>OY744518.1:166537765-166539457 GCA_963556195.1 Sepiola atlantica
CTTTCCTTGGTTCTCATCATCAGAGAAGAATACATCATAGAATTTGTCAGTTTAATGATTGAATTCTTAATAAAATTTTTATACATATTTTCAGATATGTCCACGCCTTTCTAATCGAGGTTTCATCTCTCCATCCGACCATACTTCAATTTGAAATAGCATTTTCATTGTTAAATATACGGGTGCATCTTAAATGGATTAGCACATCTCTGTGAAGTTTAATTGGTCTGTCATGCTTAAGTTTGTAATAGCATCTTTATCGGTCTGTCATGATGCCATAGTTTAAAATAGCATTTTCATTGTTAAATGCACAGTATGAATGGATGCATTTTAAGACAAGATTTGTTCTTCTTAAAAGCAAAAATTTTCTAAAACTAACAGATAATACAATGTTTAATGGACAATATTAACCAACACATTAATTTAAACTAACAATAGACTTGGTTTAAATTTAGATTAAAAAAACAAATAAATAAAAAAATATTTAGATTTGGGAGAGAAATTCATTGAAAGAGTAAGAGGGGAAAAAATAAATAAATGAATAAAATAATAAAAAAAAACTTAAATCTGATTAGATTTCTAATTTCACCAGTATTTACTGCCGGACTGCGTCCTGACTGCCCCTTCATATGCACATTTGAACTTGAGTTAAACACAGATCTGAAGAAAAGAGTTCCCGATATATAATAATATCGGGCGGATTTTCCACCAGACCATTTTAATGCAGGTATTACATAACATTGTAACATTGTGTAGATAGACAGATATGTGTGTATGTAAAAAAATATATATATATTAACCCGTTCCACCATTATGTCTCATTTTGCTCCAACTTGTGTCTATCTGTCACACCTCTGCATTGTATTGCCTTCTAAGTATCACATTTCTATGTACAAGTAAACAATGTTTCAAGCAAACTACATAAACCTCTTAAAATGTTTTCTGTTTGTCATTCTTAAACTTTATATCTAGAAGATTGTATATTTCATTAAAACAAAAAGCTAAAGAAAATGAATATGATTTAAAAAAAAAAAAAAAAAAAAATTTTTTAAAAGAAAAAAAGTGAATAAATGCAGCAAATATTTGAAATTATTGTTTCCAGACAACAATTACTTTCTTCACTCGTTATAAGCATTTGTTCTGTATGTCAGTTCCAGCTTGATGACCATGCAAAGGTGAAACTTGCTGGAGGAGTTCAATGAACAACTATTCAATTTGGTTAAATGCTAGATCTGCTCCAGTAGCATATAGATATTTTTCTGACTGAAAAAAAAAACCCCTCAATTCATTGGATTGGATAAGTGAATTGGTCCTTTATTTAAAATTAACAAAGTAGAGTTATAAATAAAGTGTCCTCTTAAAAATTTCCCTTAAAATAGAATATTATTAACAAAGGAAGTCATGCTTTACATTTGGTCAACTCTCCCAGAATGTCTCCAGTATTGGTACATGGTTGTCTTAGTTATTTAAAAGTTGTCATCATCAATGTGAACATTATAAAAAAAAAATATAATACTCAAGCATACAAAACCATACAAGTAGGTATCACAAACCAGCCAGTGTAGTGTGTGAAAATGGCTAATTATAGTGAAATTCCATTTAATTTCAACTTATGATAAATGAATTGTTTTGGGTCGATTTTAGCTAGAGTCATACTCTCGAGAAGCACCGATAAAATTTGTATGTAAACAG
>OY744518.1:166539657-166544657 GCA_963556195.1 Sepiola atlantica
TCAGAGAAGAATACATCATAGAATTTGTCAGTTTAATGATTGAATTCTTAATAAAATTTTTATACATATTTTCAGATATGTCCACGCCTTTCTAATCGAGGTTTCATCTCTCCATCCGACCATACTTCAATTTGAAATAGCATTTTCATTGTTAAATATACGGGTGCATCTTAAATGGATTAGCACATCTCTGTGAGAAGTTTAGTTGGTCTGTCATGCTTAAGTTTGTAATAGCATCTTTATCGGTCTGTCATGATGCCATAGTTTAAAATAGCATTTTCATTGTTAAATGCACAGTATGAATGGATGCATTTTAAGACAAGATTTGTTCTTCTTAAAAGCAAAAATTTTCTAAAACTAACAGATAATACAATGTTTAATGGACAATATTAACCAACACATTAATTTAAACTAACAATAGACTTGGTTTAAATTTAGATTAAAAAAACAAATGAATAAAAAAAATATTTAGATTTGGGAGAGAAATTCATTGAAAGAGTAAGAGGGGAAAAAATAAATAAATGAATAAAATAATAAAAAAAAACTTTAAAATCTGATTAGATTTCTAATTTTACCAGTATTTACTGCCGGACTGCGTCCTGACTGCCCCTTCATATGCACATTTGAACTTGAGTTGAACACAGATCTGAAGAAGAGAAGAGTTCCCGATATATAATATCGGACGGATTTTCCACCAGACCCTTTTAATGCAGGTATTACATAACATTGTAACATTGTGTAGATAGACAGATATATGTGTGTATGTAAAAAAATATATATATATTAACCCGTTCCACCATTATGTCTCATTTTGCTCCAACTTGTGTCTATCTGTCACACCTCTGCATTGTATTACCTTCTAAGTATCACATTTCTATGTACAAGTAAACAATGTTTCAAGCAAACTACATAAACCTCTTAAAATGTTTTCTGTTTGTCATTCTTAAACTTTATATCTAGAAGATTTTATATTTCATTAAAACAAAAAGCTAAAGAAAATGAATATGATTTAAAAAAAAAAAAAAAAAATTTTTTAAAGAAAAAAAGTGAATAAATGCAGCAAATATTTGAAATTATTGTTTCCAGACAACAATTACTTTCTTCACTCGTTATAAGCATTTGTTCTGTATGTCAGTTCCAGCTTGATGACCATGCAAAGGTGAAACTTGCTGGAGGAGTTCAATGAACAACTATTCAATGTGGTTAAATGCTAGATCTGCTCCAGTAGCATATAGATATTTTTCTGACTGAAAAAAAAACCCTCAATTCATTGGATTGGATAAGTGAATTGGTCCTTTATTTAAAATTAACAAAGTAGAGTTATAAATAAAGTGTCCTCTTAAAAATTTCCCTTAAAATAGAATATTGTTAACAAAGGAAGTCATGCTTTACATTTGGTCAACTCTCCCAGAATGTCTCCAGTATTGGTACATGGTTGTCTTAGTTATTTAAAAGTTGTCATCATCAATGTGAACATTATATAAAAAAAAGAATATAATACTCAAGCATACAAAACCATACAAGTAGGTATCACAAACCAGCCAGTGTAGTGTGTGAAAATGGCTAATTATAGTGAAATTCCATTTAATTTCAACTTATGATAAATGAATTGTTTTGGGTCGATTTTAGCTAGTCATACTCTCGAGAAGCACCGATAAAATTTGTATGTAAACAGAATTTAATTATTTTTTTCTTTATAAATGTAATTTTTCTCTTGTCATCAATAGCTTTTTTTTTTTTTTTTTTTTTTTCAGGTTACTTTAAGTTACGTTATTATTTTCAATGACAGACGATTTATTTTTTAATGTTGATGTTTTTCAATTTAATGTGCACGATATTGTGTCTCTATGCATACAATAAAAACAGTCCCACTTTAAAGAAAAAGGGCCACTTGTCAATGTGGTGGGCTTCATATAGGGTTTTAAGTTGTCTTTTACGCACAAAAAAATCTAATCTGAAAACTAGTCAATGAAATTTTTGCTCTGTTATCAAATTGTTTCTATCGGTCCAAGTCTGATGTTTTTTTTTATTGATTTACTCTTAAAAGAAAAATTTAGTTCGATCTCTACTGTACAATGAATGATATTAAGAAGATTCAATGCGTTAACTGTTGAAATAAATCTTATATGAACAGTAATAGTTGCACTTCCATTTTATTTGTTTTTTTTTTTAGAGGTAATGGGATTTTGCCCAATGTTTAGGCTGGCTTGATATAGTAATTGTTTCCATTATGATTAATTTTCATTTACAACAAGATGACATTGCATTTGTAAAGATTTTTCACTTGTTCAAAGCCTGCATTTTTAGTTATACACTAAAAAGTGGCTTCTGGACCAATGGCACAAAAGACAACAAATTTGCTAATTTTCAACAAATTTTGAACAGTCATAATTCAGTGACTAATTGTGCTACCAAAATAAATTTGGTATCATTGTTTGTTTTTTCAAAAAATTATGTGTCCATTTTAACGGTTTTTAGATATAATGAAAATAAAATTTTGGTTCAGGAATAAATAGGCTTTCTATGAATTAGTCAAAATCTTCAATTTTTTAAAATTCTATATATAAAATCACTTATAATTCATCTTTTTTTTTAAGTTTTAAAATACTTAAACATTATTTGTAATTTATAAGTAAAAGGAAAGAACTTCTGAATGAATAACTTCCAATAGACATAATGGAATTAATATCAGATATAGAAGAGAGCTAATCTGTTTATATAAAGTTAATTTTAAATTTAGTAAAATTCTCTCACTCACTGCCTGTAATCCCGCTGGATTGTAGAGGCACTGCTAACAAATACTACAATATCCTCTGCCACTCGGTTTTTTGCTGCTCTTAAGCTCCAAATGACAACCGGTCCATTCTGTGCTGTTACTCTCTCACAGCTTTTTATTTTCACTCGTACACTGACTTTTTTCACTCGTACACTGACTTTTTTCACTCGTACACTGACTTTTTTCACTCGTACACTGACTTTTTTCACTCGTACACTGTGCCTTTTTCACTCGTACACTGTGCCTTTTCACTCGTACACTGCCTTTTCACTCGTACACTGTGCCTTTTTCACTAGTACACTGTGCCTTTTTCACTAGTACACTGTGCCTTTTTCACTCGTACACTGTGCCTTTTTCACTCGTACACTGTGCCTTTTTCACTCGTACACTGTGCCTTTTTCACTCGTACACTGTGCCTTTTTCACTCGTACACTGTGCCTTTTTCACTCGTACACTGTGCCTTTTTCACTCGTACACTGTGCCTTTTTCACTCGTACACTGTGCCTTTTTCACTCGTACACTGTGCCTTTTTCACTCGTACACTGTGCCTTTTTCACTCGTACACTGTGCCTTTTTCACTCGTACACTGTGCCTTTTTCACTCGTACACTGTGCCTTTTTCACTCGTACACTGTGCCTTTTTCACTCGTACACTGTGCCTTTTTCACTCGTACACTGTGCCTTTTTCACTCGTACACTGTGCCTTTTTCACTCGTACACTGTGCCTTTTTCACTCGTACACTGTGCCTTTTTCACTCGTACACTGTGCCTTTTTCACTCGTACACTGTGCCTTTTTCACTCGTACACTGTGCCTTTTTCACTCGTGCACTGTGCCTTTTTCACTCGTGCACTGTGCCTTTTTCACTCGTGCACTGTGCCTTTTTCACTCGTGCACTGTGCCTTTTTCACTCGTGCACTGTGCCTTTTTCACTCGTGCACTGTGCCTTTTTCACTCGTGCACTGTGCCTTTTTCACTCGTGCACTGTGCCTTTTTCACTCGTGCACTGTGCCGTTTTCACTCGTGCACTGTGCCGTTTTCACTCGTGCACTGTGCCGTTTGTCACTCGTGCACTGTGCCGTTTGTCACTCGTGCACTGTCGTTTTGTCACTCGTGCACTGTCGTTTTGTCACTCGTGCACTGTCGTTTTGTCACTCGTGCACTGTCGTTTTGTCACTCGTGCACTGTCGTTTTGTCACTCGTGCACTGTCGTTTTTCACTCGTGCACGGTGTCGTTTTGTCACTCGTGCACGGTGTCGTTTTGTCACTCGTGCACGGTGTCGTTTTGTCACTCGTGCACGGTGCCTTTTTCACTCGTGCACTGTGCCTTTTTCACTCGTGCACTGTGCCTTTTTCACTCTTGCACTGTGCCTTTTTCACTCTTGCACTGTGCCTTTTTCACTCGTGCACTGTGCCTTTTTCACTCGTGCACTGTGCCTTTTTCACTCGTGCACTGTGCCTTTTTCACTCGTGCACTGTGCCTTTTTCACTCGTGCACTGTGCCCTTTTTCACTCGTGCACTGTGCCCTTTTTTCACTCGTGCACTGTGCCCTTTTTTCACTCGTGCACTGTGCCCTTTTTTCACTCGTGCACTGTGCCCTTTTTTCACTCGTGCACTGTGCCCTTTTTTCACTCGTGCACTGTGCCCTTTTTTCACTCGTGCACGGTGCCCTTTTTTCACTCGTGCACGGTGCCCTTTTTTCACTCGTGCACGGTGCCCTTTTTTCACTCGTGCACGGTGCCCTTTTTTCACTCGTGCACTGTGCCCTTTTTTCACTCGTGCACTGTGCCTTTTTTCTTCACCCGTGCACTGTGCCTTTTTTCTTCACCCGTGCACTGTGCCTTTTTTCTTCACCCGTATACTGTGCCTTTTTTCTTCACCCGTATACTGTGCCTTTTTTCTTCACCCGTATACTGTGCCTTTCCCCCTCGTACGCTGTGCCTTTCCCCCCTCGTACACTGTGCCTTTCCCCCCTCGTACACTGTGCCTTTTCCCCCTCGTACACTGTGCCTTTTCCCCCTCGTACACTGTGCCTTTTTTTTCACTCGTACACTGTGCCTTGGAGAACTGCCTTTGTCTGTCCACTTTATCTCACGGTGTTGCCAAACCATTTGAGCTTCTGTCTACAGACGATTGACAGAAGTGGAAGGTGTAAAATATCGGTTTGTAAAAATTACCAATCATTTTTGCACATTCATACAACAGTTTTACCTTAGGCTAGAATT
>OY744518.1:166549657-166614657 GCA_963556195.1 Sepiola atlantica
GATAATAGATGAAGCATCGAGCACAATAACTTTAAAAACATTTCTTTCAGATTAGGCAAAAATACATTTTCATGGCCCAAAATGTGTGCTTATCGAACAAAACTCAAGAAAAACGGTGCTTTTACATTTTTTGAACCAGAAAAAAAAACCCAAAACAGATCAAAACAAAACAACCAGTGCTTCTACAGAATTTTAACAGCCACCGTGAGATCACCAACTTTGGCCAAACTAATCCATTGGTTATGCTTAGTTTACGATTAGAGTAATACAAAATGCCGAAATTAAAACTCGAAAACACAAATATAGTAGACATCTTTAGGAAACCGGGGCAATTTCTATTTTTGTTCCAGATGTGACCTATTTGCGTTCTGTCGGCTGTTTAATTCATTCTTTTATATTATTCCCGGGCAGCGGCTCCTGCTAGTAGTATATAATTAAGCTTTGTTTTTAAATGAAAACCATTTTAATTTAAATAAAGTATTCTACAACAATAATAATCTATTAATAATGGAGTTTATGTATCTGTCTGTCTGTCTGTCTGTCGCCGAAACTCCAGTATGACTATTTTACTGAAACTAATCTTTTTGAAATTCTTTATATAATGTAATTAAACATTGTACAGCCACCAGATGGATTTTCCTATTTACATAAGTCATTCCTTTAAACCTTCAATTAAATTAATATTTACAAATATACACGTATAACTGCTATTATCAAATTTACATATGTATTTACAATATTATCCGATAAGGGTATATTAATAAAAATTATTCATACAATTAATTAAAGCCATTTTCTTCATAACCGGCGTGTTTTCTAAACCTTTTCAATGGCAAGTTCCGTTAAAATTGCAAAGTCATTGGCAGTTTAATCAGTGGTGTCCTCCCTCCCTCCGGTAAAATGGCGATCTGATTAAACAGCTGTCGGCACGTTAAATATGTAAACAACAACGCTGTCATTCAGCGTGTCAGTTTCCCATTTTAAAAACCGCCCTAACTTTGTTTATTTTCTTAATCTTATTGTTTTAAAACACAAATTTATTAAATCAAATTGTTTATTTAAAATAATAATTGACTTAAAAGTTACTATGTAAAAACACGCGCACACACATACTCACACACACACTATAATGAATTCTGTTCAGGTAACCTTTTTCTTTCCGAGAATTAAAAACCTATTCGTGTTTACTGTATTTGATTTCTTAATACTTTCATATCCAATATTATCATTTTTACACGACCTCAACTGAATTTATGATTCCATGTTTTATTTATTAAAAAAAAAGATATGATTTTTTTTCTTTAATGTCAACAAAATAAACTAACACATTGTACTGGAAAACTATACAACTGATTGTAGAATCAAATTGTTTAATTTAAAAAAGGTCATTAAACAAACACACACACACACTGTGTTCACTGTATTTGATTTTTTGGTGCTTCCACATTTTAGGACCCACGCTAACTATTTATATGTATGGGGGGGGGATAAAAAAAATTGGGGGGAAAGCGGTCAAAAAAATTACTTTTTTTCTTTTTTAACTAAAAGATATTTCTATGAATGGTAATATAAAAAAAATTGAGGGGGGGTACAAAACATTTTTTTTCTTTCTTTTTAAACTAAAAGTCTTTCTATTTATGGGCGAGGGTACAACAAAAATCGGGGTAGGGTCGAATTTTTTTTCTTTATTTTCAACTAAAAATATTCTTGGTCATAAACACAGAAAATCAATGTCTAACCACCACAGAAATATGACTGGGGCTCCATCGGTTTACGCGTGAGCGTTCATTTCTGATGCGGCAGCCTAGCAAAAATATGCGACCGGAGGGAGCATATATTTGCTAGTAATAATAATAAAAATTATTGTGATAATTCTTTACCAATATCTTGTATTACAATATTATGTTTCTTCCATTGTCACGCCCATGGAGATCAGAGCTCTTCATGCAATTGAATTCACTGCAGCATTTTGATAAACCAGTTAAAGTTAAGTGTGATAAGAAAAAAAACAGGCATATTTATTCAATGAGATCCCTGTGGTTGATGCTGCTTGGCGAGTTTCTGTATATCTTGTTCCGTCCATGTTAATGATAGTTGAAGATCACCTCTTTCCACAATGTCAAGTGTATTGTGAGGGAAGTAGAAGAGTATTTATTTACCTCCTCTCCAGGAGGTTAGGCACAAGAACAGTTTTATCTTACTCCAACAAGATAAGATGTGACCCACGGTCGGGTCGGGAAAGTGGGACTTGAAAAGCCAGCACCCGAGAAGGTGAGCAATCTGGCCATTAAAAATTTCCTGGACAGCCCCGTCGACATTCCCCAGTAGGAGCGCCTCAGGCAGTAAGCAATAAACTTACTCCTCCCTAAAGGGTGGACCTCCTAGAACTGCACAGGACAAACCCACAGACCGGCGGAATCAAGCCCCGAAGGACAAGACGACACCGGTCTATAGGGTGCAGTATCCATCGGAACAGATACTACACTTTGATCTTGGCCAAAAGGCCAAGAAGAGTATCACTAAAGAAAAAAAGGAGGTTCTGGGGAAGGGGGACTAAATCGTGACTGAATACACACACAAAGCTAGATGTAGCTTAATATTTTATGCGAGGGGGGAACAAAAATATCAGGATTTGTTTTTCTTAAGTTTGTATGGGAACAAAATGAATTAAAATTAAATTTGATAATAATCAAAGAAAATAATGATAATAATGATAGTTATGATGATAATAATACTAGTTATGATATTGATGATGATAATAATAATGAAGCAATAATGATAGTAGTAATAATGGTAATAGTAACTAATAATTTCATCAATAGTAATACCAATAATAATAATGTTTATAATACTAATAATATATGGTACTAATAATAATACTGATAACTAATAATAAACCAAGAACCATAATAATGCTAATAATAAATAGTCAAACTAATACTATTAATTATACTGCTAATAAAATAATTATAACCGTAATAATGGTGATAATATTCATATTAATAAAAGCACCAATTCTAATAACAATAATGCTACTACCAGCACTCCTATCAATAATAATATTAAAATATGAAAATAATAATAAAGGACGAACACTAATATATGATAATAGTGGTAATAAAATTAGTGATACTAATAATAATGGTAAGAATAGTTATAAGTGATACTAATAGTGATAATGATGATAATAGTGATATCAATAATGATAATATTGTTAATAGTGATGATGATGATAATAGTGATATCAATAATAATATTGTTAATAGTAATAATTGTAATAATAATGATGAAAAAAATAAAATAGTAACAGTAATTCAATAAATACAAGAGAAGCTATAAAATTATAATGTACATATAATATGGGTAAGCTATGAAGACCACTGTTAACTGGTATCATTGCACAATAGAACAGATGTATAAATAAAGGAATGCTTATACCAAAAGCAATAGTAAATAATGTGAGAGGAAAAGGGTTATATGGGGGGGACATCTATGCTAGGATGTGAGAGATTATAGGTTAATAGATTAGATAAAGGTTTATAGTTATCAGTAACTTTATTTTATAGGAGTTATATAGATTCAAGGGGTTATATGTAGGTTGCTAAGATGTGACTTACTATGCCTACAATTAATCGAAGTTTCAAGTTTTTTTATTAAGAAGTTTACTCTGATCACTAAATCTGATTATCTCAAGCTTTTCGTTTAGGCAGAGGTAACATTGTGTGTTTAGAGATCTACAGGTGCTAGTTTTTCTAATGATATCCCATTTGACTATTGGTGTTTTATTGTTTGTGGTTAGGTCCCAGTAGTGTTGGGAAGTGAAGTTCTTTTTTAAAAATTTAATTGATATTATTCAAGGAGCATGTATCGTTGCTGCATCTTTCTTTGACAGTATTTCCAGCAGTGCGTATATAGAATTTGTTTAGGATTGTATTTTCTCTTGGTTTAATTGTAGCTTGGTAAACTATAGAGATTGATAAACATTTCTGCTCTAGCGGGCAGTTTGTTTTATTAATGCAGTTACAGGTCTTTATCTTAATGTGTGTGTGTGTTTGTAGGGTTGTTAGTTCTTTGGTGATAATCTCGTGAAACTGCAGTGTTTATAATATTGTGCTCAATAACAAGTAGAGCCTCATTTTACTATAAATTTTTATTTATACATTTTTGGCGACGTGTATACATGTTTCAGCGACAACTCTATTCATCAGGAGACAGGAGCTAGACTTTGAATAAGGTCGTAACTGAAACATGTATGTACAAGCCAAAATGTTTGTACAAATAAAAATATATACTTATATATACCAAGCCTGTGTGTGTTATAGTATGAATGAAAAAAACGCATATACCAAAAAATACAATCAGTTTAGCATTTCATTTACTTTTTTGTTCAGAGACCTCCCCCAGAAATAAATAAAAATGTTATTTTTTTTTTTTTGCAAATTTACCAGTGAAAAATAGCGACATGAGATAGAAAGGTCGGGGAGTGGGGGGCAGAACATGAGATGGTAAATTTCTTTTAAAATGTTTGATAACGACTAAAAAAATGACAAAAAAAAATAAATAAAAATAAAAAACAAGAGAAAAGGGGATTTTTTTTTTTTTTTTTTTTTTTTTTGTATAATGGATATTACCGCAGATTATGGAATCGCTTGCATTCACTTACTTTCTCCAGCAATATTATTGCAATGTATGAATACTCCCCCCCCCCCCAACTATGGGTAAAATAGTAACTTGAGTCCAATGACTCATATACAATAGGTGTATTGTGTTTTGTAAGTAAATACCCCCCCCCCCCTTAACGGCTGATATATCATAAAAGCGAACCAATGACCAGCGGAAGGGGGGGGGGCTGCTTATGGTGAAGCGTTCAATATTTGACTCCTAGTGTAACCTTGACATCGATATCTTTTTATGTATCCTTGAAACGTTATCACCAGATCTTTTGGCATCTGTTTTCATCTTGCTAATCTTGCTTGCATTGATATTTAACACTGGTTTGCAACTATTTTGAAGTCTCTCTTTTTTTGTTTGTTTTATAAACGACTGAAACGTATGTTGTAGGATGGGGCGAGTCGGAAGCTCACTAGGTGCAATGTTATCCCCTTTCAGCCTCCCCTTTCTTTCCTGTGACATCTGAAGCATCTCTTGTAGAAGGTAGACGTCTGTTTTTTAAATCTGATTTTAAGAAAGTAAACGTTATCCACAGGAGACAATGGATATCTGCACGGGGATATGATAATTTTGAAATGAATAAGATACCAAAGCAGACGTTTTTGATGTTCAATGTCTAAGATGACTGAATGATTTTAATTAGAACTTTAAGCTTTTGCTGCTGCTCCCCCTCCCCTCCTCCTATATTTATTTAAAGGCATGCCCGGTAATTAATGAATACCCACTGGTATAGGGATTCGTTTTACATATAGACCACCACATCTTTATCTTTAGGACATTTTTTTTTAATTTCTCTCTCCATCTCTCTCCAACTCCCTCCATCTCTCTCCAACTCCCTCCATCTCTCTCCAACTCCCTCCATCTCTCTCCAACTCCCTCCATCTCTCTCCAACTCCCTCCAACTCCCTCCATCTCTCTCCAACTCTCTCCAACTCCCTCCATCTCTCTCCAACTCCCTCCATCTCTCTCCAACTCCCTCCATCTCTCTCCAACTCCCTCCATCTCTCTCCAACTCCCTCCATCTCTCTCCAACTCCCTCCATCTCTCTCCAACTCCCTCCATCTCTCTCCAACTCCCTCCATCTCTCTCCAACTCCCTCCATCTCTCTCCAACTCCCTCCATCTCTCTCCAACTCCCTCCATCTCTCTCCAACTCCCTCCATCTCTCTCCAACTCCCTCCATCTCTCTCCAACTCCCTCCATCTCTCTCCAACTCCCTCCATCTCTCTCCAACTCCCTCTATCTCTCTCCAACTCCCTCTATCTCTCTCCAACTCCCTCTATCTCTCTCCAACTCCCTCTATCTCTCTCCAACTCCCTCTATCTCTCTCCAACTCCCTCTATCTCTCTCCAACTCCCTCTATCTCTCTCCAACTCCCTCTATCTCTCTCCAACTCCCTCTATCTCTCTCCAACTCCCTCTATCTCTCTCCAACTCCCTCTATCTCTCTCCAACTCCCTCTATCTCTCTCCAACTCCCTCTATCTCTCTCCAACTCCCTCTATCTCTCTCCAACTCCCTCTATCTCTCTCCAACTCCCTCTATCTCTCTCCAACTCCCTCTATCTCTCTCCAACTCCCTCTATCTCTCTCCAACTCCCTCTATCTCTCTCCAACTCCCTCTATCTCTCTCCAACTCCCTCTATCTCTCTCCAACTCCCTCTATCTCTCTCCAACTCCCTCTATCTCTCTCCAACTCCCTCTATCTCTCTCCAACTCCCTCTATCTCTCTCCAACTCCCTCTATCTCTCTCCAACTCCCTCTATCTCTCTCCAACTCCCTCTATCTCTCTCCAACTCCCTCTATCTCTCTCCAACTCCCTCTATCTCTCTCCAACTCCCTCTATCTCTCTCCAACTCCCTCTATCTCTCTCCAACTCCCTCTATCTCTCTCCAACTCCCTCTATCTCTCTCCAACTCCCTCTATCTCTCTCCAACTCCCTCTATCTCTCTCCAACTCCCTCTATCTCTCTCCAACTCCCTCTATCTCTCTCCAACTCCCTCTATCTCTCTCCAACTCCCTCTATCTCTCTCCAACTCCCTCTATCTCTCTCCAACTCCCTCTATCTCTCTCCAACTCCCTCTATCTCTCTCCAACTCCCTCTATCTCTCTCCAACTCCCTCTATCTCTCTCCAACTCCCTCTATCTCTCTCCAACTCCCTCTATCTCTCTCCAACTCCCTCTATCTCTCTCCAACTCCCTCTATCTCTCTCCAACTCCCTCTATCTCTCTCCAACTCCCTCTATCTCTCTCCAACTCCCTCTATCTCTCTCCAACTCCCTCTATCTCTCTAATTTTCCCCTGTTCTTTCTCTTCTCTCTCCAACTCCCCCACTTCTCTTATTCCTTCCCTCTCTTATCCCCCCATATATACAAACTAGACCCAAAGTTATTAGTGTATATTTTTATTGCCCTGAATCGATTGTGATGGTAAATTGTACAGGAGGACCCCTCCTTCCCTTCCAACGTAAGCGACATAAGATTGCCTGTGTGGTGCATAACGGCTACTCTAACTGTGATAAAGGCGTCTGGCTCACTTTGAAGCAGGTCTTGAAAGCGACGAAAGATTTGTAAACAACAACAGTTAAAAAAGTTTGACTGTGAATCTGAAAAATGTCGACACTTTAAAAGTACACCCGGGGCGTTAGAGGAATTAGCAAGATTTCGTGCAGGTCCAGTTTGTTTCTAATTATTGTGCATGTGAATTTTCAAGAAAATAAAAAGGCTTAACGTTCAACCTAAATAATTTAAACTATACATTTTTATGAATTAAAAATAATTTAAGTTATTTCTCTATTTCATTTTAGAAGGTTTTCTATTTTTATAGTACTGTACGTTATTTCTAAAAAGTAATGTTCGAGAGGAAACGTGTGCAATGCTTCATGTCTAGTGGAATGCATAGTTGCAATGCATGCAGACGACAGGCCTACAATAAGATAAATATTTAGCTGAGGGAAGAGAGACAACCCAAGAAATGACTGACGTTTTTGAAATATTTTTCTTTTTTTTTGTTTTGAAGCCATTATCATTTTACAGTCATGCTTTGAAGTAAGGTAACATTTAAAAAATAATTTTAAAAAGTTTTTGTGAAAGTACTTATATTCATTAAACTAATACTAGGTACGTGCAAAAATGGCCGCTGTTTATACGGACTATGGGTATTAAAACAGGTTTATTTTAATTAGTTTCTATTTAAATGTTGATTGTGTTTGAAAGATAAAAGCCTAAAGTTAATCTCTAAAAAAAATGTAATTCTATGCATGAAAATAAATTTTAAAATGATTACTGTTACCACATCGGATAAAAAATCTGCGAAATTGAAACTAAGAAATTCATTAAAAACATCTATTTGAAAGATAAATATTAATTTTCTGGAACTATTTCAAAGATAATTAGTAAATTAAAGTCTTAAGACACTTTTTAAAAAAATTTACATACTTTTAACTAAAAAATTGTATAATCATCCAAAAAATGTCAGAGTAATGATAAAATCTGTAAGCAACAGCAAGTGATGAAATGTAAACAATATTGTTAGCGACATTCAGAGATTATATGGGAGATCATAATCGCTATAATATATCATTTTATTTTTACTTTATAAAGATATGGTTTTGTAATAGTTTATAGAAATTGTAATTATCATACCATATTTTCTTTAATTTTTTAATTATTAATGCCATTTAATATTTTATTGAGCTAGATGAGATTTTATTTCCAATGTGATATTAAAATTCTTTAAATATCAGCCAATATATTTTAGTTTAATTTTTTCATTTTGTATAAAAACATGTTCAAATTTTATTTTGCATCAAAAACTTTGTTTTGTATGTAATAAAACTTTAAAGTCGTAAAATATTTTGGTGATTGAACAATGTGGCCACGAGCAATTAAAACATTGAATTAAAATTTGATTCTCAAAACTTTAAAAATTAAATTAGAATTTTATTTCATGACAAGAAATACAATTAAGACCAACGATTAATTTTATCCAAAATTTGAACAAAATAGACGAAATGAAAACCAGGTTGTTTGCATTTCTTTGTCATTTTAACACACTGTTTTTATGTTGTTGTTTTTTTATGGTAGCTGGTGGCGGTGCAAATCCCATCTGTTTATTGCAATACTGGGCATCCATACATCGTCAAGTTAATCGTTAGTAGAAATTATCTCATTTCTAAAAATTATTTTATTTGGAACGGTCCAGTTTCTCAATTAAAATTTTTTTTTTTTCAAGATTCTGAAAAAAGATTTTACGCTGATGATTACACGTTCATGCGCAAAGATGAAATATAATAATATTAAATCACATGTAATATGTTTAACAATTATATTATTTATTTGGTGAAATTATTGATTAAACAATGCTTTATTCAATGATAATATCGTTAATTCGAGAAATTAATTTTTCTTCGAGTTATATTAATTTTATTAACATGCAATTTAGGGGCTTTTTTCATAAATAAGAAATTTAAAAAGAAAATTTTAATTGTTAACATCTACAGTGCTTCATTTTCATTAAAAAAATATTAAAAATACATGCGTTTTTTTATTAGTACTGAAAAATGTAACTTAAGTAAAGCTGTATTTTGTTTTCACAAAATAATACATTTTCACTAAGATTTAACACAAAAATAATGGGTTCCGTGATCTTTGAAATTTGTTGATTTCCATAATTTTGGTGAATTTTTAAGTGAAAGAAGGGGTCAAAATGTTTTGACATTTTAGGGATCGGTCATTCATTTTGCACGTACCTAATTAATACAAAACGAAATTTCTCTACCTTTAAGTGAGTCAGACTTCTGCACGGAGCTCACGAAGATCGTGCCTTAGTATTGTCTGGTCTGCATGAAGTTCTTGTTAATCGCAGTTTTTCATTAATTGGCAGGTTTTGACTTGCAACACTGAGAGCAGCATTGGCTCGGTGGTTGCATGCGAAGTTGGGGAAAGTTTGGCCCAGAAGACACAAAGGAATGGTGCAAAAGAAACGTTGCCATGTTCACTCCATTGATTTGTGGTTCCGCACCTGATACATGTTTGCTTGCCACATATAAAGGCAGAGACGACTATGAATTTGCTGACTGCAACCTTATGCAGAGGGGTAGAATCTAACACCCCTCCCCCCCCGACAACGGGTCCATCTGTAGGTTATGGGTGGTGACCCGTGATGCCTTAGAACAGCGTCTTGGTGGCTGAGCAGTCCATGGTCGGATGACTTGCAACACTGCACTTCGACCCTTACTTCGGCTAGACGGGAGATCGGAAAGGCCCAGATTCAACCAATCGACTGGCCACGTCATGCCCTAGTATCTATAAATTCATACTCAACCGAATTATTCAATCTGATTCTTCTAAAAATCAAAACCTTATTTCTCCTTATTTTCTTCCCAAATAAATTCTAGAAGGTGGTGGCTGAGGGTTAATCATGTTAAGAACAAAGAAGATTACCAATGCCAAGAAGTAATGTTTTCAAGGAATAGTGATAAAATTTTCTTCTAAGAGTAATGTATTCTGAGAGCAATGTATTCTAGGAATATAAAATAATTATCCCACCTAGAATTATATTTGACAACTTTATTCGACATTAAATAACCCATAGATGGCCCCTAATGAGGCAGGATTAAACAGAGCTGAAAGGGAAAATATTACAGAATTCCAAGGTCTTATGTACGACATGAAAAGAAACCGGAATCTTAGGAAAATCTCCATCATCCCAGTAATTATAGGAGCAACAGGACAAATGAAAAAGGATTTCAAAAGCTATCTTACGAGTATACCTGGTGAACCGAGTGCAAGAGAAATACAAACAATTGCACTTAAAGGGACGGTTAGAATCTTAAAAAGATCTCTAGGCTGGAGTGTCTGAAATAGTCGGTGAATGTCTGGCATCCGGTAGGATGCCCCATCTCCAGCAAAAACGGAAAGATAATAAAAATAAAAAAGTGTATATGCTGTAAAACAACCCAAAGGACAATGGATCCTGATACTGACTCCTTCTGTTTTTCCCCTATTTTGTTTCTTGCACCTCTCAGTGTAACGATTATACCAAACTGTCAAAGGTTTAGTATTATGTGGATGTTAATGAATTAATGTTTTTAAATAGTCTGGTATGTTACACACAATGTTTGAAGCAATGATTTTATGTTACCTCGCATTTCCCGAGTGGATGGATATTTTTGGTAATACATTTCTGCAGATCGTCACGTGCATTTGTTGCATCAAAAATTCCATGAAACTTTTTAATTAATCAGGTGATAATTTAGCAGCTTTGAGAAGTGTGGAATCCTCCCTCAGTTGCCAATATTCCCAGATCTATTCTTATGTCTATCAGGCTCCCATCTATCGCTTAAATAGAACCTATTATTCACACACATACACACATACATACATACATACATATACATATTAATGAAATAATTATCCAGACACACATTTCGCCATCTATGGCTCTTCAGTGTGGCTTAATTTTGGCAAGATTCGAAACCACGATCAGTTACTGCAATCTGGCACCCTTACTGTTTGGCTACGGAAACTCGCCAGGATTACTGGACATTTTATCGCTCGTAAATGTGTACACATTAACTTTGTTATTGTTTTTGCTGATAGTGAATGAGTTCAATTATCTATGATGAAGCATTTACCTAAATGCTATGAGGGAGTCACATCCCTTACATAGTAATTAATGTGTACACATTTATGAGCGATATAATGTCCAGTAATTCTGGCTAGGTTCTATAGCTTAACTGTAAGGGTGCTGGATTGGAGAAACTAATCGTGGTTTCAAATCTCACCAAAATTCGGCCACGCTGAAAAGCCGTACATGGCGAAACGCGCATCCGTGCATAATTATTTTATAAATAAAATAATATATAGAAATAATGTAAGTAAATGCTTCACCGTAGATAATTGAACTCGTTCACTGGTCTCTTTCGCCAAAAACAATGACTGGATTGATTCGGCATTAAATAACCCAAAAAGGGTTGATATGCCGCAAACAAAAACAAATTTCAATTATCATTTTATTATGCTGATTCCCTCTCTTCGGACCTGGAGTACATGGTGCAAGGGGGAAAAAGTGGCTTGTTACTTTTAACACCTAAAACCAGGCTAGTGAAAGGATCTCTCCTTTCACTAGTAACATTCGGATCCTCACTTTGCTCCAGTTGAAATGAATGGCTCTCTCCTTGCGAAAGCCCCAGCTTTGATAAGCTTCTAGGACTGACTTTCACTTAGGACCTAATATGGAAGATTTACATCAAATCTGTTGCTAAGGTCGCTGAAAAAATGGTTGGATCATTCTACCACTCCAGAAAGTATCTCACTCTTGACGCAATCTTCTGTAGAAGAGTCAGATACGCTCTAAGATGAAATGCTAGTGATACTCAGAGCACTCTTTCCTGCCGTTACAGAGTACAAAAGCGATCTTGAAATCTAGAGGAGGATAATCTTGTCTCTATTGCTACTTTCTCACAGAAGAGAGATTGCTAGTCTTTCTCTACTCTATTGTTAGTTTCATAGTAGATGCTCAAATGAGCTCTAATCTATGCCCCCTGTAAAACATTTACAAGAACTCGTCTAACTACAACCACTACAAAGAATTTCCCTTTCTCCCTCTGTGTACCTAAAACTAAACAGAACTTCCATGAACAAAGTTTCTTTCCAAGAACTTCCCATTTGTGGAACACAATATTACAGGTGTTTCCCAGTTGACTGCAACATGATCATTTTCAAGTCCAATGTTAACAAATGCTTGTCAAGCCATCCTCTGAAATAATCAAATTCTGCCCATTCCACCTGTCTTTTTCAATCCTCTCATGGTGTTGTTCATCGTCCAAGTGACAATCTCATTAACACTTAGATATGAATAACAAGCTTGCTGCGAGTGAGAAGTATTTGCCCCAAAAAAGAGAAACCACACGACAAGAAATTGGAAATATGTCATCCAGAATTCGATTTTTCCACTTGAAAAAAAAAAAGTAACTGTTTTATAGATACGAGGTGGTTATGATCCACTTAAGGTTTTCTAAAAACCATGCCATGCTAAATCCAGGGACCCCCCCCCCCCCAGGGCGTGAGTTTCTTATGTCTATAGATTGACAGCAGATTAGCCTTTTTGCGTGGATAATTGGGTGGTCTGCAACAAAGGACCGAAATATATATATATATATATTTATTAATATTAAATAAAGTGTTACAACAACATCCGGACCAAGGTTTCAGATCCGAGAAAATCGGACCTTCATCAGCGGAGTCGTATAGCTTAATGAGTGAGAACAACCGGCAGGAATTTCAAAATATTGTCCGTTGGAAAGATGGAACACTTTCAGATTTAAAATTGTCACGTGCGTGGAATATACGTAGTCAGTTATGGAAAGGTTTCAGATCAAAACTACAGCGACGCTGTACATCGAAAAAGCAAGAAATTAAAAGGGAATAACGTTAACAGTTGGACAGATGGGAACCTAGCAGGTTTAAATTGTCACGTGCGTGGAATTACGTAGCCCGTTATGGAAAGTATTCAAATTTAACTAATAGAGACGCTATATATGTTATCGAAAGTAAATGGAGATAACGTTAAAAATAAAAATAAATTTATATTAAGTTAAAAAATAAATTTATATTAAGTTAAAAATTATATTGAAATAATATGCTAATGTAATAATATATTACTAAAAATATATTAAATAATAAATCATTAAAAATAAAACTTATAATTAAATAAATTGTGGTCACACCATTTATAAATATATGAAGTCCTAAGGGTACTAATCATAAAAAAATTAAGGTACTAATAATAAAGAAAAGAAAAATGAAAAAGAATAATGAAGAAAAATAAAGATGAAATAAATACACTGTTGGATAAAATAAAGGATAACAAAATTGTGTAAAAATAAAAATAAAAGATAAAAGGCAAGAGAAGGAAAAATGGGGATATGGGGTACTCTACATTAGAAATTTTAAATTAGAATTTAAAATTTAAAAACAGTCATATACATAAATATAAAAAAACAATCCATAATTAAACCATGCAATAATAGAAATCAAGTTTAGGGCCACGGTCGGGATACCATACAGTTCAATCCGAAATTCGGAAGCCGAATCCATCATCGTATTGAACTGTCATCACCAGACCGTTATTTATCTACCTCCCACAAGGTAAAATGTGACATAAGGTCGGGAAAGTGGGATTAGGTAAGCCAGCGCTCGAGAGGTGAGCCATCTGACCATTGAAAAATTGCCTGGGCAGCCCCGTCGGCATTCCCCGGTAGGGGCGCCTCAGACAGTAAGCAATAAACTTACTCCTCCCCAAAGAGGGGAGGCAAAGCCTGGGAGGGTGCACCTCCTAGAACTGCACAGGACCAGACAACCCCCAATAGACCGACGTAAATCCAGACCCAAAGGCTCGGACGATACCGGTTTATTAGGTGGGGTAAAAATCACCAGACCACCCAGGTACTGTCACTTGAGATTTCAACCAGAGATAACTGTCAGACAGGGAGACGATCTGTGAACATCACAGCAGGAGTCCCCGTCTTTACAGGCACTTTATTTCAAAGAGAAATAAACTCTTGGGTGGCCCAAATAAAACCAACATTTTCACTTTCTTAGTGCCCCCCTTGCAACATCTGTCATTCATATGCATCACTAAAATATGCAGCTTACTGCATTTTTACAGGTTTTTTGAGCATTTCTCGGTCAGTTAAGGGTTGTGTCTTTGCTAATGGATCATGTCCGGTTGTACTTGTTTTGATTTGGTTCGGCTAAGAATTCTCATTTGCAAGTCTGTTGTTCAACAGAAGAAACTGAATATCATTGTAATCTCCAAAAAATCAAACATTGTCATTTGTTTTTTAGCTGCAGTCGTAATTTTGTTTGGAGGGAGACAACTTCTGTTGCAGCACTGACTGAGTACACATAATTAAAATTGCGACTGGTGTCGGAATCAAGCAACGACTTCGGGCCAGCACAACAAGCGGATGAGCATGGCCTGTGCAGTGAACGCACACAGATGCGCGTTCACAATCCTCAAGTGGCCTTTAGGTCTTGATAAGTGGTGACTTATCAGTATTAAAAAAAAAATTATCCCCGTTAAAGACCATCCGCTTTAACTTAACTGCTGACTATAGAAAAAAAAACAAATAAAAAACAACAATGTCCTTCTTCCAACATATGATTTTGCTTGGCCAATAAGAGCCTTTGGTGTTGCTTTATTATCTAACAGTTGCTTTTGAAGTTTATTAGCCCCCCCCCCCCCAACAAAAAAAACAAAACAAAACAAATGCCACCCATGGAATCGTTAATAGTCCTTCCTGCAATCCAACCATATTTGGTACAAATAAACTTCAGTGTATGCCTGACTTGTCCACCAAGTTTCAGTCATGAATGATATTTTTTAGGTCACCCGGTATAAAACAATTTATCTTAAACCAATTGAGATAAAATAGAAAAAAAGAAATAAAAAATTATTGTAATTCTGGTCCACCTTAATTTAAAATAGCAAATATATTGAAATCTCTGAAAAAATTTTTAATTAAAAGTTTGCACGAACCCCTACTTTTGGTAGACTCCACAGGCCAACTAAAACCGTTCTTGGGTGACACAAGAACAATTACCTTTCTTTGCTAATAGACTTATGACGTTCACATTCAATACATGTTATGTATTGATAGCAACACAGAATTATTAAAGTGGATTCCTGCATGGACTGACAACTCGGCCATGCTATGTTGATTCTTTCAGATTCATAGCATCACTTTTACTAGGGATGTTGGCAGACTTCCTATTGTCCCTCTTGTGAGTGCCTGATTCTAGAAAGAATTTTGGGGAAAACCAAGGGCAAAAATGGAATCAAACAGGTCAAAAGGTCGAAACGTGCTGATTCGTAGGAATTACACTTTTTATTTTTTTTTGTTTTACCTTTTTTTTAATGACAACACTTACATAACTAGGCGGCGACAGGATTTTAATATGAATAAGGATGAATAAGCCACATGTCGTTCGCATCTGACTCATTTAAAGAGCAATACTATATTAATAAAGTCTTGTGTATGTGAGGGATAAAAGAGAGCATTGTTGATGAGACAAAAACCAACAATATTTAGATATCTTCTATCGAAATTGCCGCAAGAGGAAGAAGGCCATGAGATATATATATATAAGAGAGATAATCGAAGAAAGTAATGCACATACGGTTACAGTCAAGTTTAAAGTTTTTATTTGTCTGTTTTGATTCAGCCGTCAAAAATGCTACTAATGTTAATTAATTTTATCAGCAGTCAAGAAGACGTTCATTTCAGTTGATTTTATTTAGTCAAGACAAAACCTGTACTTCTAATTTCAACTCTTTCTTTTTATCAATCAATGCTCCAGATACATGAAGGCCACTTTTTTTTAATCATGAAACTTTTACCCTTGAACAAGGGGGGGGGGGGAAACGGGGTTGGGCAGTAAAAGAAATGTGTAATATTTTAAAACTTTTTCATTAAAATTTAACCATAAGTGCTTTTTTTTCATATTAAAAGACCTTTTATTTCTTGTGTAGAGTTTAAAGGAGAATATCTTTTACTCTTTATTGGTCTTAAAATCAGGGTCCAGTGTTTAGATTGAAAATCTATTCCTGTCACGATAAGTATATTCTTTTTCTTTATTATAAACAAACCTTTATGTAAAATAATTTATAATTAGCATGGTTTTTAGGTCTTTGTTGAATGGGGAAAAGTGTGAGAAGCTGATATATAAACAATTTACATCATATCTAGAGATTTGAACAATGGAAGTTGAAATTCAGTGTAGGTTGGCATGACTAGGTAAAACAAAACAAAAACAGTATAAAGAAATAACTCCTACACTAAATATTTTTGTCCATTTATTTAAACACTACACCCTTTTTTTTTAATGGCAGAAATGGTGGTCGTATCTGTTTGTTATTGTCAAACTTTTTCTTTCATAAAAAAAACAAACACTGCACACAAAAAAACAGCAGTAAAACAACTCTGACAAACCCACATTCTTATCCCCCCCTCCAATTTGCTCTCTTTCTTTTCCCTTTTTCTTGTGTATGACATCCGGACTGGGGATTTTCAAAAGTTTAGGCTCCTAATTCTATTGGTTTATTAGAACTTTTATTGCTCGATGTTATATCAAAGTTAATTGTTGTCATTTTTAAAGTAATATTTCTCTTGCTCTTTTGTCTTTGTTTAGTGGGTGTTCACACATCAGTTTTCAATAATGTAAAAATGGAGGCCAAACTATTTCAAATTTGAGGTAACTTTTGGGGAACAAATCCATGAAAAGATTTCTCTCTCATAGAATTTGCAAGGTCTTGAGATTTAAAAAAAAAAAAAAAAAAAATAAAAATAAAATTTTTTTTTTAACTTTTTAACCATAAGTTAAGGTTTAGCCAAGAATTATAAATTATTATTACCGCCAATACCTTTATGGGCCCCGGTAGCTGTTAAATTTAATACATGCAAGGTAAATAAAATGGAATGAAATGAAATGGCGAAGGAAAGATATGAATATATTAGAGAAATACTAGTGCTCACTCCATATGCATGGCATTTTGTGAATGAATGAAGTAAAAGACTACAAACAGGAATAACATGTAGTGAATTAAAAATGAAAGAACATTAACTAACAATTTATAAAACAATAAATTTTACAAGGAATAGAAGAGTTCGTTTTCATGAAGAAAATGTTCTTTGTAAAGTTTATTCAACTCGTGTTCTTTGTTGGGAATGTTCATTGTAATTAGGCGAACACGAAGGGCTAACGATGTGTCTCTATTTGTCAGTGCATGAGTCATAGTGTGTATGTGGCTATGTGATGTGTGTGTAGGTTTGTTACTTTATTCTGTTACTGTTATGTAAGTGTGAGGCAAGGATAGCTTGTATATACTTCAGCAGTGTCTCCTTTTTTTTTTCTTTTTTTTTTCCCCCCGACCAGAAGGCCGGGCTAGAGTAGAACGTCTTATTGTATGTTCCTTCAAGGTCTGTCTTCTTTTGAGGTCTGTCTGGTGAAAAAGAGGTCACTCTGCCTATTTTCTCCTTCTTTTATAGGGATTTACGAAGTTTGCATTGCTTATCAACATGCTAGTTTCTGATTGGCTGGATTATACTGAGCTAACCCGTCTCTGCAAGAAATCCTTTATTTTGGCGTGTGAAAAGGAAAGTGTATCCAAACGACGCAAAGAAAGAAAGGGTAGCAATTCACGCCATTTGCTTATTCACGTTCGTTCGGATCGAGTCTTTCTACACCACAGTCACCCATGAGCTAGCAGAGCTGATAGACAGTACATTATTTTTTTTATAATCGTTCTCAGCAAATTCTTCGCGTTCATTTCGCATTTTTGTGACTGATTAAAATATCAGGTTTTTGATTTTTGCTAAATGAAGCTGGGGTTTTCATACTGGTAGTAGAATTCAACTTTTCTGTTGTTGAAATTTTAGTGTTCACACAGACTTTTGTGCTGAATAAAATGTCAGGTTTTAGATTTTTCTGTTGCATGAAGCCGATTTTAACTGGTAGGATTCAACTTTTGGCGCTGTTTTCTTTGCTGAACTTTTTGCGTTCATGAGCAAATTTTTGTGCTGAATAAAATGTCGGGTCTTGGATTTTTCTGCTCCATGAAGCCGGTTTTAAACGGGTAGAGTTAAATTTTTGGCACTTTTTGGTTATCTACCGAATAAGATATTTTGTCTTTCGTTGTTTTTCTTGGTTAATTTTTTGTTTCTCTTTTCGAAAGGGCTTAAGTTCGCTGTTTTCTTTTTTTTGTATGTCTCATCTTTTCTTTTGTCTTCAATGGGATTTTGTCGTTCGTTGTTCTTCCCTTTTTTGTATGGCTTGTCTTGAAATGGTTTAGTTTGTTGCATTTTTTTTTTGTATGCCTCGTGGTGTACAAATATTTGTCTTTTCTTCTTGTATTGTGTTAAGTATTTTCTTTTTGTTTATAATTTTTACAATTATATATGTTTTTGTTTGTTTGGGCCATTTTTAGTCATTTATTTTTCTTTGTATTTTTGTTTTTTTATGTAGATAATTTTTTTTGTTTGTGTTTATTTTTATACACACACATATTTTAACTTTTTTTTTTACTTTCCTTCGTTCATTTATTTGTATTTTTTTGTTGGTTTACGTTAGTTTTTTGTTATCAAATTATTTGCATAAACATCGGTGGTCAACTAATTATGCCCCTAAAGAAGGAAGTGCTAACATGCATGAATGAGGTTTTAGTGAATAAAAAAAATTAAAGGAAAGAAAACATTATTTTAGACAGTGAATTTACAAGTGATGGAAAACATTATTAATTACCAAACAATTTATAAAACAAATTTTACAAGGAATATGAGTTCGTGTTAATGAGTGAAATGTTCTTTGTAAAGTTTATAAATATCTCATGTTCTTTCTTAGAAATTGTTCATTGTAATTAGGCGAACACGATGGGCCTAAAGATGTGTATGTCTATTTGTTAGTGCGTGAGTCATAGAGCATGTATGTGTGGAAGTGACAGTATGATACTGTGTAGGTTTGTTACCTTATTCTGCTGTGTGGGTATGTGTGCACGAGGCAAGGATAGCTTTTATGTACTTCTGAAGTGCCTTTTTTTGTCTCCCTGGGCAAGGGGGTATAGTGGAGCGTACTTTTCGTGTGTTCTTTCGTGGTCTGTCTGGGTGAAAAGAGGTAGCTCTGCCTATTCTCTCGTTCTTTTATAAAGGTTATCGAGTTCGTGTTGCTCATTAACGTGCTAGTTTCTGATTGGCTGGACTATACTGAGCTAACCCGTCTCTGCAAGAAATTCTTTGTTTTGGTGCATGAAAAAGAAAATGTACCCAAACGACGCAAAGAAAGAAAGTAGCAATTCACACCATTTTCTTTTTAGCGTTCGTTCGGATCGAGTCTCAGTTCACCACACCTTTTATTAACATGAGATTTAAATAATTAATATATATGTGTTATATGGTGACAAGAAAGAAAAAGACACAGGATGGATTTTTAACTGATTGTAATATTCAATCATTTACTTGAGAAAAAATTGGAATAAAAAATATAGTCTGTTAAAAGAAAGTTTGTTTAGAGATATGTCCTGATGAAATAGTAGCAATAGAGTTTATGGTTCGATAGCCCTTCGATGAAGAAATATCTTTTGTCATATAGATGACAGTGATTTGTCTCGATTGTCGAGACCCCTTAGCCCGACGGCAAGGGTTAATTCGAGTTTTACTTTAGTATCGGTGTAGTCGTGTTTTTGACTGACAAGGGTCCGCCTAGCAAATTGTGATCCCTTCTTGGTCTCTCTCTCTCTCTTCGGGTGTGCTTGGGTTTTCGTTTATATAAGAAACTTTGACAGGTTCTCGGCTCCCACGGCGACTGTTTCTGATTGGTTGAAGGGATATCTTCAACCAATCAAAATTGAGTATTTTAGAGAAAACATTTTTTTCTGCTGTTTTTTTTGTTCGCTTGAAATAGGGTTCTAATCAGTTAGGTGGTATCTATTAGTTAAGAGAAAACCTTAAATTGTAATGAGATCTTGCCACTGATTGTGTAACATATGTAACATTCAGTTTTCCTTTCTCTCTCTCTCTCTTTCATATATATATGTATGTATGAAAGACGGAACGGAAAAACACAGGAAAAATTAAAAACAAACAAGAGATTGACCGGTTTCGTTCAGATCAACGAACGTCTTCAGAAAACCTCAACATTTTAAGTTATGAAATATTCTGTATTTTATCCTTATATATTTATATATAAATATATTTATATAGGTATATGTTTGTATATATTTGTATGTACAGGATTCACTCCTAAACTAATTTATTGATCGTTATCAACTTTGGAAAAAAGCTGCCAGGTGTAATAGTGCGTAATATTTAGTTTAATTTAGTTTTACATAAATGGGGGCAAAGGGAGGGTGAAAGCCCTTTGTAAAAATTCAGATACCTCTGATTTTTGTGAAATTTTATCAATAGGTATTAGACATTAATCAATAAATATTCTCCAAATTTCAGTTTCTTTGAAGTATTTTAAAGGAGGTTTAGGAGACATAATTGAGAATGGAAGAGTTCAAATAGTCTGTAAGGTACCATAACAATAATATAGGCACAACTTCTTATTTGTAAAATTCAAATATTTCAGATTTGCATTAAATTTGATCCATAGTCACTAGAGTTTAATTTAAATGTTTAATTTAGACACCAATTAAGGAAGATTCTCTGAATTAAAATTTTCCAGAGTCAAAATCATGTAATGAATTTTGATCAAAATTAGAATAAGGATTATAGCCATAATGTTTAGCAGCATTATATCTTGATTTCAATCTTTATAAGAGAACATAAAAGTGGTACAAAACTGTTCTGTTGGAATTAATTTTACACGTCCTGGGACGGGTATTCTTGTTGTGCGTGTGTATGTGTATAATATTTATGAATAGATATTAAATTATTTTTACCTACATACGCTGGTGTTTCAAGCTTTCGTTCTCATCAGTGTAGGAAGTGACAACTTCAGACGGTCACAGGGTGCGAACTCTGAACAGAGTCAACCAAGACTCTGCACGCTTTTGCTCTATCTCCAAGACCATCGGAAATTATCACCTGATACAGGAGAAATTAAGTTCTATTTATGCCTAAATACAGCTATGAATGAGCTGAAGAATCAATAAATGTAAAAGACCTTAAGTGGAAAGATATAATCTCCATTCAGTAGGAACTAGAGGAGTCAAAGATTGTGTAGATTAGCTTAGGCGCATGCAGCCACGGAGGGGGGGGGGGGCAACGGGATGGAAGTCCTCCTTTTGACCATAGATTTTGAGGTAATAAAAGTTTTTGATCATAAACTTGTAAAGTCTAGGGTCAAACGTTTTTTTGGGGGGACAGTAAAATTTTAAGATTGAAATTCGAGTGGAGGAGATAAATAATGGAATGAAGGAGATTGTCAGCTAAATTCTGGTCATGTGATGCTCTCTCCTTGAGAATAATATATTTTCAATTTGTAACTTTAACTCTTAGCCTGACAAGACAACCATTTCTGGCTACACAAATGCATATGTTTCGACTACAATATCTGTCTCAATCGACCTAGCTTTATATACTAGTTAACCTTCTTCTAGAGGATTGCCTTGAGAAACAAAGACCAGTGGTCATCCACTCTCAGTGGTCTAACTGCACTTTCGGACATCAACCTGACGCCCTGGCACTTACATATACTTGTGAAATATTTATGCATACGCGCGCATGTGTAGTACACGACTTGTGTATGTGTGTGAATTTTATATTGATTACAAAGGTCACAAGTTTGTTGGTATTGAAAACATTTTGTTTCTTTGAAGCAAATAATGTACCTAATAATTAAATGGAACAAAAAAAACCCACACTGTCCGTCCGCCTGGAGGGTGGAGGTCTAAGTAATGCAAATGAATTTGAGTGCAAATGATTTTCACGTTGATTCAGAGTGTTTAGCAAAATGTCGATTTCAGCTTTTCTTTTTCCACTTCTCTTTTTAATAAAACATCAGCATTCGATCTAGTTATGCAATGAGAAATGCTTTCTTTTTCTTTCATATTTTTCTTTCTTTCGTTTTTCTATTTTTTTTTTTTTTTTGCTTTTTGCTTTCCCTTATTCTCATTCATTTTCATATTCTCCCCCCCCTCTTTTTTCTTTCCTCACCCCCCTCTTTCTCTTTTATTATATCTCTCTCATCATTCACCTTGTGTTTCCTTCTCTTACTATCCTATTCTATCTCTTGCCTCTCCCTCTCTTATCCCGTTTTGACCCCCTCTCTTCTCTATCGCCTCCATTCTTTTCTTATCTATTTGCTATGCACTTGAAACCATAACTCTTGATCCCTTAAACCTTTTTGAATTACTTTTAAAAGTGAGACCACTTGAAAGCAAACATTTTCTTTGCATTGGTTAAGGACTTTAGGCAGCCGACTCCTTCTGACAAACTTACAAATGACTTGAACTCTTTTCTTTTCAATCTATACAGATTGCAATTTGCTCATATACTTGTTAAGCAATTATCTTATGGCTTTCTGTTGTGTATATATATATATATATATATATATATTTAAAGTATGTCTGGATGTCGGCAGTGTCAAAAAGCACTTTTATATAAGGAGGTATAAATTAACTCTACTTCTATTCAAGGAGGTAGAAAACCAGCTTGGCTACTCTTGGATTAAACTTCAATTCTATTTTTTTATGTGTCCAAGAGGCTCTGTCAGTCTGTCATGCTTAAGTTTGAAATAGCATTTTCGTTGGTCTGTCGTGCTTAAGTTTGAAATAGCCTTTTCGTTGGTCTGTCATGCTTAAGTTTGAAATAGCATTTTCGTTGGTCTGTCATGCTTAAGTTTGAAATAGCCTTTTCGTTGGTCTGTCATGCTTAAGTTTGAAATAGCCTTTTCGTTGGTCTGTCGTGCTTAAGTTTGAAATAGCCTTTTCGTTGGTCTGTCATGCTTAAGTTTGAAATAGCATTTTCGTTGGTCTGTCGTGCTTAAGTTTGAAATAGCCTTTTAGTTGGTCTGTCATGCTTAAGTTTGAAATAGCTTTTTCGTTGGTCTGTCATGCTTAAGTTTGAAATAGCCTTTTCGTTGGTCTGTCATGCTTAAGTTTGAAATAGCATTTTCATTGGTCAGTCATGCTTAAGTTTGAAATAGCATTAGTTGACACATCTTAAGAATAGACGTTCTTGTCCTTGTATACAACAATCCTGGCTTCTACTGCAAAGTCAAGCCTTCCTACTGTACACTTAAACTTCAGACTTCTGTACTGCGAGGTATAAAAAGAAAGTCCAGCTCAAACTGCGACTGAATCAAACTCCAGTTGTCTATTTCTTTCCATGATCATCTCGAGCTATGATTCCTAACCTTTTTCCAATAACGATCCCTCTCCCTTTTAACTTTTTGTGATTTGAAGCCCAAAATGAGATCAGCAGAATTTATTTCTAAGAACTTCCAATCCATGGTACACAATATCACGTGGCTACTTATCAGCTGACAACAACATGGTCGTATTCAAGTTTAATGTTAACAAATATCTGTCGACTACTCCTCTTTAGTAATCAAATTCTGCTCATTCCACCTACAGTTTCCAATCCTCTCATAGCATTGCTAATCATCCAACCGAGTTTCTCATTAAAGGCACTTGACTGTGATCGCTTGCAGTCCTCCACTAATGCTGCTACATGTCCAGGGTTTGTCGCCAATTCCGTTATTGATGAGCGTGCAAAAGTCTAAACACAAGTCGGTTGCATCCCATATTAGCGATTTGCCGTTTGAAAAGAAAAAAAATGTCAGGCCATCTGACTGTTTGTCATCACCTCTGTTGAGGTCAATGGGTTCGAAGATCAACGGAAAGCCAGTGATGTCTAAGGTCCTTTGGACGATATTGTTGAGAGCGCTATGTCTAAGTAATCTTAGGTATTTTATATTAACTTTTCGATTTATAGGCGACAAATGAAGTTGTTGGTCACATTGTTAAATATGCATCTGTATTTTAAAGAAAATAATTTTGAAAAAATTTTTATTCAGGGATCATGAAAATATTTAACTTTGGCTTTTTGATACTAACAATAACATGGATATCAGTGATAATCAGGACTTGAAATTCTTTTATATAAACAACAAAAAGAATAATTCTCTTATATATGCTAAATCCACATCTGAGCAAAACAAACATTGGAATTAAAAGGCTAAAGAGACTTTTGAGAGAGAAAAACCAAACAAAAGGTTTATCATTTCTACTTGATATCGAAATGTTTACTCAAGTCCATTTTGCTTTGTATCCGAGGTTATTATATGGCCACAAAAGTGGGTGGCAGGTATTTTAAGTTATCAATCAAATCCTTTCTTCTTTTTCTTCCTGTTTAATAATCTTATCTTCCACATTCCATTGAAGAGTAAACATCCAGAGACATTTATTTTTGTCAGAAATCTGTCAATATGTAAGCTACGTTTTAGAAAAACAAGAATTCAATCCGCATGTTTCGTAATTAAATCCTACGTCAAACTGAAATGTGACAGTGAAACGAAAAAATAGCATTTGAAAGTGACGAAAATGTTATTTCAAGTTTAAGCATGATCGATCAACGGACAAAGCCTCTTTGAGGGATGCTTAGATGCATCTACAATAAGATGCATCCATTCAATTAATGCAATGAAAATGTGATGAATCCGCCATGTTTGATGGCTGTATAGACTGGAGAATAACAGCAGATTAAAGATGGTGTCTTGTTTTTCCAGTTGAGATCACACTCAATAGTGTAATCGGATCTGTTTGAAAATCGATTAGTTTTGAATAAACAGTTCCATTTGAGAAAATGTGGATCAGGTGCTATTTCATGGTTGTAAACAATTTCAACCAGCCAGAGTTGAGCTTGGTCTTAATCAACTCCAATTACCAAACCTAATATATTAGACTAATAGCCGGACCTATCGCAGTGTTAACCGGGGAAATATCGAGTAATCCCAAAAACCAATGCTCCAACCTAATCCTTTTTTTCTATTTTGTAACAACTGTAAGTATAATTGTTCGATGTAAAAAAAAATTTTTTTTTAAATAAAAATGTTGTATGTAAACGAATTTGTGTTTCATGTTTATTAGAAGGCATATTTAGTTTTCCATTACATACTTGACAGAATGTTTTGTTTTGCATTATGTAACTGAAAATAAATTATTGTATCGTTTGTTATGGTTTGTGTGAAGGATTTTGTATTTAAAACAAAGACAACAGTGCAAAGGAGTTTTGCTAAAGCAAATTATTTTATTGTATGCTATGATATGCTAGAAGTAATAACATGGGTATAGTTTAATGTTTAATCTTAGAAGCTGTGGATGACGCATCAATGCCGATTTTAGTATTTTTTTTATTAATGATCTATACAGCAGAAGAATCTATTACGATAACCAGCGAAAAAATCTCCATTGTAACCACAATACTGGTGGGAAGAAGCTGAATACATTAATTTGTTGTAACAAGTGTGATGGAAGGCAGCAAAATAAACATTTGCTGAATAAAATATCGGTTTGCTAAATGCATAGGTATTTAGGTCTAATATGGAAAATCGGACCAGCTTAGTTTTATAGATTAGGTAATGTTTTCGTACCAGAGTAAAGAGTAGGGGCGGGAAATTTTTTATGGACTATGGAATCTTTTTAAGCAGAGTTCAAATCCAGTTAGAGCTATTTCACTGTAATACCATTGGGAAAGGTATAAACCTCCATCCGCAGATCCAGGTAAAATAGCAACTTGTATTTAATGAATTGTTGCTTAAGTTTAGTGATCGCACGTGAACTGATGTTGGGAGATGTGATAAAAAAAATTAATGATAACCTCTGACCTGACGTAGAGATGTATTTCAATTTAACTTTCACATTGTTTTTATTAAATCTCGTTTAATGTTTATCGTTTGGCAGGGAAAAGTTGGATTTTTTAAAAATGTTTTGCCTTTTGTAGATCTTAACAAGAAACTTTGAGTGACGAGGTGGTTTCAAACCACTAATCATTTTATTTGGTTACTTGTGTCCCCTCTCCAGCAAAAATGATGGCATACTTATTGTTTATTGCTGCCTAAATTACCAGAAATTTTTATAATTAAAGTTTGGAAAAATTCTTATTTACAAACAATACTAATACTTCAGCTGCTGCTGCTGATTGGTGTTTGCTTTGAGATATATATATATATATATATATATATATATTGATTGATTGATTGATTGACCTCCCTCTCTTGGCATTACAGGTAAAGAAATATCTATTTATATGTAGATATATTGAAACCGAAATGAAACACAAGATGTATTACTATATTAGAGATAGAGTTGGGCGGTTTTGAAATTTTGGTTTCGGTTTTTTCCCCTTAAAACCTCGGTTTACGGTTCGGTTTTTTGGGTTTTTTAGTCATAGAATTCATGACTTGGATTAAAGTTTAATAATTAAACTTTCGAATAAATTGTCAACTCTAAATAAATACCATATTAACAATTTAGTAAAATATAAATCGTTGCATAGTCTACTTTTTGAATAACCCATTTTTGGGAGAGAAAACGGTATAGTTGAGAGATAGTTCTCTAGAAATGACAATTTATGTATGAAGTGGCTTTTCAAAAGTAAACAATGAAATGTCTAATGTTTAAAATAATTTTAAAAATCCAAATAAAGTGATACTAGCATTGGCAACTACTTTTTTTCTTAAATGTTTATACTCGCTCGCTACTTTTCGTTTATTTACTTTTACAACAAGTATTTTTTTTTAATTTCATTTTAATAACTTATTTTTTTAGATAACTCTGAAACAAACATAAATAATTATTTTACAATTTTGAGTTGAATCAAATAGATTTTCGACATCATACGGAACGCGTTTGATTTTTTCTTTTTCATTTGAAAATAGTTTATGCTAAAAATACGATGTCATGTTGTCTGTCGTATTTCTCTTTTTTTCATTTGAAAATTCAAAATGTTAATGATAAACAAACTGTAAACAAAGATTTCTTCCTACAAGTCAATTGTTTTTATCATATATTTGTTCAATCTGTCCTCTTACTAATATAACATTTTTTGGTAATATTCAATTTTATTCAAATCTGAAAATCTTTTCAACCGTGTTTCCTTGTATATGGTGGCTTACTGTAGTAAAAACACAAGACCGAACGGTTACGGTTTAAAAAAAAAAACACCGATTCGGTATTCGGTATGGAGACGAAACCGAAAAACCGCCCATCTCTAATTAGAGATGCGCATCACTCTTTTGTAGTAACCACCTTTTGTTGGGCGGATTTGTTTGACTCGATCAGCTTCTTTTTTTTCTTTCATTTTCCTTATCTAAACTAGAATACCCGTCCCAGAACGAGTAAAATTAATTCCCAGAACAGTTTTTCACCATTTTTATGTTCCATTACGAAGATATAATGATACTAAACCTTATGTCTAGAATCCTTATTCGAATATTGATCACAGTCTATTACATGATTTTGATTATAGAAAATCTCTAAAATTTAAGGCTTAAGCTTAAGGGGTCTTAAGAAGAAATTTAAATTCAGGGAATCTTGCTTAATTGGTGTCTAATGACTATGGATCAAATTCAATGCAAATCTGATATATTTGATTTTTCAAATGGGGGGTTGTGTCCATGTTATGTCCTTAAACACCACTATGAAATACTCCAAAGAAACTGAAGTTGGGGGAATATTTATTAATTGATGTCCAATACCTATTATTAAAATTTGTGAGGGATCTGAATTTTCATGAAGGGCTTCCATCCCTTTTTTTACCACCTTTGCATGAAACTATATTAAACTAAATATATCAGACATTACCCATTCTCACGCCTAGCAGCCATTTCAAAATGCATAATAATCAGTTAATTAGGTGGAGAGTGAATCTTGTACATACAAATATATAAATATATACACATACCCAACTTGCAAATATATATATATATATATATATATATATATATATATATATATATATAGTATAAATTTTTATTTATACAAGTATTTTTGGTTACATATGTACAGGTTTCAGCTGTGCCCTCTTTTGAGAGCCAACTTCCTCAGACCTTTAGAAAAAAATGAAATGAGAAATAACAAACTTCCTTATTCTGTGTATTACCCCAGTTGAGAAGCGATGGGTGTATAATTAAACGAGCAAGATTCATATCCAATTACACATTCGCTCTGCTCCTTTAAATGATAAAAAAATAAGAGTGCAGCACGAACGTGTAATCTTGCCCGTTTAATTATATTTAATTTAATTGTTGTACTCATCCAATGCGGTTAACCCAGAATACATTATTTATTTTCTATGTGAGCTTTCTCCGTCCCTTTTCTCACTCTAGCAAGATTATATGTAAGTGTGTAAAAGTAATGCTAAAAGTGGTATTTTCCCACATAAGGCTGGAGAAAAGTGAAAAATTCCATTAGAAGGTAGCAGTTTAAAATTAGGGATATGTGTCAGGATATTGCATCACAGACTGCATGTTGCTAGTGACATGTAGCAGATAAGCTGATCAAATCTTTCTCTTTTTTTCTGAATTGTGAGAGAGGTTGTGTTTGGGACAGCTGCTCCCGTCACCCTATGAGCGTATTATGCATGTATATTTTATGCTCCGAAACCAACGATTTTGTCATTTTTATATAACTTCAACAACCACTGTTAAGGAGAGGACGATGACTGGAACAAGAGAGAAAGAGAGGTGTCACTGAGAAACAACTTGCGTGTCAACAAAACCAAACAAGACTACAGTTGTGTTGTACTACAAGACGATGCCCAGAGATATTTTGTTACAATCTGGAATCAAAGAATTGGTCCACCACCATGCTACATCAAGAGACTCGTATTTTTAGATGGGTCCTCTACAAGAGGCTTAGTCTGTAGATCTTTTGTAGTGGAAAAGGATATCAAAAGTCTAAATTCATACATAAATATATTGATTTTATTTAAGACTGAAAGGTTTAAAGTGTTTAGACGAAAAATGTTTTCTTTTTCGTGCGTGTGTGTGTTCATGACTGTATAAGCTGTTTATTAGTCCATGGCTGATTTTGGTGTAGTTTGCCGAGATGCCTGTGGCCTAGCAGCCAAAGCTAGATTAAGTTTACCTGCAAGGAGTCTGTGTAGTAGTGTTGTGACCGACAAGGATTCGTTTGGCAAGTTGAGTTTCTCACTGCTTGGGATCTTATGTAGGCAATACTAGCAGGTGCTCAGCTCCTAGAACAAGTCTTTCTGATTGGTTGAAGTTCGCGTTCGGTAACCACATGCTTCAACTTGAAATAACATTTTAATCGCAGATTGAATATATTTTATTTTATGTGTCCAAGTACTCTGAGGCTCTGTCCATAGGTCAGGCTTTCACACTTAATTTAGAAATAGCATTTTCATTGGTCTGTCAGTTTTATTTGAAATAGCATTTCCATTGCTAAATTCGCACATTGAATGGACATATTATTTAATTTTTTAATTCTATATTTAATATTTGTCCCACGGCACAGGACACTAATTACTTTTGTCAATCTTGACAAAATGTCCCCCCCCCCCCCGCTACCCTGAAATCCATTTTCCAAGTCCTGACTACCTGTCTACTGTAACCCAGTTTTGTATATGACTTTAAACTACATCCCATGGTTGTGAAGTCTGAGGTTTTGCTTGGAGTCGTAAGAATGCTAGGAGTCAGATTTTTTTAATCTCTAAATAATCAACAGTCTGAAAACTTAAAAATAATTCTAGGAGTCGGATCTTGTACTTTCTGGCTCAGCAACTCTGAATAGGTCCGAAATTGGGAGAGTGAAGTCGCCTCTTAGCTACAATTACTCCTAGGTCCATTCTAAGCTGTAGTAGTAGTAATTTTCAGGGCCCTTTTTATAGATGAAATGGAATCGTTTGCAGACTTTATTTACAGAAAAAAAATTGATCTCTAGTTTAAATCTCTACCTTTATAAAGTAAGGCAGGAATGTACAGGATTTACTCCTAAACTAATTAACCAATCATTATGAATTTTGGAACACAGCTGTTAGGTTTAGGGGGTGTTTAGTTTTATGCAAAGGTAAAAAAGGGGCACTTGTTAAAATTTCACAAAAATCGGAGGTATATCATCATCATCATCAACCGGTTTATTTGTTGAATCAGGCCACAATTAATCCTCTGATGAGGGTGGGGCCTGATTGTCTAGTCTCGAAATCTAAGTCTTCCTCTCCATTCCTGTCTTTGGCAAGGTTTGATGGAATCCATACCCATGGCCTTCCTATCACGTTTGACTACGTCCTCCCAAGTCAACTTGGGTCTGCCAGTGGTGATGTTCTCTGCTGGCACATTCAACTTTCGGACTTTAGCAATCCAGCCATCGCTACGCTCAATGTGACCCAACCAACGCAGTCTGTTCTTCCGCATGATGTCCGTAAGGCTTTTCAAGTCGACCTGTGAGAGCAGGGATTCAAAAGAAACGTACTGTTCAGGCCTCACCAAACAGATCCATCTGACCATTGCCCTGTCATTACGGTGCAGCTTCTTTAGTATGCCAGCAGAGACAGCCCAAGTTTCTGAGCCATACAACAGCACACTTCTGACACATGAGGAGTATACACGCCCTCTCGTAGTTGTTGGCAGGTGTTTGTTTGTCAGGATTGGTAGCAGCTCTCTAAATTTTTTCCAGGCACACTTGCAACGTGTAGCTGCCGCGAGTTCACAGCCTCCACCTGATGACAGCACATCTCCAAGATAACAAAAGTCTGTCACTACTTCCAGCTTGTTGTCACCAGTATCCATCTCCGTCAGTGGTCTGCCATCTATTGGTCTTGCCGTGCCGGTGCAACGAAAGCACATAAAGTGAGGATCTGCTTTGAGAGAGCCCTTTATGCCACTGCACCTTTTGTGGACCCAACCTGAACAGTGAGTGCAGATGATTGAGTTGCTGCCAGTTCCTTTCAGACATACAGCACACGGGTATTTTCCTGTTTTCTGTAGTAAGCTGAGGTTTGGACCTGCGATCATGACCTTAGTTTTACCCATGTTAACTCTGAGACCTTTCTCCTCCATGCTGCTCTTCCATCTATCCAGACGTTCCTTGAGTGACTGAAGTGAAGTATCAATGATCGCTAGGTCATCGGCATATAGCAGCTCCCACGGGCAGCCAGTATGGAATTCCAGTGATAGAGCCTCGAGTACAATGATGAATAGAAGGGGACTTAAGACAGATCCCTGATGGACACCTACTCTAACCTCAAATTCGTCGCTGTAGCTGTTACCGACTCGTACCCGACTACGTACATTGGTGTACATAGACGTTATCACCTGAACCAACCACTCAGTAACACCCAGCTTTCGCAGGGCCCACCAGATGACCCTTCTGGGGACACGGTCAAAAGCTTTCTCCAAATCTACAAATGCCATGTACAGTGGTTTGTTTGCTGCTAGATGTTTCTCCATGACTTGGCGTATGATGAAAATTGCATCTGTGGTGCTCCTATATATACATTTTTATTAATAGTTATTAAATATCGATTAATACATATTCCCCAAATTTCAGTTTTTCTGTTAGTATTTTAAAGTGTTTTTAGGGGTCATGGACACAACCTCCTATTTAAAAATTCAAGTGCATCAGATTTACATTGAATTTGATCCATTATATCTTGATTTTAATCTTTGTAAGAGGACATAAAAGTGGTGCAAAACTGCTCTGTTCAGGGAATTTTACCCGTCCTGTGAAATGTATTCTTCAGTTGATTTATACATATTTGAAGATATTAACAACTTGAAATATAAGAACTTTTATCAAAATGACATAATTTAGCATAAAATCACCTAAAAAATGTCATAAAATAAGTAAAATAATCAAACCAAAACAGAAATTTACAACATGAATAAATATTTAAAGATATTTACAACTTGAAGCATGAAAAAAACTTTATCCAAAATGACTAGATTCGACATTAAATAACCCCAAAAGGATTGATATGCCTAAAACGCTAAAACCAAACCTATTTTATATTTCTATAGATATTTTGTGTGTGTGTGTGTGTTGGTTGGTTGAACTATATCGTAAAGCAGTCTACTTTAGGGTCATAGGTTAGAGATTCTGGCATCCAATCTTTTCTTACATGGTGGAGGTGTGACTCTACTCATGTAGAATGGGTGAATATCTGTGTTTTTTTTTTTATTATTAAAAAAACTGGTGCCACATGCGCCATTCTTACAGTATCGATAATATGAATCCATGTTTTGTGTTCCGTGTTTCTATTTTCGATTCCAGAAAAGTAATAAATGACACGAAATTCTCTACATGCGGAAATGAATTCATTTGTAGCACGGTAGTGTTGCAAATTTAACCGTTTTCGGCTAAATACGACCTGTTAGAAGCCCGCAAAAAAACAACAGGATAAAATAAAAGGGATGGGGAAAGAAATAAATTAACAGTGGTCTTGTTTGAAGTCAAAGGAAAGAGAATTTATTTTACAAAGGTCTCCGAGGGGAGTTTGAAAGTTGCAAATATTTCCTTCGCGGGCGCAAAAACGCCTTGTAATAAAAAAAGGAGTGACAACGTACAAGTTGCCTCCGAAAAACCAAATAAACTGTTTTTCAAAACAGTAGAACAATTGTCGTTTAAACAAACGAACGAAATATAATAAATATACTGAGAAAGGGTACTCACATGGTAGAACAATGAAATATAAAATCGTACACACAATTCTCAATAAGCAGTTTAAAAGCTTTAAAGTTCTTTGAAAAAAGTTCTTGTGCCAACGTCAATGGTGAGTGAGTCGAAATTCGGCCGCGTGTTCTTCCAACGTCGCGTTCGGCAACTTCTTCAGATGCGCACGCGGGATGGACAACTTGTAACAGCTACGATTTCTTCTCTCTTCTTCAAAAGGCACCAGCCGCAAAATTCTCAAGAACTTTAGGCTGTTGAATTTCAATTCAACAATCCTTGCGGCAACAGAATTCCTGTGCTGACTCGCTCAGTGTACCCTCAGGAATCGACGTGCTTAAAGAATTCACTCCATCCAAGAGCTGGACGAAACACCGTCCAACCTCAATGCCAGCGAACTCGAAAAGGAAGAACTCGCCGCCAAAATCTCTGACGTCACTCTCAAAGAGCTGGCACTAACTTTATTCAAATTAAATATTAGTTTCGTACAAAAAATCAAAAGTACGAAAACAAATCAATAGGGAGTGTAAAATATAAAATAGAATACAAAGAATATAAATATAATACAAAATATATAGGAGTTACATAATTGTTGATAGAAAATTCCAACAGTAGGTTGGTTTTTATGTTGAAAATAAAAAAACTGAGTTGTTTAAAAAATTTAACAAAAATTTAACTTGAAAAAGTAGTTACATTTTCACGTTTCTTCAAGGAACATTTTATTTTTAATTAAATGTATCTTTTTTTAAAAGACAGCAATTTCAGTAGATATTTTCTAATCCACTCTTTGTATGTGGCTAAATTGATCTTGGGTTTTCATTCGTATGCTTTTTTTTTTTTCATGGAAATCGCTCCAGACAAGGCATGAAGCCACTTGATGTAAGGAGCTAACAAGAACAAATATGATAATCACAAAGACAGAAGATGCCTATTTGCCTTAGTCTTTAGTATCGTTTGCCTTTTTACAATTTTTTTTTAATGACTTTCAAATTATAAACGGCTTCGGCCGTTTCCAGTTTGTTCCATAAATAGCAATCGGAAACATTCGGACCGATATGGATCCCTTTCTATAGAAGCACGTTTAATTCTTCATTTTTATATACAAAACAATTCAACCGGTTTTCACTAACTGCAATTAGATAATCTCAGGCAACGCCGGGTAGGGGTCAACTAGCCGACTGATAATACTTTAAATGTGTCATCTACTTCAGACGTAGACCGAAACGTAATTGAACTGTAAGAAAACAAGAATGGATATTTTAAAGATGTGTCTATTCAATCGGTGCATTTTTGCTAAATAGAAATTTAACCAAAAACCAAAAATCCTATTTCAAAATTTATTGTAACAGTCACTGTTACATAAATACAGATCTTTGGAAGCATTCAGTGATAAAGATGATATTGCAAACAGGAGCCTAAAACTTTTTTTCATTTAGATGTTTAAAAAAAGCCTTCATTTTTGGACAGATTGTTATGAAACTTAACATGACTGGAAAGACAGTTTTTTAATATGATGTTGTCATTGGGAATATAAACTTCACTTCTGGTCAATGCGCTTTCGAGTAGTATAAGACATTAAGCATGTCGTCATTTTTCCTTTTTTTCTTTCTTTATATTTTGCTAATTGTTAATTTATTTGTTTCTTTGGACATCTCTAATTTTAATCAATAATCCTATTTCAACTTTTAAAATACCAGTAAAAACTGGAATATAATTCTGACAGTATTTTAATATACAGTTCTGCTTTATAGTGGACACGTGTTGATGTAAGTAAAAAACAAACATTAAGAGACGCCCCAAAATCTCTACGAAATATGGTGAAATAATCTAAATAGAAAAAGCGTAAAATTCACAAGATGAGAAATTTAAACATCATTTTGACTTTTAAAAACTGTAGACTTGTTGGATAAGCGGTTACGTCAACGCTGACTTAAAGTGGTTCTTATTCTTAGGTGCAGGTTAGAATCCTATTTGGGTCTCATTTTCTCTTTGTGGACTTTCTATGCTCCCAGCCTCGTAGATAATTATATTATTTTTATTTAATAACCGTATTTGCCTAAAAAGCAGCGCTTTTATATATATATATATATATATATATATATATATATATATTAGACTCCAGTAACTGTTTTTATTCATTTTAAAAAAAGATCCAGATCATGATGGACCATTTCGTCGTCAACTTAGAAAACAAAAATACAGAGTTTTATGCTTTGGAGTTTTTATAAGTGCGACTCGTCAGAAGGAAAGTGTGTGTGTGATATATATGTATATATACTCAATATGTTATTACCTGTATAATATTATGTGTATGTACATGAAATAGTAAAAAATGTATATATATGTTTGAAAAACGGTCGTTCAGATATCAGTTTCAAAATCCAACCAAATCGACGCAGAATACCTTTTGTACATATAAAGGGCTCAATATCTTTTAGATAAAGCTTTAAAGCAATGATAATTAAAAAAAAAAATACATTTGGTTTTCAAATTTCTTTAAATATTACTACGAAAATAATATTTTCTAAGATGCGACCAACTCCTTTAATAAGAAGTGTGATTTAACATTTTTAAAGGGTTAAGATAAGATAAACATTATTGTTATATTTTTGTATTGTTAAAGAAAACGTATCAATGTTTTAAAATTGTTGTCTGAACACCGTTAATGGGGACAACAGCCGATAGAAAAACTCATCCTCAAAATTCAAGCAATTTTCCTGAATACTAGAATTAAATGTAACTTATCTGAACTCTTTAGCGTCTTCATTTGAGCTTGTGTTAGATTGTTTGAATCAGGAAAAAGTGAGTTTGCATAGCCAGTTAAATAGTCTCCTTCTATTCACTATACCCCCCCCCTCCTCTCTACGGGTTAAATGATATTCACTTTTGTTGATAATGGACTATTCCAATCTTTATTTCCTTTCTTTATTACCTTTCTGTCTGTTTATTAACAATTAGAGTGACAGAAGCGAGAGTGATAGATACCATATACAATAAGAGTGGGAGATCAAACAACATACAATAAAAGATTTAGAATGAAAGAAACTTTGTAAGGGATGGGTCACTTGGTGAGTTAGTTGCAAGGTATGGACAATTAGAGCAATGAAAATAGAACTTTTTTTTTTTTTCTTTTTTATTTTCAAATATAACTCAATTCCAAAACTGAGGAATATTTTAACATGTATTTTGTGTAACTAAAATATATAGGAAAAAATCCTTAGAGAAATAAACGTTGATTAATTTGGCTTTATTATAATAATCGAAAGCTTATTAATAAAATGCCGTCTGCGAAACTAGTAAAGAAAGATCTAGTATACAGTAATAGGTATTTTCTGGCAAATGTTCGTTTTTAAACATTTCTGAACGGATCTGAAAGTAAATTCATATTTTGAGGAATAAGTGAGTAAAAGTTTTTACTTTTGATGCATAGAAATATAGAAGATGAAAATTATCTTCACGAAATCGGTCAATGAGATATGAATTCTGAAATTGGGCCAAGTCAAGACAGCAGACTTTGTGTGTATATAAAAGGTTGAGTTACTAATGGAGATTTGGTATCTGTCTGATGCTAAATCTATACTATTACTTCTATTAATGTATTATATTTTAAGGTTCAATTTAGGGGTATCTGTCCTGTTATGATACCTCCCAGGCATTTGGGCTAGGATCGGGTAATGTCACCCTGTATTTTCGTATAAAGAAAAAAAAAGTTTCTTAAAGTAATTCAACAGACGTTCTCTAACAATGAGGAGTTTATTTTATTTTATTTTTTACTTGTTACTATAAGAGATTGGGTGCGTGTTATCAAATCTGATCTGGTTAATTTGACTTTCGGACAGCGTTTGTCGAACCGTTTTCGAAAGCATAATTCATATTCATAAAAGTAGTTCCTCTCCACAATCCGTTTGTAGGATATTCATGCATATTTTTTAAAATCGTATTTGCTTGATTTCCAGGCCTGTTATAGGCATTGTCTTAGTCTATGTGCATTTTTGATAATCTTTATTTTTTATTTTTGATGACTTCAAAACCCAGAGTTTTATTTTAATACTTTTCTTTATTCCTGCTAAGCTTCTTTGCTCTGACCATCTTCAGACAATTTCTGTCAAATCAGACATCCATTGTCTGTACAGTTTCAGAAGAAAGGAGTCTCGGGGAGGAAAATAAGTTATTAAAATGGATGGCTGTACTTTTTATTGTTTTCCTTTTATTCACTCCAAGACATATTGCCGCTGAAGCGTAATGGGCTGCTTGTGATAGGGGACAGATTTATAAGGGCCAACCTGGGTGGAGATGTGGGCAGCAATATGTTTGTTCATATTTAAATTTTTGAATGTTGGTGCTGTTGAGGATTGTTTTGTTTACTTAGGTTCCTGCTTAATCACATCAAAGCATTAATTTTTAGATTCTACCAGGTAATATGCTGAACTCCTTACTCTAATGGAGATTTTGTGTTAGTATGTTTCTAATCGAAACTGAGTATTACTTAAAAGTTACATGGTGTTAAATAAAATACTGATTTATAATGTTAACTAATGAATGCTTTTACACAGATTATCCTAGAACTCTGACTCAAACCTGGTCTAAAATCTTTTACTAGTAATACTTTATATGAACTACTAGTGCCAAAAATGACTGGGGAAAAATTCGGCTTTGCCAGTATTCGCACTAATATTCATATAAAATCATAGAATTACGTCTGTAATTTAATTGTTCTTAAATAATTATCATTTCTGATGACCTAAAGAAAAAAAAACACTTGACTTTTTATTTAGAGTTGAGGATTTCTTTCCAAATTCATTTCAAATGGGGGGGATTGTCTGACATGCTATTCAGGCTTCCCCCTCAACACTTGCACGTTTTATTACTCGCTAACCTTTTTGTGATGGGATGGGAGTGCATCATACACACACACATTTGTAAATTTGGACAGCATTTTTTTTATTGATACAAGTTTGATTAAACAGAATTAAAAGCTTCTGTTTATTCCTTTTTTGATCCAATCTTTCTAGTTAGCTGACCAGCAATCTGATGTCATGTTCCAGTGTAAACAATAACTTACAATAATCGCAAGAGCTTTTGATATGCAGGAGTCATCCCCAGGCACGTGATGATGTTGCAAATTAAAATTGGTGAATTAAGAAAGTCGACTAAAAACATTTCAATATTTTTTCCCCACCCTCGTATTGAGCTTGGTTGATAGTAGGTTTATATGCTCAAATGAATAATGCTTTGAGGATGAGGAAACGAAGGCTACAGTTTGAAACGACAAGGATGGCAGTGTTTTGAGTTAGTATACTACAGAAGTCGTTTTTCGAAATTGTGTGTGGTGTTAGATTTTGTTGTATGGTGCTGTGAGGTGGCATGTTAGGCGGCTAGATATGTTTGAATGCCCAGTGAGAGAATGTCTATAAATAATACATATATCAGCATGACTATGACAACCATGTTTCTTCGTTATCGTATGTACTGTCAGTGGTTATTAAGCATTAAAGCCTCGTTCAGCTTCGATAACAGCTTTTATTTCATGTATGAATCGCTTAGCAAGCGGATATAACTCTAACTATAAAGACTTTTAGAATTATTTAGTCTGATGAAAAGTGCTCATTAACCTTTTTTCTCAACTATGCTCTATACATAGTAGTAAAAAAGATTGGGATCTGCAGAGCTAGAAGGCCAACTGTTGGGGAGTCATGTGATCATTTTGTTTGCCTTTTGGCTAGGAGTAAAGTGTAGTATCTGTTCTGATATTACACTTCATCTTTTCTGTCCTCGGTCAGTGAGGGAGAAATCCTTCTAGACTTTGGCAATTTATATTTTTGTCCCAATCCAAAGTGCCTATTTTTGGGTAGCAGAATTTTTTCCTACATTAAAAACTGCCCTTGTCTAACTTTGCTCTCATGGGGAGGCAAGTAAATAGGATCTTATGCACCATGGATACATGATAGTATGGACAGAATAGCGGTTTAAAAGAAAGGATTTCAGAAAGTTACAAGATGGGATTTATTTACTTTAATGATAATTTTGATTTTGAATTGATAAATTACTGAATTCAAGAAGCATTGATTTCTTTGTTGTTGTTGTAAAAACGTGCAAAATGTTGTCCATCCCCACCGAAAGATGAACACGGAACAATAAACTTGATGAAAATAAATTATTTTAAATAATTGTATGAATTTGCATCTGTGTGCGCTCACTGCACAGGCCGTGATCGACCACTTTTTGTGCTGGTCCAAGATCGTTGCTCGATTCCGATGCCGATCGCAGTCAGTGCTGCAACAAAACTTTTTCCTCCAAACAAAACCACAACTGCAGTTTGAAACGAGTAACAAAGGTTTTTTTTGGGGGGGGGGTACAATGATACTTGTTTTCTTCTACTGAGCAATAGACTTGCAAATGAGAATTCTCAGCCCGACCAAATCAAATTACAAATCCAATCTGCCATAAACAGACATCTATTTCCGAGGGCCATTGAAAACTAACCGTCAGATCCCAGAAAATCCTAACCCTCATACCTGCCCATCTGCTGGAATCCCTGGGACCACCCCAGAAAAGACAACTTGAGATAATCAGCTGCCAATCTATAAACATAAAAAAACTGCCACCTAGAGAGTCCCGTATCAATTGGTCATTATTTTGGGAAAAACTCAAGTGGATCATAACCAAAGCAGGGAACCTCGTATCTTTTTTTTCAAGTGGACAAATCGAATTCTGGGTGGTCAACTTCAAATCGGAGATATTTCTCATATCTTAAGTGATTTCTCTTTTCTTAGTTAAATATTTCTCACTCTCAGCAAGTCTGTTATTCGCATGCATTGCAACTATGCAGCCACTAAACATGCCACCGAGTGCAAGTTTACAATTGCTGTTTTAGATTATAATTAATATTAGCCAAATTTTCTTTATGCCATAACTTAAATTTCTGTTGTACTTTCTTTTCTTCTTTTCTTTTTTTCTATTTTTTTTTTATTTTCTTTTTTTTCTATTTTCTTTTTTTTTTGCATGACTTTTTTTTCTTATCTCCACTTGTAATTCTGCAATGTGCCACTGTTGGCACATTTACCATAGTTGAACCATCCCTGCATTAAGCTAATCAGATATTCTTGGTAACAGACACTCAATCTGCATTATATTATGATAGTAGCTCGATTGGCCGAGGCAAAGGAGGCCTTTGGTAAACTGTAAAAAAAAAAAAAAAAAGAGATGGAAAAATAAGAGCCTTAAAAAGATGACTAAACGTAAATGTCCAAAGTTGTGAAAGCTGACTGTAACCCTTAGGATTTGGGTTTATCTTGTGCTCGGCATTTACTCCACCCATTCTGTTGCCGTTTCATCAGCACCACCTCTCATGACTCATTCGGTGATAAGAGATGGAAAAAGTTCAAAGCAGACTGGCGGAAGTCTTTAAATTGCAAAAAGCATCGGAGGTCATGAGATGCAAGATAAGCTTATGATGCAAGCACAGTCATGTGTTAAGGCTGTTGAAAAAATGTGAAACGGCCATTGTGTTGGCTGGAGAGAAGGCGAGAATAATTCTTACCTTTTTACTTTCTTTGCTTGTTACTGGTCAGGGTTCTCAATATGCTGCTGCATCCCTACTCAATTAGACGGCAGAGAACAGTTTGTCTTTGGGATAACAGTTCCTGTCTGCTCAGTCTTTCAAAACAAAGTTTCTGTTTCTCTCTCTCTCCATTACCTTTTTACCCCCTCTATCTCCATTACCTTTTTACCCCCTCTATCTCCATTACCTTTTTACCCCCTCTATCTCCATTACCTTTTTACCCCCTCTATCTCCATTACCTTTTTACCCCCTCTATCTCCATTACCTTTTTACCCCCTCTCTCTCTCTCCATTACCTTTTTACCCCCTCTCTCCATTACCTTTATACCCCCTCTCTCCATTACCTTTTTACCCCCTCTCTCCATTACCTTTTTACCCCCTCTCTCCATTACCTTTTTACCCCCTCTCTCTCTCCATTACCTTTTTACCCCCTCTCTCTCTCTCCATTACCTTTTTACCCCCTCTCTCCATTACCTTTTTACCCCCTCTCTCCATTACCTTTTTACCCCCTCTCTCTCTCTCTCTCTCCATTTCCTTTTTACCCCCTCTCTCTCTCTCTCTCCATTTCCTTTTTACCCCCTCTCTCTCTCTCCATTTCCTTTTTACCCCCTCTCTCTCTCTCCATTTCCTTTTTATCCCCTCTCTCCATTTCCTTTTTACCCCCTCTCTCTCTCTCCATTTCCTTTTTACCCCCCCTCTCTCCCCCCTTTTTATTTTACCCCCCTCTCTCTCCCCTTTTTATTTTACCCCCCTCTCTCTCCCCTTTTTATTTTACTCCCCTCTCTCCCCTTTTTTATTTTACCCCCTTCTCTCTATTATTTTACCCCCTTCTCTCTCTATTATTTTACTCCCCCTCTCTCTATTATTTTAGCCCTCTCTCTCTATTTACCTCCCTCTATCGATCCATTCCTTTTTTAGCCTATTTCTCCACATCACGTGTTTACCCTCTCTATCTCCTCATTTCCTTTTTACTCTGTCTAGCCTTCTCTAAATTTTCTTTTATTCAACCCCTTCTCTCTCTCTATTACTCGATTACCTTTGTGCTCTTCTTTCCTCGTATCTAAATCCAGTTCATATTTTCTATCAATTTCTTTTTTCCTTAACAACCTTGTACATTTACTGTTTTTACGAAGAAAATGTTAAAAAGATTATCAAACTTTTTTTTTCTTAATAGCTTTTTCTCCTTTTTTCAACTAATTAATTTTAATTATCATTTTACTGTATTAGCAACTTTTGTTCAATAAATCTTATATAATGAATTGTTTCTAATAAGTATATTTTTTGGCATTAGTTAACCGAAAAGGGGTTAATATCAAGACGATCCATTTTTTTCTCCTTTTAGCAACAAAAGATGACCAAGAATCATCTCTTCTTTTTTTTCTTGTCTTTTCAGTTTCCGGAGCATCATTTTTACGGACTCGCTGATAAAATTCTTCTGTTCCGTCACGATGGCTTGAGTTCGAATGTCCTCACCTTAATTGCATCAGCCAGTGAAGTGAAAGAGAACAGTCTCGTTGAAGTTGTTTTATCCGGTAAGCTAGCCCTCCCCTCATTTTTGTTGGTGTCATAAAAGTACCATTAACCGTTTGACAGATCCTAACATGGTTAGAAGTGGGGTATGGAAAAGTCAGTCCATCGATGATTAAAAAATAAATAAACATAAGGAATTCGTTCCGTTTATATTTATATTTTAAAGATTATATGATATTCATTACTTATCAGTTTATGATTTTTAGTAACATAATATTAGGTTAAAAACAATAATGGCCGATTTCAGAAACATACATTTATTCATGAAAATTTAGCAGTAGAAATGTCCAAATTAGTTATAAAAAAAAATAAAAAAATGAACCTTGAGCAGCTATGCATCTCTGCCACTCCTGCAATATAAGATGATGGTCATGTTCATCATTGAGTATTCTATGCTTCAAAAATACTTTCTATCTGAAAAAAAGTTACAAATTATTATTGAGAACATGTTAATTATTATATATGTTAAAATTTACCGGAAATAAGCTACCTAATTCTGTGTTAAAATAACTTTAAAACCTAGCGTTTCAGGTGGCCATTATTTTTGTAACGACGCAATAGGTTATATACAATGATGTCTATATTACAATAACCAAGAATATATTGTGCAGGTGTAGTAATATTACGTATATGAAATTAAATAAAAAGTCAAAAGTGCATTAGCTTATCTCACTTGTTCTTAGGAGCTTTTTGCAGAACCTTAGCATTCTAGGGAATCCTGATTGAGAAACACTGATCTATTCTATCCTGCTATTCATCCACAACTAGAGGAAGGATTCACAACTTTCCCAAGAGTATTAGTGCAAGTGATGCAGTAGGTTCTGGCAGGAATATATTAAAGTTTGCCACAACTTGTGTACCATGAACAATTGAAGTAATAAAAAAGAACATGATATTAATCTTTAAAAAGTTAAAATTCAACAGGCAAATTTTGTATTAAAGAAAGAGTGCTAACATTGTTCTGTGACGTTTTTGCTCATAAATTATATATCTTATATGTTCATCTTTTGCTTTCATTATATACTTGCTGGCTTTGTACTTGAAATACTGAAGCCAAAATTTTATATAATAAACATTTCATTCATAAGTTTCTCGTAAACACAAGACAGAAACTTTCACATTTATTCATATCAACATTTTGGTAATTTTTATACAAATTTATTTATCTTTTTAAGTAAGACCATCAAGAAATGCAAAGAGAGAATCAATTCACCTGAGCAATTGTGTGTTTTTTGATTGAATTTAAAAACGAAAAAAGAAAATATGGCGTTGCTAACGGGATAGAAGTCAGTCACCCTCTCCCCTTTCTGAATTCTTGCTTATGCTTTGTATATATTTCTTTCTGGTTAGTTTAATTTAAATTACCTTCCTTCAAAATTAATTAGCAGATATTTTAAAGATTTGATCATTTATCCTCTTTTTTTATTAAATTAATTACTGTTAATATCGACAAAACTATTGCATATATATCTGAAAATAGGACAATAAAATTACAAATGAATAAAACACCAAAGTATGAACTGTGTAAAAAATAGTTATGCAAATTGAGCATGCTGTTTTTGAGCCTTTCGTCTATGAATATATACATTATTTCAAAATACTATGTTGTATTATTGATTTAAACAACAGTCATAGTCATATCGGAGTGATAAATGAAAAAAAACTTTTTTATTGAAATGAAACTTTATCTAGCTTGAAATAGTTTTATGCAAACATTGGTAACTATTTATAGTTATCAATAGATTTTATTCACCAGATTCTAATATTATATTATTCACTGTTGTACTTCTTTTGAACACTCCTGGTGCTACCAGACCAGGCTGTCTGAAGATACCGGCTTCCTGACCAAAAATGCATCAAACATTAATGTTATTGCAAAACTCAATCATGTTTTGCAAAGCCAAAAACACAAACAACAATTTTCCTTGAAGCATAAAAACTTTTACCAAAACGACTGGATTCGGCATTAAATAATCCGAAAAGTGTTGATATGCCGGAAACAAAACAATCAATCTTTTGAACTCCATATTTATCTGATGCGAAAATACCAAAGAATCAATTGTGCGATAGAGGCAAAATATTGTGCTCCACCTTTCAAACTAGGTAGGAGGGTGCATGATTTTGTTGTGCCATCGGAAATGTCAAAATAAAATTCTTCAATACAAAATAAAGTTTACAATTTTTTATGATTGAAATTTTTATACAAAAAAGATTTTCAATTTCATTTTTCCTGCCCTTCCCTCCTCTCCGTTCTTTTAATCGGATTATACTCGTCTTACAAGTTCTGAAGAGTTTTAAAATTTGATTATATTTGCTTTGTTCAAATATGGTAACACCTACTGATAACTTATTAATCAACCTGGGAGCAATGCTGGGGTAAACGGAGATACTGAGATTTTTACATCTTCCACTGAGCTACATGCTGGCATGCATCGGACGGCTTTTAGAAGTTGACTTATCTCTGGTCAAGTTGTTATTTATCTCTCTTTCTCATCCTTATCATTTTCTCCCATGTTTTCCTTAGTCTTTCCTAGTAAACCTGCTATCATCTACTAACCCAAGAACTCTCATCCATTCTTTCAACATGGTCATAACATCAAAGTCTCTTATTTTGCACACATCTCCTTATACTGTCCAGATTTAATCTTCCTCTGAAGTCATCAGATCTAAGCCTGTCTTTAAAACAGGGTGAACTCAAAATATGTATTTGTAAGACTACACTGGTCCACGCCAATCGTTGACCCTCAACGTTCGTGCTGTGTGTTTCCTTCTTCATCTTGTTCTGGTCATATTGTTTCTCATATTGGCGATCGCCGAATGTGTGTGCACGAGTCTACAAGTTGTATTCAAAACAAAAGCAGACTAACACAATAAGAATGCAAACACAGATGTTTATTGTGTATTTGACTTGTTGTGTCCCTGTGTGTCGTTGGGTCCCTGTCGCTAGCATCCACCTTTGAGTTAAGTTCTATCAGCTAAGACCTAACTGAGATAATTTGTCTGTCAAGACGAGTCATTGTCTACCCGAAGTCATCTACTTGTCGGCTCGTCTCATTGTCCGCTCAACTTGATCTGCTTAGTCTCTTCGAATAACTCTGCCTGCTGGTCATCTGCTCCGTCTCTTCAATATATATCCACCTTTGACCGGAAATCCTAGATGTTCAGTTCCTTTCTCAGGCACTCTCTTGGTCACCGGAAATAACTACATCTGTCTCGTGTCAGTCCATCGTTGTCCAGAAACTGACCATCAACGCCCAGGGTGCCATCCATCTGGGGAGTTCAATAGATTCGTTGGCCTCTCCATTGTCACCTACTTATCTTAATTTCTTATTTTTCCTTTTAGTAAATCATTTCCCTAGCATTCTATGGGGTCTTGCCTGTGGGGGGGGGGGTCCATAGTATCGGATATTTACTCTTTTTGAACTATGAATAATCTCTATTTTTAATGTTTAAAATTCTTCATTTTCATAAATGGTTGTAGAAAGAAATTACTTTGTAGCTTCTCCATTTAGTAAAAGAAAAAATTGGTTATGAAGCTACATTTCCGATATGAGTGGCTGAGGAGAGAAACAGATCATGAGAAGACATAAGAGGGATTAGATTGTAACTTTTAAATGCTAGAAAGCAGTGGCTGAAGATCGATCGTGCCAAAAAAACGGAAAGGCTAAATATCAGTTTTTAGGTACTAAATCTGAAATTAGCAGTGACTAAAAACTGTACATGGTGCAAGTATACTGGTTGTGTATCCCTGTCTCAACCAAGGCGATTGGTATATTCCCAACAAAAGTTAGACTCTGCGGTGAGTGTTGGAGCACAGAACCAGTGAATCATTTTTTTATGGGAAAACAAATTTTTAAAAGCATAAAAACAAAGAACATCTATTTAGCCTTGGTTGGCAATTATCTAGAGATGGTGTCTCCATAAAAATAATGATCACTGGATTGGCACCAGGAAAAGCATCTAACTTATAAAAATGTTACTTTGATTAATGAAATGTCTTCCAAAGAAGATTGGTCAAACTTCAGGCTGTGCAGTTTGAATGTTGGAAGCTTGCGAGAAAGGCCGGGAGGGATTGAGTTTCTTGACCTTAATGATCTAAGTCGTGTTCAAGAATCTCTATGGAGAGGTAAATCTTTCAGAATGATTGTGGGAAAGAATGCAAGATAAAGGCTATTTTTGATTGGCAATGAAAAGGGAATAGGTGCTGTTGGTATTTTTTATTGGAGAGAATTAGATAGTGATTGAAGTTAATCCTGTAAGTGATCTAATCATACTGTTGAAGTTGATGGTTGGTGGGTAAATTTTCACAGCAATATCTCTTTATGCACCACACTTTATGCACCACAATGTGGTTTGAGTGATAATGCGAAAAATGAGTTTTATGACAGACTTATTACAGTAACTAGTAAGGTCTGTAAGAAGTTCTTGCTGTGGCAAGAACTGTGAATAGTCAAGTTGGAAAGACCTCTGGTGATTTTGAGGGTGTGCATAGAGGAAATGGATATGGTGATAGGAATACAGAAGGAGATGCCATGGACGTGTTGTAAGTAATATTTTTAAAAGAAGGGAAAGCCATCTCGTTACGTATGAATCTGGAACAGCAAAGGCTCAAGTAGATTATCTGTTGGTAAGGAAAAGAAATTGTGAAGAAATTGGGACACAGCTTAAACCAATAATTTGTGACTTTAAGTTGAAGAAAGCTCATGAGGTAAAGAAAAAGTTTATCCCAAGAGACGGTTGAATGAAGAACAGGTGAAACACAAATTTAGATACCAAGTGATTGAAAGTTTGATTATTAGATCCACTTCAGGGAGTGTGAAAGAAGTTGAAGGCTACTCTGTTAGAAGTAACAGACCAGACTTGGACGAAAGGACCTCCAAGACATAGGGTGACATGGTGATGCAATGAGGAGGTTGAAAACTGTATATAAAAAAGTGGAAATGAAGTGAGTGGAGAAAAGCTTTAGTGAATAAGGCTATGTATTTGGTGACAAAGAAAACAGCAAGAAGAGCAATTTACAAAGCCAAGATAGAAGCTGAACAAGCTAGGTTTCCAGATATACTACAAAGGAATGAAGTCATTCAGGATAGCTAAACAGATGGCAAAGACAAATATGAATATTTTTGCCGAAAAGTGCATTCGAAATAACAAAGGAGTGTTAGCAACAAATGAATAGGACAAAAGGGATGCTTGGAAATGATATTACGAGATATTGTTGACTACTGAGTTTTCTTTGGACTAAGAGAATCTAGAAGTTGCAGAAACAGTATCGAGTATAGCCATAAGAATTGAGGAAGAAATGGTACAGGAAGCTGTGAGTAAAATGAAGAAGGGTAAGGCTGTTGTTGCAGAAATGTTGAAGGCTGCGGGTGAAATGAGCATTAAGATGATCATATTTATCAAATCATAAAAGAAGTGATTGTTCCGAAAGACTGTTACAAGGAGGAGCTGTGGATAAAGGTAATTACAGAGGCTTTAAGTTGGTAGATTGAGAGAATGAGTCAGATAAACATAAATGAAATGCAGTTTCGTTTTAAGCCTAGGTGAGGTACAACTGATGCTATATTTATCCTGAGACAAATGCAAGAGAAGTATCTTAGTAAGAAGAACCGGTATTTTGCACTGCTGCTATATTTACCCTGAGTGGTTGAAGGGTGTTAGTCGTGTTAGAATAAACAGCACATTCCATGACAACTTTAATGTTACAGTAGGAGTACATTAGGAATCTGTAGTGGATCTGTTGCTTTTCATTTGTGTCTTAGTTTCGTATGAGTTGTCCTGAAGAGATGATTTATGCTGATGATTTAATGCTTGTTAAGTTGGAGACTTGAAGGAATACTATGGAAAGTAAAGGTCTGAGAGTGAATGTTACCAAGATCAAAGTGATGATCAGTGGTTGTAGTGTTGGAAAGATCCCTGTTCAATTTGTGGAAAGGGTGTCGGGGGAAAACACACTTTTTGTAGTACTTGTAAGCAGTGGGTACATAAATACTGGTAGGTTGAGAGATAATAATCAGTTTTGCATGCAAGCAGTGTAAAACAATGGAGATTGATGAAAACTCTTATGTGGAGAAAGTATATTTGGATGGTGAGGCTATTGAGGTTGTTCAGAAGTTTTGTTACTTTGGTGATATCATTGGAGCACAGGGTGGAGAAGGTGCTGGTGTGATTTTGAGAGTTAAGAGTAGATGGAGTAACTTCAGAGAACTTCTGCCATTATTAATAAGCAGAGCGTTACCAGGGCTGATAAAGGGAAGAGTCTATCGAGCATTTGTACACAGTGTGATGATTTATGAAAGTGATGATGTATGAAAGTGATATCTAGTTAGTGCAGGGTGATGACTCGTGTTGCATGGAGAGAAATTATGAGAATGATAGGGTGGATGTGTAATGTGAGTCTTAAAGACAAGCTTAGATTTGTTGACCTCAGGAAAGATTAAATGTAGACAGTATAGGGAGAAGTGTGTAGAACAGGAGACTGGGAGACTTGGTTTGATCATATTGAAAGAATGGAAGAGAGTTTTTGGGTTAGCAGTTGAGGTAGTAGGGTCAGTTGGCAGGGGAAACATAGGAGGGAGTAATAAAGATGGATTTGAGGGAAAGAGGAATAAAGACTCGGTTAGTTTGGAAGTAAATTTCTAAAAGCCATCAAACATAGGGAGTAATAAAGATGGATTTGAGAGAGAACGGAATAAAGACTCGGTTAGTTTGGAAGTAAATTTCTAAAAGCCATCAAACATAGGGAGTAATAAAGATGGATTTGAGAGAGAACGGAATAAAGACTCGGTTAGTTTGGAAGTAAATTTCTAAAAGCCATCAAACATAGGAGGGAGTAATAAAGATGGATTTGAGAGAAAGAGGAATAAAGACTCGGTTAGTTTGGAAGTAAATTTCTAAAAGCCATCAAACATAGGAGGGAGTAATAAAGATGGATTTGAGAGAAAGAGGAATAAAGACTCGGTTAGTTTGGAAGTAAATTTCTAAAAGCCATCAAACATATGCCCACATGTAAAAGAGATGTTGAACTGAATATGATAATATATCGACTTGGTAAAAAAATGAACTCATCTCGGGTGGTTTAAGACAATCTTTTATAATCCATTTTAAAACAAATCTTTTTTTCAGTTTCTGACGTTCTGTATATTTTTTAATTCAAATTAAAAATTTTATTTTGTGTATCATTTAAAAAGTCAAAGTGCCTCCTGTCTTTATTTACTTGGCTCCCCACGACGGCAGATTTAGACACAAAGTCGGTTTTTAATATGGAAGAAAAATTCAGCACCCTAAAAAGGGGGCACTCTGGATTGGGACAAAAATTAAAATTGCCTCAGTCTTAAAGGATTTCTCCTTTACTGACTGAGGACAAAAGATGAAGTGTAGTGTCAGAACAGATACTACACTTTGCTCCCAGACAAAAGGTCAAGGAGCTCCTGTCTTTCAACACTGGCTATTGTTCTTTGTATGTGAAAAATGAATCTATTGGACACGTAACCTTTATAAAATCCTCCCATTTTGAACTGACTTTTGAATTTCAACAATTTATTAACAAGATTCTCCAGTTATCGTCTTTTTCACCAAATGTAAATAAAATACAGCAAATAAACTTTCATATTATGTACCCATCCTGGAATGGATATTCTTCTAGTAGATATATAAAAAGCAGATATTTTTTGTATATTTGCAACCTATTCTAAATAGATTTTCCACACTGTCTAAAAGTAGACTGTTCTGATGAAACATTTCATTAATTAATATGGGAAATATTCTTGCGCTTTCCCAGACCTAAAAAAAAACCAAGTCAACTGATCGTGCACGAATTACTTGCATGAGTGTGCACTGATTGCGGAAAAAGTATACCTTCTAATTTGGAAAGGCCGTTTAACTCTGAAGATATTTTCCCAGGCGATGAGAATTTTACTTTCTTTATTTGTTTTTGATTGTTTCAGTTTTTTATTGTGTGATTAAGATTAGTTATTAGTCCATGTCTCTTAGAATGATGGCACTAAGGAGTCTGTCAGTTTGTGACTCCCTCATTCTCTTATTTAAGGATAACCTCCTGTTGAAATACAATGATTCATTTATTTTATTTTTCACAGTTAACTTCTTAAAACCTTGATAACAGATTTCATCAAAGATTTTACTTTGAATCTTAGTTCTCTTCTAATTTATTTACTTCCTTATTTTAGTATGCTTTTGGGGGAAAGGGGGGCTTAAAACGCAGAAAGCAATAGCAAAAGATTCAGACTTTGAAGTAGATTAACTATGTGCTTTTTTATATGCATTTTTTACTTTAAAAATGACATTGAAGTTGTAAGATTTTTTAAATAAAAATATATTTTTAAAAATTAAATGAAGTGATGCTTAAAAAAAGCTTGCAGTTTAAACTTGTATCTAAATGAATAAATGTGAAAGATTTTTTCAATTATCATTCCTATATCACCATCAAAACGGGTTATTGTTATTTAAATCAATAATACAACATAGAACTTTGAAATACTCTATAGTAGAGACGAACGCTCTAAGGACAGTGATTGGAATTTACATATCTAGTTTTTAAACAGCTTATAATAAATTAATATTTGATCATATTCATTTCTAATTTTATTGTACTTTTTTATCTACATATGTGCAATAATTTCGTTGACATTAACAATAATTAAAATTATTTAATAAAAAATTGGATAACTTAAGAAAAACTATTAACATCGCTCAGAAGAATTCTTACCGACCCGGATGAGCGAGAAAGGAAAAATGAAGAAGAGGGTGGCTTGCTAGCTAGCTCCTGATTGGCTATCTGTCTGTCTACCCCCACTCCCTTACCTTCTCTTGCCCTTCCTCTTCCTCGCTCTTGTTAACGACACCGTATTATTTTGTATTATGTTTTTAAATTCAAAGCTGATGTCGCTGAGAACAGATACTACACTTTGAAATATTTTTTTGCACAAGATATAAAAGTTTACATTTCATACAAATTAGACACAAGGTAATCAAAAGTGTGGTGAAAATGGGTGTTGTGTGTCATCCTTTGTCTAACGTGAAAAGATTGTCTATCCTACTCTTAACTAGAATCATCTCAGTTACCACAATACCACATTTACTCTAGGGGCCACTCTCTGGGGGCACCGGGATGGCCTCCATCACAGGGGCGCCACCACATTGGGGGATACCGCCTTTTTTTCTTTTGCTGCTTCCTCGTTAAGGGAGCTCCATCTCCTGGTATCAGTGCCACTCTCTAGGGGATTCGGGATGGCCTCCCTCAGGTTTATGTCGAAGATGTCATTCTGATCCCATCCAGGGAAGATCTCTTGTGAAAGTCCAGCTCCCCCATTCCTGGAGCTTTGGGGAAGCAGCCCCTTTGGTTTTTATATCCAGACGGTATGCCCTTTTTTTAACGTTTTCTCCCGTTTTAGGGAGCTTTGGCTAGGAGAGTCATCCTCTTGAGGAGCAGTTCCTGATACACTCTTTTCCGGGCGGTATGCCCCTTCCAATTGCTTAGTGGTTGTAGTAGTTCTCCCACTGGGGAAGTTACCCTCTAGGGGAGCAGCCCCTTTTGCCTTCGGATTCATACAAGGTGAGCCATTGTTGGGGCAGCCATTGTTGGGGGAGCTGCCCCTGTCGAATTGGAGTCCAGGTGGTATGCCCTGTTTTTCTCTTGGATTCCCTCCTTAGAGGAGTCACCCTTTTAGAGAGCCGTCTCCACGCTGGGGGATCCCTTCTTTGTAGGAGCCACCCCCTCAGCATAATTGGTGGTTTAAGCTTTTTTTTCTTCCTTTCCATGTTACCGCCAGTTGATAAAAAGGTGAGGGTTGAAAAGTTCATAATTTCAACTGGCGTAGAGATGACATACGATCAGAAAGCCGGTTTTAGCACCAAAATGAAGTTACCGCAAGAGAGGGAAAATGAGGGTTACATCTCGACCCGAGGAAGGGGGCAGAAGGAAGATAGACAAAACTGAGTCAGTCTAGAGTGGCTGCTGACAACAAGGTATTCCCTTTCCCATAAGAGAGGAGGTCAGGAATCAGTACAAAAAATCACAACATTTTTGCAAAGATCAGAGCACTTTGATCTTAGCCAAAAGGTCAAGGAACTATAAAAAATATTTTATGACTAGGCATTTTTAAATGAATGAAAAAAAAACTGATTCAATCTATTATTGTATTATCTTTTTATGAAGATGAGCAGTGTAGTATCGTTTCTGTTGTTATAAGACCGCCCTCTCAGGAATTACCTCCTCGTTTTTTAAAGTGTGGGTGGGGGGGGGGGGGGGGGGTAAATCTCTAAAGTATTACATCCTGCTTTGAAGGAGGGTTAATGTAGTATCTGTTCTGTTCTAATGAGACTATCTTCCCAGGTACTACCTTCTCCTTTTTTTTGGGGGTAGGGTAGTATTTTTTCTGTTGTTCATTTTCCTTTTATGGGGAACATCCTCCCAGGTTTTACCTCCTCTATTCTGGAGGGGGTATTTTAGTATATTGTATGTTGTAATGATACCTTCCCCCCAGGCATTACCTCCTTTGAGTGTCAGTGTCTGTCTGTTCATCATTACATCCTTGCAAAAATACGTGATTAAGACCCTCTCTTCTCCTTCGGATCCACTGCTCAACTTTATCCAGCTCAATGGGTGTTACCTTTCTCAATCTTTTCCTTTGCCAACTTCAGGTGACCAGACTTTTCCTGTAACCTGATTTTAAATTATGGATGACACCGGACTGGTCTGCTTAACATCCAGTTTAGCCAACACATCAGCCAAAGTCTGGTGGAAGTGCCCCACCTTTGCGTTACTTTAGGGATGGTAAGGTTAAGTGGTCATGTGTTGTATGTTTAACCCTTCCAGTGTCTCTCTAATCACCTGGTTCACATTTTCCGGTCCATCGTCCGTGACCAGCTGTTCAGGTGCTCCTGGGGAATATCTCCCTCGATATCCGACACTGTCTGCATCTTCTTATCCGGTATTGCAAAGGCTTCCGGACAATTTGTTAGCTTGTCCACAAAACTCAGGATGTACTGGTTACCCTGAAAGGACTTTCCATATGGTCACGAAATATCCATACTCACTTTCTGGAATGGATGCTCAGACATATCTGCCTCCATCAGTGGAACTGTTTTATTGTCTTTGGTTCTATGCCTGGCAGATTATACACGCTGTCACATGACTGACCACCTCGCCATACAACCCAGTCCAATAGTAATTTCTTCCAATAGTCTTATTGATCCCCATATGACCGATCCTTCAGTGACATTGCTCCAGGATCTCCTGCTTTAACTCTCTGGACACAAACAATCTGAGGCTGCCTCTCTCTGCCTTTTCAGCAAGATACCACAGCACTCCCTCATGTATCACGAAGTGGGAGGTACTGCCGGCTTCTATTTTAGCTTGGAGAGCAGCGATCTCACTATACCCCTGGCTTTTCCCTATTATATCTCTCTAACGGGGAGGGGATCACTTTACTTTGAACCCTCATTCTTGTCCTCACTGTCCCTCTCTGGACGTTGTCTCAACTGGTGAGAATTGATTACACCTATCTGAAGGGCCTTATCATTCACTCCCGGTTTCCACTCTACCGATTCCGACTCCAACTGTTTCGGAATCCGGGACATCAAATCTGCGCAGGTATTATCCTTACCGGGCAGATATTTGATCTTGCAGTGGTATAACAAACCTTAACCCTAACCCTAACCCACTTAGTTTCAAGGCTCACTGCTTTTTCGTTCACTCCATCTCTAACAGGTGGTTTAGAGATTTGTGCTTGGTCTTGATTGAAAAACCACCCCGTTCAGGTAGTAGTCAAACTTTTGCACTGCGTAAAGAATTGTGTATGCCTCCTTCTCAATGATCGGCCATCTCTGCTGTATCTCTGAGTGCCGATACAACAGAAAATACATGAGAACCTCCTCCGGTATTTTTGAAACAGGTTCATCCTTTTCGGGACATGGCTGCGTCAACACTGTCTCTACACTTGTCACTGGCGTACTTATAGAGAACCATATGTCTGCTTAAATTTGGATATGTTAACAAGGACACTGCGATCAGTTGCTCGTTGTATGCCCATTAGCATTTCTTAGTCCACTTAGCCCTGACAAAGAGGCATGCCAAATTTATCAGTGGTCTGGCTAATAGACCAAAAGTTGGCATGAATCGCTTATAGTAGCAGATTGCCCCTATAAATCCTTGGACCTGCCTCACTGTCGTAGGTTCTGGCATAGTCCAGATTACCTCCGTTTATTTAGATTCGGTCGGAGATTGTTCTTGTCTTTTATAAAGCCCAAGTACTGATGTAGCAGTCATAGATTTACTTTGTAATGCATATCAGTGTCTCTGTGAGCTGGTTTGCCCAATCAGCTCGCAGGGTGCATTGATATCATATGTTTTCTAAGAGACTACTTGAGCTCCCTTAGGATATGCGGACAGTCACCTGACGCTACCCTGGCACCTGCCAGTAAGGATCGCCTCAGCTTCTCTCTTGCCTTCTCGTTCATTGGATTCTCATGGCGGCTGCTATCTTCGCCTGAAGATATTTTAATTTTTTCTTCTTCTTTCAAACACTGTCCTAAGTTTCTTTCTACCTATACCAAATGGTATAGGTAACCTCTTTTGTTTGTAAAATCCTCTGTTCTTACACCTAGTCCTGTCACAAACTGGCATTTCGGTAGCTTCAAATTCAGCCTGTGCTCTCTAAATCTCCAAAATATTTGCTCTAAGTGTTTAAAATACTCCTGGGGACTCTTATAAGATATCATGAAGTAGGCCATGGAAAAGTCCTCCATGCCTCCTCACACTATCGACATCAGCTGGGTGAATACTCCAGAGGTGTTGGCCAGACCAAATGGCATCATTTGAAATTGAAATAACCCTGTGTTTCACGCGAAAGCTGTCTTCTCTCGGTCTTTTCATTCTAGGGCTACCTGCCAATACCTGGACATCAAGTTTAAGGTAAGAAAGCAGCTGAATTGGCCTAACAAGGCTAATCGAGTAGGAGCACCACCAACGGTTTGGTGACTGTGTTCAACCAACTGAAATTGATGCAAAAGCGATGTCCACCATCCCTCTTCACAATCACGATTGGAAAGCTCCAAGGTGATCTGGATCTCTCGATTATGCCCGCTCCCAGGATTTCATCTAGTGCCTCCTCCACCAATTTCCTTTTGTGGATCGGTGTCCGATAAGGCTCAACTTAATGGGGATGTAATTGTCCTTATCGATCTCCATCATCGTGGTTCTACCCAACTCCTTATCGGTGTCAGCTATTATGTTCCAATTATCTATCAATAACTGTCTCATACTTCTCCGGGATGATTTCCAGGCTCACTTGCCTGACCTGTCTCACTGATCGGGCATATCTCAAGAGCTCTATTCTTAAATCATCACAATCCGGCACTCCGTGTTGGCCATTAACACAGGGATCAACTCACACCCCTTTACCATGGTTTCATTCATTGTGACCCCATCTTCATCATTTCCATACCCCTCCACTGGTGTTAGCTTATACAATTCCTCACTGAATGCCTTCTCACTGGGCATTCTCCATATACAGGAAACCACCGTCCTCGGGGAGAGCTTCATGTTGGTCTGCGCCACTACCACCAGAGTGTCACTGACAGCTTCTCCCAGGGTCACTTGCCTTGGCAACCAGGCGATTCCCTCAATCTTCATTTCACTAACCACTAAAACCTGAAAAATGCAACGTCTGCTTAGTTGACAGCTGTTGGTACCCCCCCCCCCCCCCCCCCCCGACTGTATTAGGAATACTGATGCTCCGATATCGATCAAAGCTCTAAATAAAAAAATCCTGAGTGTTTTCTATTGACACCTCGCAGGTAAGCTTATTCTCCTCCGTCAATAAGAACACCCGCGTTCTTTTTCTGACTTTTTTTCTCTTCGGTTATGTTTCCAAGCACACCTTACTTGCTTCACTCCATAACCGGTTACTATGGATATGAATACCAAGAGCAACAGTCCGCCTTGAGATCCTCTGTCTCATCTTTATCTACTTCGACCATCCTCAGATATCCTTTGTAGGGAATGGCTGGAGCTTTGCCTCCTTTACCTTGGAACAACCTCACCACGTCTGAGGGCAGCACCTCCTCACATAGCCTGTCATCCCGCTGCGCCAACACCTCCATGACCCACAGTCCACAAAAAATGGCTTTTCTGGTCATATGTCCAGCATTCTATGTGTCGAGTCTTCAGTGGGGCAACCAGGCTTTTTACCTTGTGTCTGATGGCCTGTAGGCCTTTCCGGTGTATTTTTGCTGAGGTCAGGAGTTCCGCTCTGGGTGGGCCGTTATGCCCATCCTAAGTTGTCTATTCCCTGGTGTCCCATACCACCTATCCTCATGTCCAAATAAGGTGGTACTCTCGAATTACTACAGTACTCTTTCACCCAGTGCCCATCACCTCGGCATGTCCAACACATTGGCTCTTGTCCCCTCTGGTCTAGAGAAAAACGTTCATGCTTAGGGCACCCTCTTCCACTCCCAGGACCTACTTCCATCTCTTTTTTTGTAAACCCAATCTTCCTTCTCTAACTTAATTTGGGGTTTAGGTCTGCTGCGACTGTTCCTTCTCATGGGTCCCCGATTTCTCCTCGTGCCCCCTAGTGAGCCTCGAGCAAAGTTTGTGGTCAGCCTTTTAATACCTTCCCGCACATTTCTCTTAGTTTAAAAGAAACTCAGCCATTGGTCAATGAAAACATTAACCCATGAGAAAGAAATAACAACGAATCTGATTGGTTAGTTAGCTAGACTAAACACTACTTAGATACATAAAAGCAATCAATAACAAAAATTTGTGCACTTAGCCTGATGATTCTCTGTGGGGATGAAACATAGACACCCCCGTGTTGCTGAATTGCCATAGATATATCTTCATATTTATAAAATGTGAAGATTTTTAATGTTTATGTAAATTTGTGTGACGAGTTATGATTTTTTTTTTTACTTCAGTTTATTGTGGATATTTCTATTGCGTTTTTGTCCAATGAAGGGGACCTTCAAGTGTATTGTTTTATGCTGGTGTGTTTGCTGTATTTAAATACGACTGTTGCTGATAAATATAGGGGAAAATATAAATCTGCTAAAATGTAGTCTGCACATTAAATGCGATAAGGATAATGTTTGGAAGCAAAACAATTCAATAATGTTCATCCATCTTGAAAATTATTTCCACAAAATAATCGACATTGTGTTTGGCTTATGCAACAATGAAAGTAACAACAGTAAAAATTAAAGAATTTTTTCCGGTTTGAAAAACAACTAAACCACAAATCAAGTAATAAAGACTATTCAGTTTTAAACTTTAGCAATGAAAATGCTATTTCAAACTTAAACGTGACAAAAGATGGAAAATGCTGTTTCAAACTTAAGCGTTACAGACTGACAGCCTTTTCTCGAGATATGTGCTTGCATTTAAAATAAGATTACTTGATTCAATCTGTGTTTTAGCGACGAAAATACTTTTTCACTTAAGACGTAACTCACAAATTTACGGATAAAACATCGATCGTTGTGTAAAGATGCTTCTCATTCAAGCGATTCCGTATTGGTAATGTTGTAAGTGCTCTCCATAAGAGGGAGTCGTTCATTCCATTTTACTTGGACAGGTTTTACCAGCAGTCAAATTAATCTAGTCTGCAACTAGATTAATTTCCCTTTTCCCTTTATTTTCTTTAGTTTTAGGCCATTTTCTTTTTTTTTTCTTTTTTTTTTTTCAAATAATGGATTGCGTATTTACAAGATTGGATGGTGAGCAAAATATTGTCTAAAATTTCATAAAAAATACTTTAAAAAATGTTGAGATTTACCAGACGTACCCGGGGTTACAACCACTTTGATTTCGTTTAAAAGTTCATAAACGGTGACATATCTTTTAAGACATTTTTCTTGCATAACTAGAAATAATAAGTCCCTTTTACTTCTATATTATTATTATTATTATTATTACTATTTACTCATAAAGAGTTTTCACACAAATCATCATCAATGATTGCTCACTGACCATAACCGGTAGTGTTCCCTGGTGTCTGACTGACAAGTCTCTCCACCTATTTCAATAAACATTATAAATAATTTTGTGTTATCGCAACAGCTGCATACCATTGATTTCTCACTGGCAACGACCATTGGTCTTTTCTGGGATTTGAGTGGCAACCCTCCCCATGGTCCCAGTACTCTCCACACTCTTCCAGTGGATATCTGATTAGGGCTCTCCCTCCTTGGTCTTTCCATTCTTTTTGGCCCTTCACAACCATTTTGTGGTTGTGGTATCAGACGAGGCTGGTCCCATCACATTGTGTGTGCATGTTATTTTTCTAGGGAGTGGGAGAGGGGCACTTTGAGATTTCTTGCAGTTTTGGTTCCCTTATATTCACGTGGTGTTCTTTCTATATTTTTGTTTTTATTGCAACTTTCATGTGGTTAGGGTTAGCATTTGTAGTTTATGTGTTGGGTTAGGGTTAGCATTTGTAGTTTATGTGTTGGTTAGGGTTAGCATTTGTAGTTTATGTGTTGGTTAGGGTTAGCATTTGTAGTTTATGTGTTGGTTAGGGTTAGCATTTGTAGCTTATGTGTTGGTTAGGGTTAGCATTTGTAGTTTATGTGTTGGTTAGGGTTAGCATTTGTAGTTTATGTGTTGGTTAGGGTTAGCATTTGTAGTTTATGTGTTGGTTAGGGTTAGCATTTGTAGTTTATGTGTTGGTTAGGGTTAGCATTTGTAGTTTATGTGTTGGTTAGGGTTAGCATTTGTAGCTTATGTGTTGGTTAGGGTTAGCATTTGTAGTTTATGTGTTGGTTAGGGTTAGCATTTGTAGTTTATGTGTTGGTTAGGGTTAGCATTTGTAGCTTATGTGTTGGTTAGGGTTAGCATTTGTAGCTTATGTGTGGTTAGGGTTAGCATTTGTAGTTCATGTGTTGGGTTAGCATTTGTAGTTCATGTGTTGGGTTAGCATTTGTAGTTCATGTGTTGGGTTAGCATTTGTAGTTCATGTGTTGGGTTAGCATTTGTAGTTCATGTGTTGGGTTAGCATTTGTAGTTCATGTGTTGGGTTAGCATTTGTAGTTCATGTGTTGGGTTAGCATTTGTAGTTCATGTGTTGGGTTAGCATTTGTAGTTCATGTGTTGGGTTAGCATTTGTAGTTCATGTGTTGGGTTAGCATTTGTGGTTCATGTGTTGGGTTAGCATTTGTGGTTCATGTGTTGGGTTAGCATTTGTGGTTCATGTGTTGGGTTAGCATTTGTGGTTCATGTGTTGGGTTAGCATTTGTGGTTCATGTGTTGGGTTAGCATTTGTGGTTCATGTGTTGGGTTAGCATTTGTGGTTCATGTGTTGGGTTAGCATTTGTGGTTCATGTGTTGGGTTAGCATTTGTGGTTCATGTGTTGGGTTAGCATTTGTGGTTCATGTGTTGGGTTAGCATTTGTGGTTCATGTGTTGGGTTAGCATTTGTGGTTCATGTGTTGGGTTAGCATTTGTGGTTCATGTGTTGGGTTAGCATTTGTGGTTCATGTGTTGGGTTAGCATTTGTGGTTCATGTGTTGGGTTAGCATTTGTGGTTCATGTGTTGGGTTAGCATTTGTGGTTCATGTGTTGGGTTAGCATTTGTGGTTCATGTGTTGGGTTAGCATTTGTGGTTCATGTGTTGGGTTAGCATTTGTGGTTCATGTGTTGGGTTAGCATTTGTGGTTCATGTGTTGGGTTAGCATTTGTGGTTCATGTGTTGGTTTCCACATTAAAGGATTTTCCTTAAGATTTCAGCTGTTTTCATCATTATCATCCGTTGTATAGTGTCAAACTTCCTTTTGATTCCAACTATTATGACATTCAGGGTCTTTGCTTGGATGAGTTTATCTATTTGTACCTTTGTGTCTACAGTATTTTGTGATTTTAATTTTCCAGTATGTGTCTACCATTTGTCTGCATGTTGAAACTGACGTCGTTTGCATAGTCCCCAGTGTACTGCCTTCCCCATGCAGTCATGTCTGTTTTTGTATTCTTTTTGGGATAGTTTGCTGCATTCACTTATGTGATTTACCGTTTCGTCTCTTTGTCCATATAGTCTACATTTACTGTTTTCCTGGGTTTTGTCTATTTTAGCTTTGATATAGTTAGTTCTGATCGCATTCTTTTGTGCGGCTGTCAGTAACGATTCTGTTTCTCTGTTCCAGTGTCTTTTTCGTAGCCATGTTCAGGTGTTTTGGGAAGTCTCTTTTGTCATTCTTATGAATCGCCCATGTAGCTGTTTCTCTTTCCACTTTTATTTTCTTGTTTTTTTGTTTCTTGTTCATTGCTCGCTGTATTGATTATTCTGACGATGTCTCATTTCCCCCTTCATTTTAATGTAGAGTCGGTCAGTAATTTTTATATGAAAGTAAAGAGTAAACTTATAATTTTGTCATCAGATGACAAAATTATAAGTTTACTCTTTACTTTTATATAAAAATTACATATGTGGTCATGGTGTGTACAAAGACATAAATTAGATGGCGATGCTTAAAGAGTTACTCTTTCTCTAAATGCTCACAGATACATTAAAAATATTAGTGGTAGAATCAGCATAGTGAGAGCGGGCGAGATAAATACATAGATAGCTAAGAGAGATACGGATGACTTGTTTAGTTAATTATAAATTACGGCTAATTAGAACAATTAAAACAATTTTTTTTCAAGCATAAAACAATCTCAGAACTAAGGTATATTAGCATGTATTTTTTGTTATTAAAGTATATAGGAAAAAGCCTGGGGGGGGGGAAACGTTGATTAATTCCTAAACTAATTAACGAATCATCATGAATTTTAGAACACAGCTAATAGGCGTAAGAGGTTCAAATGTGGGCTATAGTTAGTTTAATTTAGTTTTATGCAAAGGGGGTAAAAGGGGGAGGAAGTCCTTTGTAAAAATTCAGATATCTCTGATTTTTGTGAAATTTTAACAATAGGTATTAGACATTAATTAATATATATTCCCCAAATTTCAATTTCTTTGGATTATTTTCAAGATTTTTAGGGGCATAATATGGATACAACCTCCAACATGAAAATTCAAATATGTAAGATTTGCATTAAATTTGATCCATAGTCATTAGACACCAATTAAGCAAGAATCCTTGAATTTCAATTGTTTCTTAAGACGCCTTAATTTTAGGCATTTTCTAGAATCAAAATCATGTAATAGATTTAGATCAACATTAGAATAAGGATTCTAGACATAATGTTTAGTATCTTTATATGTTAATTTTAATTTTCATAAGGGGACATAAAAGTGGTGCAAAACTGTTCTGTTTGGGGAATTAATTTTACTCGTCTTGGGACGGGTATTCTATTTTAGTATTATTATACTAAACTAGATCAACATTTGTAGGTCAAAACATTTGGAAAAATTTGGAAATCTTGAGTGAAATATTGTTCAGCTCTATTATAATTCAACCTATTCTTTGTCTGTCTGTAGAACTTAAATATTTATACAGTTTTCTTAAATTAGTTTGTGGCCAAACATCGAATTGTATGTCTAAATTTTCAAATATGTATAGTTGATGTGAAGTGAAATATTTTAAAAAATATTTATACAACTACATCAAACATTGAATATTAGTTCATGACTTTTGGATGTGCTCTTTTAGAAAAAGCAAAATTTTAAACTTTAAAACTAACTTTTTGAAGTTTTTTTGGTTTAATCTGTACCAATTCGTTTAAACAAAAAATATTTAAACTTTGCTGTACTTTAATATTTTAACAAATACTAGTTTATACCCGCTGCTTGAATGGTGTTGGTACAGTACCTGGGTATGTCAATTTCCATCTTTACCTAGCTTCTACTGTTTTATAACTAGTACAATGAAAAATATTTTAAATTTTGGTGAGGAAAAAAACTATGCTACTTAATATTTATGTATTTACATATTGTTTTTATGGGCCAAAAATCAGAAATTATAGTTTTAAGTAAAAAAAAAAATTCGTTTTGAACTAATGCTGGATATCCTTTATATCTAATTTTTTTGTGGATTATAAAAAAAAAGGTCACTTAGCATAATATATTTTTAAAACCTATGTTTATTTAAATTTATCCAGTAAAACAAATCTTTTATACTTACATGAGATTCAAACTCTGGTATTGACATTGTAAAAACTACAACCTTAGTAATGTGTACTTTGCCTATTGTTTTTTGTCAACCAATCATGTGTTTCTATCTGCATACGAACAAACTCTCAAAACACCATAACATTTTAATTGTCTATAGATCTTTATTAGTTTATTATTCATGAGTTAACCTTGTAAATGAAAAACTGTTTAAAAGTTAAATATTAACATTTAAAAAATGAAAATATTAAAGTTTCAAAAGAATTAATGAATACTCGATATCAGAATCGTAATAGTAAATAAAACATTTTCAAAGTAGAAGTAGAAAAAAATAATAATTTTTTACTTTTACTTTGAAAATCATTGTTTAAGCACTGTCTCAACCACAGGTGTTTTTTTGTTTCTTTGCAATAGTCGAGTTATTTTAACTTTTAATTTCTAGAAATATGAGAGTTAATTAAGTATAATTGACAACTATAGATAAATAATCACTTAAATAGGGGCGCTTTTATTTCGCAGCACCTACAGATAAGTAGTCATTGGAGATATGTATGATAGATGCTCAATGAAATATTAGTATATATGGCATACCTCCTGCATGTGCTTCCAGTGAACCTGTTTTCGTCTCCTGTCTATTGTTCCACGGATGTGAGTTCTACACTTTTTAGTGGAATTCTACTTTTTTTTAAATTCAGAAAAGGCGGATTTCCACTTAAATCGATAGAGCCTCTCATGGTTGTGATTTATTTGGCTTTTAGTTGAGCTCTGCTTCTTTTTTTTAATAAGAGAAGGCTGATTTCTTACCTCCTTATTTTTCCGTCCGTATTTGGTTGGATTTTAGTTTTCTTTCTGTTTTATTTATTTTTTTCTGTTTTTTTATCTGTCTTCCTCTCTTCGGTTTGACTTGCTTTCCCTTTCCCTGTTATGACAGTTCTCTCTGAAAACGTTAATTTTGCAGCTAAGACTTCGAACGATTCATGAAGGAGGTATGAGAATTAGATGACTTTTGTTTCATCAAAGAATGTCTTCCTATCTCTCCCTTCCCTCACACACACATGTGCAGTCGGTGTCTTTTTTTCATTTTGACTTTTGCACTGCCCTCTACACACACACACACACCCACACCCGCATACACACACACACACACACACACACACAAAGCAGGGCTATGCCATTGACTACTCACCTCCCTGTGTTATGGCAATTCTTTCATGACCATGTCTAGTGTTTCTGTTTGTTGTTCCTTGTTCCTGTCACTTTCTGAAGTGACCTCATCAGAAAAGAAACAGGTTATTTTTATTTATTTTTTATTTTTTAAATATTTATTTCATGGTGTTTGACAATGACTGAGGCCGGGTGAGACTGGACATATTCTTGGCTGAATTTTTCATCTCTCTCCAGACAAAATATTATATTACCTCTTTCGACCCCCCCCCCCCCCCCCACCAAAAAATATAATAAATTTGTAGTAATTTCTTACTTTTTTCATGTTCTCTTTATTTTGCCCCCCAAAACATGATTACATTTACCAATTCTCTTTTTCTCAAAACTCTTCCAACGCCACCAAAAAATTAAGTAGCAATTTTTGTTTCTCTCCCCTCCCTCCCAATAAGTAACATTTCTTAATTAATTTAGACTATTATTTAACCCTTCCTCCTACAAAACTCAAATCACTTAAGCAATTCGTTTTTTATTTTCTTTCTTTTTGTGTTAATATTATCATTTATAAACAAGCTGTCTGGTGGTCTGCATAAATAGCAAAGAAAAACATATTTCTTTCTTTAACTTATAACTTGAAAATTATCGATTCCTGGATGAGAGCAGGAGTTTATCGGTTACTTCATTTTTCTCAGACAATGCTCGGACACGGGTCCCATTGGTAGATATTAAAACTAAGAGAATGGAAATCTAACGAAAACCAGAAAACAGGAAGGAATGTTCATTATAGAGATATCAAAGAATTTTCAAATATCATTGAACAGTAAAAATTAGCTATTAAAATCTACATAAATTAAAACTGAGGACCAAAGGAAAAGTTCAAAATACTTCTCTCTTTGATGAAGGTAAACTAGTGATCAGATCTTTGAACTCTCTTGAATTAAGTGAGTCAAGGACAAAAGGTGTGAAATACATTGCAAATTGTGATCTGTCAAATCTCTAAGACAGATTTGCTCTTTAAAGCAAGCAATTAAAAGCGTCGAAATTGGGTCATGAAAACTGACTTTCTAAAAGTAATTTGAATATAGGAATATTGGCTGACACTTGATTGATCTGATGGACATCTCCAACCCTTGTCGTGCGTTCGTCCGTCCTTCAACGGCGTCTAGTTCAGGTTCTGGCATGCAACTCGGCACCAAGAGGAAGAGCTCATCCACAAGGTACTTCCTCCCCCATATTCTTCGTGGCTGACGCAAACGTGCTGGTGAGCAGTTGAAGACCTGTGCGGCAACAATCAATAGCAGCACTATCACGGCCACAAGTAGTGATCTTTGACTATGGAATCTGGATTGGCTAGCCATATTGTGTCACCTAGCTCGCGATGGTCAGAGGTGTTGTACTTGCTTGGAAGGAAGTCAGATACAAGTACAAGAAAGATTGGAATTGTTGACCAAAGCATTATTGGATCTTTCAAAATCGATGAAGTATTTAAACTGAACTATTGCGATTTCATGGACAATACATTGTGTCAGTTTTGCACTTTGAAAATAAAGTGTGTATTTATGTATAACAATGCTCATTCTTATGGAGTAAAAGTTCCTCACATTTTTTAGCGTCAAAAGTTTTGAAATTCGATTAAGGCACGAAACTGTTAAAGCTCAATTTCACCGCATTAATATGAAAATAATAATCGACTTGTTGCCTCAGTCAAAAATAATGCGTCTCACAATCACGGTACATTTTCTCTCGCTTCTCGCCTTTCTGCTTCTTTCTTTGCCTCACTCCCAAGTCAGCAGATTTCAGACATTAAATAATCCCAGTTAATTCTTTTTAACCAATGAGAATACAGATAATTCGTGGGTTTTCATTTTTTTTATTGAGG
>OY744518.1:166619657-166719657 GCA_963556195.1 Sepiola atlantica
CAGCACGTCAAGAGCATACAAAATCAGATGGCAGATTGTTCAATCTCACCCGCCTCAGAGCCAAGACTAAAATGCGAGAACTTCTTGTCAGGGACATGCTTTTTGCCGATTATACGATAATGACGGCTCTCACAAAGAACTTCAGTTGTTGATGGATCATTTCTACGAGACTTCAGCCTGAAAAAAACAAAACATTCTAAGACAAGGTACCGAAACACACTAGTCATCGCTATTACCGACTATGAGCTTAATGCGGTCTTTTAATTCACATACCTTGACTTCACCATCACCAACAATTTTTTCTTAGAGCACAGAGATTGACAGAAACATCGGAAAAGTACCCACAACCCTTGCATGCCTCAAAACACGTGTGTGGATCAATCACAAGCTGGCGGTAAAAGCTAAGATGGCGGTGTGCAAATCCTGTGTAATCAGCACATTGCTATATGGCAGTGAGACGTTAACTATGTATGCCAGGCACGAAAGGTGGCTGAACACTTATGAGAAGCATTCGCTGCATTCTGAGAATAAATGGAAAGACAGGTTGCCCAACATCGAGGTCCTGTCTCTAGCAGGTCTGCCCAGCATGTCCACACTGCTTAGACAGCACAGACTATATTGGTTGGGCCATGCCCACCATATGCCAGATGCCCGTATTCCCAAAGATCTCCTGTATGGAGAGCTGGCCTCTGGAAGGAGATTCACCGGGCGGTCACATATATGGTACCGCGATGTCGTTAAGTGCGATATGGAGGCTGTGGAGATAAATACAGAATCCTGGGAGAGCCTGGCAGCCAACCGATCCAAATGGAGAGTAACCTTGACCAAACACCTCAAGTCAGTGGAGGGGAAGCTGACACCAGTCACTACGAAGAGGCAGGCCCACAGAAAACCAAATAATGGCTCCAACGGACCAGGGGCAGAACACACATCACTTCTGCTTCGGCTCTACAGCCACAAACATCGATGCTTCAACCAAATGAAACTCGGATGCTACTCATAGTCAATGCTGACTGATGGAAGCCTATATGCAACAAAGGGAAAGGGGTTCACACCTTTCCCAGTGCTATTAATTAAAATGGCTCAAAACCTGACACCGGTTGATAACACAATGTGTGATCTTGGCAAGTTCCATCGGGTTATCAACTTGTGCCAGACTTTGGAGTCATTTGCATTTGCACATTTGCCTTTGGAAAGGTATGCACTCATTCCCTTTCCCTCTTAGTATGTGTGAAATAGTAGGGTAGACTTTATTCTCAAACTTTAATTTTCCATTTAATTTTGGAGAAGGAAAAGTAACACCAATATGGCAACTCCGTATCATTAAGGACTATTGCCTAAAGAAACAGCAATAATATAATTGTTATGTGACGTTTTGATGGAAGATCACACACACACACACACACACACACACACACACACACACACACACAATCCCCCCACACACACACACCATATGTATTAAGAATCATTTGAGTTATTAAATTAATTCCAGGTCACATGAATATCCGAAATTCACTTGATTTATTCTTTGACGATTAAATGATTACAAAATTATGTCTATTGTGTTTGCTGAAACAAATTGCAAAATTAACTTATTATTATTATTATTATTATTATTATTAATTTGTTTGTTATGCCTCCTTGGGCATCTCCCCTTTAACTATCTTCTCAATTCAACTGTAAAAAAAAAATTAAACTCTTCGTACAGTATCGATATCCAGATCAAATTCTGTCAAATATTTCATTTGACAACTCCCAAAAGTGACCCTCAATTTCTCCCTCCTACCACTTTCTCTGAATTTACCCAACCATATCGCTCTATATGTGTATGTATTGCTACGAATGATCAATGACCAAACGTGTCTATTGCCTCGCAAAATCTGTGTATTCTCTTTTGGCAGGGCTTAGATTGAATACATGCAAAGCCTTTTTTCTGGAAATCCAATTTATCTGCGACGTACAAATAAGTCTTGAGTCTTTTTTTGCCCTTGTACTCGAAAGTTTGGTACTTATGCAGATTAGGACACGAGCTAAAAACCGACTTGGCATCGGTAGTTTCTGGATGTTTGCGTAGACAGCCAGAAAATGCCTGAGCACTTATCCAATCAGAATGAGAGAAAATAAGCAGACGACAAGTTAACATTTTAATTTATTGAATCACGAAATTCACTAATTGGAAATAAAAATTGATCAAAGCGATAGTGAATTTTAATGAATTAGCACAGGTTATTACATCTTCCGAAGGAGTGATTCAATTTTGTCAGGGAAAAAACTGATACCCAAAGAAAAAAATTAGTGCAAAAATAAACTTTTACATGCAGAAAAAAATATTTTATAACCCTAACCCTAACCGACACCAAGTCGATTTTAGCTTGAGTCCTAATCTGGATAAGTACCCCCTAACCTTAACCCTAACCCTGTTTTAACACTTGTTCAGTGATATTTTTCTTCAAAAAAAACAAAAGTTAACGTGTAAAAACACCATCCAGCCTCATTTTGGATTTTTGGGATACAGCCGTCTACGTAAACATCCGGAAACTACCAACGAGTTTAGCTTGGGTCCTAATCTGCATAAGTATCGAAAGTTTATATAATTTTAAGTTCCGCTTTCGGCTTTGTTGACATTCTGTTGAGAGTAGAAGATTCAGTATTTACATCTCATATTTAGGTTTGAACTTCAGTAAGTATGGCAAAGGGACATCTTATTTAAGGTGTGCTTTCCTAGAGAGATTATTCCCTGGAACTGATGCTGCCGTTAAGTTTTTTGTTGTTTGTAGCGTTCACGTGCGCTTTAATTCGGACGATTGTCACAGAGTTCCTTAATTGAGCATGCTGGCGGCTGTTTTTTGTGTTTTTCTTTCTTTTCGGAGACGTGACTACTCTCGTCCTTTTGAAAATTTCTATGTCCAGTGTCTATAATGAGAGGGAGGGGATAAGCGAACCTAGTGCTCACATGTATTTAATGAGAGGGATGGGTTTTTTTAATGAGAGGGATGGGGTTTTAGAGATAGAAGATCATAGGTTCGCTAAGTTAGGGAGTGGAAGTTATATAGAAAAGGACGAAATAGGTTTAATTACTATATGTGTGACTGTTTGTTTCGTTTTTTATTTTCTTTGAAGTGTTGAGAATGTCAAAGTATATATGTGTGTATACATGTACATGGCTCTCAGGGCCGGCGGGACAGTTATAAAAGTGGGGGGTTCTCCTAAAAAGTGGGGGGGACCGGTTAAACACATGCATATCAACTTAATTATTGATGACCGTAAAGTGAGGGTGCCCAAGTAAAAGTGAGGGGCCTCCCCGTCCCCCTCCCCCCCGGTGCCGCCGTCCATGGCTCTATATATGTGTAAATACAAAATAATGGGACCCCTTTAAAATTTGTTTTAATATGGGGTAGGACTGCTTTTGGATTCTACAAGGTACAGACTCGTATAAAGTTGGAATTGTTTCCAAAGGACTGTTTGTCCATTCTTCAGCTTTACTACAAGATGAAACTGTTTTAGTCTCCAATTCTTGTAGTAAAGATGGTGGATGATATGACTTGTTTTTCTGAAATGCACCAAAAATGTTCAATGATATTGAGATCTGAGGACAATGGTGGCCAGATAAGATGTTCAAATTCACTAGAATGTCACTCGTGCCATTCAGTAATAACTGTAACTGTGAATTTTTTAAAAGGGGTGAAATTTACTTTTAAAAAAATATAAGAACCTTTGTATCTTTGTAGAAATCTTTTAATGACAACAACATTCTAATTAGTTCCATTGCTTCTGTTTAAATAGTGACATTTCAACTCAGTTTCATATAGTCCCCTCCTCTACACCATTCCTAGTTTTCCTTTCGTCTCTACTTCTCTGCTCTTTCTCTGTTTTATCTCCCCCACCTCCTCCCCTTCCTGCTGATTTACCAGATTTGTTCGTTGTTGTCTGAGCTCACAATCCTTTTACTGCTGCCATGTTCTTTACCTTTTCAAACTTCCTTGTAACACTTGATCCCTAACAAGGTCCCAGCCCTGTTTGTTAATCTTTTTATTAGCTCAATAAAAAAAATTCTTATCATTTTGCCTCCAATGATGTACTGAAAAATGTCAAGCTGGAAAGTTTTTTTTAGTTTTTTTATTAGTGTCACTTTTAACCATCAGTTTTTTAAAAATTTATATTCATTTATATATTTTATATTTTTCATATCTCTCAATATATTAAATGTGTCACAGGCAACTATTTTGTCATTTACAACTCATCAGTGTGGCTAGACGCGTCCAGCTTATCCACACAGATTCAAAATCACAACTATGATCATCATAGGCATCTTTCCTCTGTGCTAACAAATGAGAGAAATTATAACGCCTTATGTATTTTTCTTTTGTTTATATTCTACGTTCTATAAGAACTCGATTCGTTTTATAGAAGAGTATTGCTTTAACACTGTGGAAACCATTATTTCACACACACACATATATATATATATATATATATATATGTGTCACTGTAGAAATTCAAATTTCGACGAAAATCAACTAAGTTTTAGCTCTATATATTTTCCAAATTTTAGTCCAAAAGAAAATGAGTAAAGTATTTTGATTTGTTCAATTACTAGAGCAGCGAATAATCGTGTGTTAATTATGTATTATATCTGTGTCTTATTGAATGAGCTTTTGTGATTATATCTTTTTAAAATTTAAATGCAGTTTCCCTGATATAATATTTTTTGTTAGGATTTGTGAATTTTTACCTGAAACAAGTAATAGTTAAACCTCAGGAAAACTCTGGTTTTCCCTCTTTATGTGGAAGGTTCAAGAAATATTGTCTGACAGGGTTGAATGGGGGGGGGGGGGGGGTCACCCATATATAGTAATGTATATATGATTGTTTTAAATGCAATATCTCTGATGTGTATTTTTTTTGTATTTTCAGCCCAAGCCTCAATGGAAGACCTTCAAATTCAACCCCATCAACTTAATGTTCATTCGTACAAATCTCCTCATTTCTGTGATTTTTGTGGGGAGATGTTGTTTGGACTTGTGAAACAAGGATTGAAATGTGATGGTACGTCACACGACCATTTAATTTTTTTTCTTTTCGCTTTCTTCTGAGTTAAAAATAACAGCCTTTTTTGGCCCCAATTGAAATGAATGGCTCTCGTCTTAAGGAAGCCCCCCTACTTTGACAAACTTTTGGGACTGACCTTCACTTCTGACCTGAAATGGAACACTTACATCAAATCATTTGCCACGGTCGCTGGAAAAATGGTTGGATAATCTACCACTTCTGACGCAATTCTCTACCTGTCTAAGAGCCAAATACATCCTAAGATGGAGTTCTGTTGCCACATCTGGAGAGGTGCTGCTCAGAGCAGTCGTTCCTGCCTCGACAGAGTACAAAACGACTTTAAAATCTAGTGAGCGATGTCCTCTTCTCCTCCCTACTACTTCTTACTCACGGAAGAGACGTTGCTAGTCTTTCTCTACTCTATCGTTATTTTCATGACAAAAACTTGTCTAGCTACAGCCACTGTCAATAATTTCCCTGTGCCTAACACTAACGAAACTTCCATGAGCAAAGTTTCTTTCCTAGCACTACCCATCTGTGGAACTCATAACAACGGGGCTGCTTCCCAGCTGACTACAACATTGTTGTTTTCAAATGTAAACAAATTCGTGTTAAGCCGTCCTTCTAAATAATCAAATTCTTTCAAACTTCCACCATCATTACCAATCATCAGTGTTGTCTCATCGTCCACCTGACACTCATTGACTCTTAACCTCTTTGGGCTTTAATAAGTGGTGATTCTTTAGTAAAAAAAAAAAAAAAATCTTCAGATAAAATAAATTTTCCTGTATGAGGTGGAACAGCCTGTAGTGAGGCCAATATATTGATATTAGAATATAAAATTGGTTTTTATCAACTTCGAAATTATGAATGAAAATTCAATAACAATGTTTCGTTGGCATGGGAAGAACAGATACTGCACTTTGATCTTAGCTAAACACCACAGAAGCTGCATTTAGATCTAGACCAAAGAAATGGTTTTCTTTTTCTTTTCTTTTTTTACAGCAATTGGCCCGCTCCAAACTCCTTGATGCATGATCCTGTGATAATGTTTAACCTGTGTTAAAATCCAGAAGAATTTGCTCACATAAATGGATCAGATATTGTGCATTTTCCTCTGTTTGCAAATGCATAAGATGGGTTACTGATCTTGATCCCTTCAGTCAGTTATTATATATGCCTATCCTTTCTCAACCTAACACCAGACACTTCCCATCCCTTATACATAACTCTGGTATGGCCAATTTTTGATTATGCCATCCAAGCAACAAATATTATCTTCAAAAAGATATCTTACACCTGGAGTGTGTTCAATTTAGGATGACCCCCAAAAAAACATTCCACCCTAATTCTCAGTAGCTCCTTACGTTTACAGTGGCAACTTCACAGTGGGCTGGGGGGTGGACATTAGGCAAAAAAGAATGTCGGAGGAATTGCTGATGTTTGGTGTTTTTATAAACTACTCTATATTCCTGATTCAACAAAAAAAAAGTAAGTCAAATCGTTAAACGGTTGAAAAAATATGCAACATTGAATTTGTGATATTTCGCATTTTTCTCCAGCTCACGCGAAACATCCACGATTTTTCCCCCAAAAATTATAATTTTCAGATTTCCATGATTAAATTCCAAAAATCAGTGTGGAATTACTTATTATTGCATATTTTTTTCGTTTATTGATAACCATTTGTGAAAATGCAAAAATAGACCACTTTGGGACCCAATTTGTCGTTTTTTAGCTCTTTTTATGAAAGAAATTAGGAAAATTTGAGCTAAATTTCCCTCTTTTTGGGCTCAAATTAGCGATAAAATTCTATATTCATCAGAAAATAACTTGTAAACCGGGATAGGGCACATACCAAACCATATATGTTTCTGAAAGCTATGGAGGTATAGATTATGAAAAACCAAGCAGATCTATGTGCCCTATCCCGGATTTTTCAAAAAACAAGCCGGAAGTTTCTCGCTTGTGTCACGTGTGGACTTGCTCCAAAGAGCATTACCAAAATCTCTCGACTCCTGATCAGGGCAACGAGTAAGGAGTAACCCCATCAATTGGGAAGAAGTCACTTTCTCCTCTGCAGCCACTGCCTGAATTTTTGCCTAGATATCATTGGTTCTTCTCAACAACTGTTTGCGGCTGCCCAACTCTTCAGGGGGCCTTTTCCTGGATGCAGTTTGTGTCGAGGGGTTCTTGTAATAGCGGAACACAACATTTTCAACTTCACCTAGTGAGCTCAGCTCATCCCAGTTAACAGCAATCCGTTTATCTGTATATCGTTGTTTCTTCAGCGAATGGTATCTTTTGAGCGACTTCTTGACCTCGTCTTTCTGCTCCTCTGTTAACTGGATGAGATACTTTTGCTCCAAACTTTTGATTTTTTAGAAAGGCCCTCAGATTTCGCTTCTAACGAGCCCTCACTGAGCTTCTATGATCAATTTTGTGCCAAGATATGGCCAAAAATGTGATTTTGGGCCGTTATGCCCAAATATGGAAATTCGGCCCCAGACCCCCGAAAAATGGATTTTATGAATTTTTTTTGATTTTTCCGAAAAGCTCTTGAAATTTCGCTTCTAACGAGCCCTCAAACAGCGTATATGGACAAGTAAAACTAAAGTTATGCCCAAATGTCCTCCAAAAACCTGTTTTGGCCCACTGTGAACTTGCCTTGTTTGGGGTGAACTAAGTTAAAAAAAAAAAAAATTTTAATTAAAAAAATTCAGACTGTATATGGATGTAAATAATTCCTACCTGTCTCTTTACATGACTTGTTGCACTTTGGTAGTTTTTTTCCAAATGAATTTCAATTGAATTTGAATAATCATTATTGTTGAAAAGAAGTAGGCAAACAAGTTTCCTTAATGTTGATTAGCAGAGAAGTGGTTGAACTAATGGTGATGAATATTTGTTGGTTCATTCAATCAATTGTGATAAATTGTGGCTTTTTGTCAATAACATGTCGAATCATGTTAGTTAACCAATGACTCAACAAGTGTCAACAAAATTTGTGTCTAACATGAAACGGAATTTCCATGAAACAGAATTTCCAAGAACAGTTTCTTTCCAAGAACTTCTCATTTGTGGAACACGTTGCCACAAGATTGTTTCCCCGAAGGCTACAACACGGTCATCTTTAAATCCAATATCAAGAAACACATGTCATAAACTGTCTTCATAAGTAATCAAATTTTGTTAATTCTAATTATTTTCAATCCTCTCATTATATTATTCATCATTTAACTAACAATCAATCCATCTCATTAATCTTTACTCTCTAGTGATTTTTAGCCTTGATAAGTGGTGACTTAATATCATACAAGTATATGTTGATTAGCCATCTAAATAGATCTACACAAATTCAAGGAGTGTCTGCTAGGGGTAAAAGGGGGGGGGGGTGATGAAAGCCGAAATGGTTGGGGGGAGGCACTCCTGAAAAAGGGTCACCAGATGCTGCCAGCTATCTCTAAGTCTGATGGCAGCAGTGAATTGAACTGTCACTCAGGATGCCACTAACTATCAATTAAATGCTGGTCAAAAGATGTTCTTTCCTTTTCCAATAGATTTAAAATTTATACTTTTTATTTATTTTATACTTTTGTTAATTTAAAAAAAAAAGTATCAGACCTTATGCCTTCAATTATCAAGTCGGATTTGACATAATACACACATGCGTGCAAGCCTTCACATCCCGTATACCGCAACATCGAACCCCTACAAACTTAGAATACGGAAGTTGTTGCAAGCAAGTATTCAAAACTTGTTTCCTACAAACTCCCACACACAGATGGCAGTTAGACAGACAAAATATAATGAATAAAAAATAAAAATGGCCTGGTCAGCCTTTTGGCTAAGATCAAAGTGTAGTATCTGTTCCGATGGATACTGCACGCCTGTCCTGTGCAGTTCTAGGAGGTCCACCCTCCCAGGCTTTGCCTCCCCTCTTTGGGGAGGAGTAAGTTTATTGCTTACTGTCTGAGGCGCCCCTACCGGGGAATGCCGACGGGGCTGCCCAGGCAATTTTTAAATGGCCAGAGTGCTCACCTCTCGAGCGCTGGCTTTTAACCCCACTTGCTCGACCCGATCTTGGGTCACATCTTACTTGTGGGAGTAAGATAAAACTGGCCTTGTGCCTAACTCCTGGGGAGGAGTAAATACCTATACAGCTTTTATTCTTATAAAATAACATATTTCAATTACTTTGTTTGCTTCACAGATGCACACATATAAATATATTACCACTTAAATAAAGATAAAAATTAATGAAATGAAAGTTAAAATTTCAAAATTAAAGGATATATTGCACAAATTTAAAATTGGATAAATATAAACACACCAAGCCACACACACACACGCATGTATGTACATAATCAAAATATGCAACACAACGAATATAAATATATACATAGCTATACACTTTCATCTGAATGCATACATATATATATTTATATACATATATACTCCTTAATACATACATGTATATATGAACATCGGTACGTACAAATACTGAAACGGGTATATATTTACAAATGCAAAAGCTAAGTCTAGTTATGGTCACACAGATACAAATACAAAATCTGATATACCTGCATTTACATATATACACATGTCCAAGAATATACTAATACACAACTACATATGTCCACACATACATCTCTAAGACAAAAACGACCATTGGATTTTTTTATTTAACTTACACTTTGAATTGCGAAAACATTTTGAAAAGAATGATCCACAAATACACACATCTTACTGAACAAGATATATTTTGGTCTTGGATTTTCTAAAACAAATTGTTTGAACTTGGTATAGGACTCTATTTTAATGTCATCCCCAAACAGACACCACAAATTTAGTATAATTATTTTTTTATTCCATCAACATTTATTTAAATATAATTACATATATACATTCGATCTCACAGAATCTAATAGGAAAATACAGATGAAATTCTCTGAAGTATTTCATCAGATAGACCTCAAAATGTCCTTCATTCTTTTACAACTATTTCTGAATTCATCCAGTTTATTCTTAAGATGCTCCTACATGAATGTTACACAGGCTGCGATGGTGGCTATGAACTCTGGGTACCGGAGTTGATGTTGTCTGATTATTTCGAATACATAAGTGGAACTCTTTGAAGAAGGAGACTACAATCATTTCTACTTAAAATTTACTTTATTTAAACTAACTATAATGGATCCAATGGAGTTGCATCTTGCTGGAACATCTCCAAGTGCGAGTGCCCTTCTCAAGGAAGACCTGATATTTTTATATCCTTTCTCACTTTGTATTATTTGGAGTAATCAGATTATTATTCTCATCTTGTATGTTATTCGCATAAAGTTTCGGCCGATGTAACATTAGAAATTGGGGAATCTGTACGGAATTTCGAACTGAACTCTTTAATTCATGGGGGTAGATTATCCTCGTTCTGTCAATCATGACCGGGTAGAAGTCTTGAGCAATTCTTAATTATGTTCTCCTGTACTTTCCTTGAATCTTCAACCTCACTCACTCATTATCCAAGTTTATCGTTTGTTTCCTTTGACAAGATTATTAGAACTGATTATTACTTGGCACTTTATTCATTGCGCCACAGGTCCATGTGACATGAGAATAACATTCAAGATGAGAACAATAATCCAAATTATCAGCCCTCATCTAAAAAAAAATACAGAAAATCTTTCGTTTTGTTCTTATTAACAACAATCTATAGCATTTCGAATATCTACTCTCTCGTCACATGACAAAATCAACCAGTCTGTTATTTTCTCGGTAAAACCAGATTAATTATGTTGATCACACACAAAGTAATTTTACACTTTGAAAACAGATTTGGCTAATATTTTTAACTTGATTAGATAATTACTTATAAAAATAAATTACTCTTTTAGATGAAAAAATTAGTTTTTGAAATAAGAAAAATAAATAAATTAAAAAAATCTGAATCTACTAAACGAGTGTTGGCCGTCGTCAAAGGAAGAAGACTATCAATTACGAAGATGAAGATGTTGCATTTCACTTCCGGTCTGAGCAGACTCGATCATGTCCAAAATGTCGATATTAGCCATCTATGGATGGCTAATATCGACAGATGTTTCGCTGATCTCCGACAAAATGAGGGAATATCGTCTGCGCTGGTATGACCGTGTGCACAAACAACGACACTGTTGCAAAAACGGGATTCAAGATGGATGTCCCTTGGAAATGGCCAAGAGGTCAGCTGATAAAGTGGTCCAATGTCCTACACGAAGATCCTGACCTTTGACCATGTATGGTGGAGGGAGAAATCTAGTGCGAACCGGAAAGGATGATCATTGTGCCTCCTCCTCAACCGGTTGCCCCCACCCAAGATACACCACCACAGTCTGAAACACATAATGCAACCGAAACTACTCGAAAAAAGATAGTGATCCGAAAAGATCAAAGTAAAAAATCTCTGAGTAAAAAATCTCCAGGTAAAAATCCTGAACCTGAGGGAAAAGAGAAATCACCTCAAAAACCAAAAATCAGAGTTAACTTGACACAAAACCGATTTGAGGCACTGGACATGATGGAAACAGAAGATGAAAACTCTGAAAAAAAGAAAAGAAACAAAACAAAAACCACCCCCAATCAAAATATAAACTATGGGACAAAAAATAATCCAATGGAATTGTCGCGGTTTAAAAGCAAATCTTTATGAATTGCTCTTATTATTGACACAGAAATCTCCAACAATTATTTGTCTCCAAGAAACCTTCCTCAAACAAGAGGATAATATTAGTATAAAAAACTGAGATATTCAGCCACATCCATGATACTGGACACAGGGCCTCTGGAGGAACATCAATTCTCATCAGAAATGATAGACCCCATAGCAAACTGGATAACCAAACCAATATCCAAGTGGTTGCCATCAAGGCGACACTACATAAAACAATGAATATATGTTCAATATATATTCCACCGAACGAGAACATTAATGAAAGTGAGCTTCAGAAGCTAATTGACCAATTTCCCACACCATTCATCCTATTGGGGGACTTTAATAGTCGCAATACCTTATGGGGGTGCAAAAATACGACAAAGAAGGGTAAAACAATACAAAAATATATAAATGAAAATGATCTGTGCATGCTAAACGATGGAACACAGACATATATGAACCCATTCAACGGAAATAATTCTGCCATTGACTTAACCATATGCGACCCCACAGTCTACATGGACTTTACTTGGAAAGTCTATGATGACACTTGTGGCAGTGATCACTTTCCAATCCTCCTCGAAAATATAGAACCTGGTGGTGAATGTAAACCAAGCCGCTGGAAACTAAACAAGGCCAATTGGCAAATGTTTAAAGAGAAATGTCGGGAGAAACTAACATGTGTGGAAACGGACAGTGACCAAGTGGAACACTTTACAGAGAGGCTGATTAAAATAGCAGAAGACTGCATCCCAAGAAATACGACACCAGACAAACGTAACAGTCAATGCAAAAAAGCTATTAGATTGCGAAGAGCAGACCTAAGGAAGTTGGAAAAAGAACCCACCCAAACAAATCTGGTGGAATAACAAAGCAGAGCAAGAGCCCGCAGGGAAATAAAAGCATCGAAAAAAGAATGCTGGCAAGAATATGTTGGCAAACTAAATTCCTCTTCTAAACCGAAAGCAGTTTGGGATATGATCGGTAAAATAGCGGGTAAACACCAAACGAAACCAATCCAACACCTCTCCAAAAATAACTGCCCAATAACAGAGAAGAAAGACATAGCAAATCAGCTATCAGAAACGTTTTCCAAAAATTCATCAAGTCAGGGCGGAAAACAAGAATTTCTCACCACAAAAAGAAATGCAGAAAAGCATAAACTTAACTTCAGATCGAAAAATCTAGAAAAATATAATAGCCCATTTACATTGAGTGAATTAAGAGACTCTATTGAAAGACCTCATAATACTGCTGTAGGACCGGATGAAGTCCATTATGAGTTCCTAAGGCAACTACCGGGAGTATCACTGAAATTACTCCTCCAAATATACAACATAATATGGACAGAGGGAAAATTCCCGGACATATAGAGACAAACTACAGTGATACCGATCCCAAAGCCAGGCAAAGACAACTCGGATCCACAAAATTATAGACCCATCTCCTTGACTAGTTGTTTATGCAAAACAATGGAGAGGATGATAAACAATAGGTTGATCTGGTACTTGGAATCCAACGGCCTTATTAGCAATCTACAATGTGGATTCCGCAATAAAAGAGGCACGATAGACCACTTGGTTTGATTGGAAACTGCCATAAGAGAAACTTTCATTCGAAAAGAACATCTTGTAGCTATTTTCTTTGACCTAGAGAAAGCGTACGATACAACATGGAAGTATGGCATAATGAGAGATTTGAACGATCTCGGTCTAAAAGGTAGACTACCACACTTTATTGACGGGTTTTTGTCAAACCGAAAATTTCAAGTTCGCGTTGGATCTACTCTCTCTGAGATAAAAACTCCGGAAGAGGGTGTTCCACAAGGCAGCATGCTATCTGTGACTCTGTTTAGCATAAAAATAAATAACATTATAAGAAGCTTATTACCCGGAGTGGATGGATCCCTATACGTGGATGACTTCCTAATTTACTACAGGTCTAAACATATGCATACCATTGAGCGCAAATTGCAACAATGTCTGAATAAAATAAATAAATGGGCAACAGAAAATGGATTCCGATTTTCTCAGACAAAAACAAAATGTGTTCATTTTTGTCAGAAGAGAAAATTACACAATGACCCAAGCCTAAAACTCGAAAAGATGGAAATTCCAGTTGTAGACGAATACAAGTTTTTGGGTGCAATTTTCGATAAAAAACTGACCTTTATTCCACACTTGAAATATATAAAGGCAAAATGTAACAAAACATTACAACTACTACGTGTGGTAGCTCACACTGAGTGGGGTGCAGACCGAAACACTCTCCTGAAACTATATAGGTCATTGATTAGATCTAAATTGGACTACAGTATTTTTATATACCGATCAGCTAGAAAGACCTATCTTAAAATACTAGACCCGATCTACCATGGAGGACTAAGGTTAGTCCTTGGAGCCTTCAGAACATTGCCTGTTGAGAGTCTCTATGTAGAAGCAGACGAGGCACCTGCAGATATCAGAGGTGAGAAGTTGGCTCTGCAGTACTATGTTAAATTGAAATCGTGTTCATCAAATCCTGCATATGAAAGCACATTCCATCCAAAATACAAAGAATTATTCCAAAGAAATGAAAGGGCTATAAGACCCTTTGGCCTCGAATGGAAATAATCAACAAAGAAGCAGGATTGGACCTGACAAAAATACACGATACTATAATACCAAAAATACCACCTTGGAGCATAAGGACCCCAAAGATCTTGCTAACCTTAAACAAACTTCACAAACAAAAAACCCATCCTCTGGTTTTCCACGAGGAATTGGAGAAAATCCAAGACACCTATCCAAGACATAGGTACATCTTCACAGATGGATCGAAGCATGAAGAAGCAACAGGATATGCTGCAGTATACAACAATAATATAAATAAGAAGCGTCTCCCAAATGACACTTCCATATTTAATGCAGAAGCATATGCTGTCGATGTGGCGCTCGATTTCATTCTGAACTCCAAGAAAAATAGATTCATTATCTTTTCAGACTCTTTGTCTGTACTGATATCCCTTATAAATAGGAAATTTGACAATCCATTGGTAACCAAGTTGCTATGCAGGATGGAATATTTGTCAAAAGACAATGAAATATTGCTGTGTTGGATCCCAAGTCATATCGGAATCAGAGGAAACGACCAGGCTGATAGGGAAGCCAGGTCTGCATTGAGCATGGACGCGGGGACCAATTTTAAGATTCCATTTACAGATTTTCAAATGAAAATCAACAAATATATCCAGCAACAAAGACAACAACGTTGGAGTAACAATACACACAACAAACTCCTAGCGATCAAAGCTACAATAGGAGAATGGAAAAAAAGCTCACGAAAAAGCCGAAAGGAAGAAGTAGTGTTATCCAGACTTCGCATAGGTCACACAAGGATTACACATTCCTACTTACTTGAAGACAAAGAGCAACCAATATGCTTTGCATGCCAGACTACCTACACCATCAAGCATATTCTTATTGAATGCATTGATCTGGCTCTTAAAAGAGAAACTTTCTACAGAGCAGATACAATGAAGGAACTGTTTAAGAAAAATAAAGTAGAGACAATACTGAACTTCTTAAAAGCTGTTGATCTATATAAAAAGATATAATTACCTTGAGACATATAAATCCAGCTTGATTTGGCATTAAATGAACTGAGAAAGAATGATATGCCGATAAAAAAGGAAAAACGTTTAACGAATGTTTTCAAAATACTATTTTTTTTTTTTTTTTTTTGAAGAAGAATTTTGTTTACTTTGCAAAGTATTTTTTAAAAAATACTACTTGATTCGGCATTACATGACCTGGAAAAGGTTGATATGCCGTAAAACAAAACAAACAAACAAACTAGTGCGAACCCCACTGCATGGAATAAATGCAGAAGAAAATGGTTTAGTTTTTTAAAATCTGTCTTGCTGATACATTTCCAATGCGGGAAGAGATATTTAAAATCTGTGTTTCATGTTTAGAAACTGCATTAATTTTGAATCTCTCAATTACGCCACCCCTCCTTCTTCTCTATCAAAAAATGCTTCAACTTTGATGATATTTCTTTTCAGGTTGTGGACTCAACTTTCACAAAAGATGTGCCTATAAAATCCCAAACAATTGTTCGTTAGAAAAACACAGACGATCATCTGCTGGAAGCATCAGATCGGACATGCCAGTTGATACTCAGGTAAGCAATCTCTCTTATTAAGGATGCAATTAGATAAGACCCCTTTGCTTTTTGATCCCAACACTAGTTGTGCCAATAAAAATTCTGAATCCATTACCAAAACTACAACAGCCATGGTTCAACCAAGTGACAACTTGCAACTTTAGCTTGTGGGAGTTTTTAAATAATTCAGAGAATTATAAAATAATATGATGATAAACTTTAAGATTATTTTTCTTACGCTTTACTTTCATATTTTACCATTTGTAAAATCTTCGTAAATAAAATTTTTTTTTCAAGATTTTAAAGACTTCTTGACTTTCTTCATCAAGAAATGAATTCACGGCTTCTAGGTAGAATTTACTGTTTAAAACATTAACATTTCAACTCTTTTACATGGTTAATACAAAACTAAAATATTCAAATAATAATAATGAAATTGAGTACACTGTTCAGGTGCACTACAACTCGTAAAAACTGCATGTACATATGTGTATGGAGAGGAAGGACGTCAGGTGTAGTTTGGACAAAGTTCAGTAAGACAGTAAAGACAGCTAACAACTGATGCAGGCAGTTTGTTCCACGCTTCAGCAGTTCTGAGCATGAAAAATCTTTTTCAGAAAGACATGGGAGCTGTGCTGTTGATTTTTGTTGGCGTGTCTGCATAAGTTAGACATATGGAGATTTTAAAAAAAAAAAAAAAAAAAAAAAAAAAATTCTCCGGGTTAGAGAAATGGTTAATAATTTTGTGGGTATGTACCAAATCAGTTTCTATGAATCCAAGTCCAGTAAAACAAAGCAATAATAGCATTGTTCCTCTGTTAATACCTGTTACTCTCTATTTGGAATCATGAACTCTCCCAGATGCACAGAAAAAAAAATTATCTGATATCACGTTTTCTTTTTTTAACTTCATCTTAAACAAAGCATTTCAGGCATTTTTTTTAAAGGGGGTGAATAATTATTATTGTTATTACTATTACTACTATATATTTTTTAATTAAAAAAATTTTTTTATGTTTTTTTTTTTTTCAGTCCTTAATTGTTCCCCCCACTGGACCGCCCCTTTCACCGAGTTTTAATGGTCGGAACAGTAGGTCAAAGTCATGGTGTGGTCGTCCAATCTGGATCGACAAGCAATATGCCGGCAGAATCAAAGTTCCTCATACATTCAATGTCCACAACTACACAAAACCAACCGTGTGTCAGTCTTGTAAGAAACTCCTCAAAGGACTCTTCAGACAAGGAATGCAGTGCAAAGGTCAGTTAACTATCAGTTTTCATGTTTTTTTGATTTTTATTTATTTTTTTTGCACATAGACAAATTGGCATTTTATATTATTTGCAACTGCCATCTTGATACCCATCAACCATTGCTAAGTTTTGTCAGTTGTAATTAACAATTCATTGTAATTCAAAATCATAGCTTGTTTTTCTTCGCCAGTCACCCTGTGTGCATGTGGCTGGATTGAGAACAAACTCATAACTGCAACCAAAACCATCTCATACTTGTCTCATTATTTATTTAATACAACACAAGATCTTTTTAAAGAGGAATTATTTATCCAATTGATCGCAACTTGGTCGAGTGCTGCAAAATCAAAGGCAGTGAGGGGGACAGAAGAGAACAGAGAGAGATATTTATTAGTTCATGTCTTTAATTATTTCCAAATCTGCTTCATGCATTTTGACATCAGTCTTGTCAGTCCAAAGCTAAGCTCTCAAACAATCATTTGACGTCATTTCCCCATAGCTTATCATTTTCATGACAGAGCCCACTTCCTGAAGGGTCTCCTGTTTGATCTTTGCTATCCCTCTGTCTACAATACATCCTGTTTATGGCACACACCTACACAATATATTTTTCACTAAGAAATTTACTAGTTGATATATCCACTAATATCCAGTAATCTCAACTTTGGTTGTGCAGTTATAACTCTTCTTGGCCACAATTTGTCTGCAAATACAATTAAATAATGCCAATAAATCCATTGATAGAATTTATCTATAAATCTTATTTTTTCGTTCAAAATTTTTCATAGAATAAGTTGTAAAAAAATATTTTGACAAAATCCATCATTTTAAATGCAGAAGAATAAAGTCCCTCCTTACAGAATTTAGATTTTGTATAATAATTTCTAACTCCACTAAAAATATTGGCAGTAACTGAACTAACTTCAGATCTTGCCAACATAACAGGATTAAATAAACCATCTTTTGTACTGGACTTCAGCTAACCCCGAGGCGACCCTTCCCCAAAAAGCAGGCAATCATACTTTATAAGCAATTGTGTGTGGGGTGGGGAACTATCTCTGCACGCCACTAACAAAGAATATGTAACATGTAGTTTTGTTGAAATATCATGTTCGGCCATTCTCCAAAATAAAAATGATTCACTTCATTGTTGTTCTTTCCAGATTGCAAGTTTAACTGTCATCGTAAATGTTCGAACAATGTCCCTAACGATTGTGCTGGAGACCTTACAAATCCCTGTGGAATAGAAAGTAAGTACTTTATTACCCCCCTCTCTCTCTCTCTAGTTTTTTTCTTCTTTTCCTTTATTTTTTTTTATTTTTTCCCTTTTTCTTTCTCTTCTCTTTTCTTTTTTTCTCCAATTTTTCTTTTCTGCACCTTCATTGTTTTTATTATATAATTGACTATTTGTTTAGTTATTAGCATGTTAAAGACAAAATATAAATATGCTAAAACTCTTGCTGCATATTATTATTATTATAAGATATTCTATATTTTTCAATTTTTCTTGTAGACTTCTTAGAATCTGTGGATAATTCTGAAAATGAAGGCCTTAATGACACGGAAACATCCGAATATGGAGATGATGAATTTGTTACACAGAAACCTCCACTCAGGTGAGAAAATTATTCAATTTAACCCTAACTACTACCAATCGCATTCTTTAATTATCAACATTAATTTTGTCGCTGAGCAGGGATATGAGTTCTCTACTTTTTAGTAGAATTCCACTTTTTTTAATCCAGAAAAAGCGGGTTTCCGCTTAAATCACTAGAATCTTCCATGGTTCTCTGTTTTTGGATTGAAATCGGCTTCTTTTTTTTAATCAATAAAAAATTAGAAAAGGCTGATATCTGCCAAATCACTAGAGCCGTTCTTCCTTATTTTTTCGTCACTATTTGGCTGGATTTTATTTCTCGTTTTTTTTCTTCCTCTCTCTCGCTTTATATTTCTCTTCATCCTTTATTTCTCTCTTCCTTTGTTTTGTTTTGCTTTCCTTTTCCCTCTTATTATAAACCGTTTACCTCCTCTGTATCAACCCAGATACCATTGTATACTCATTCGGGTCCCTGCTATCCTTATGGGCTAATATGCCATCGCTGCTGTTGTGTTGCTGGCTGTAATGGTGACAGCAATTAATGACCTCGGCGTCGTTGTTAGCAGGATCACACTCACTCTCCACACTGTAATTTATCTAGTAGTGAAGTATATTTCACAGCTTTCCGGGAAATATCGACAGGACGGGATGGTTTATAAGTAAAAAAAAAACATACATGAAAGTCAACAGTCCGTTCAACAAAACACAACAAGGCTCTTGTATTTCTGGTAAAAATATGTTCTCGTAGTTACAGGAAGCTTGAATGATGAGTAATGTCCGTGGTTTTGGATGCTAGGAGCAAATCTTCAATTAGCTTAATTCTCAACTCTTCCTTCTGCAGTGGGAGTTATCAACATGGCAGTCGTTTGTTCTGGCTAATGACAGTAACATGCGAAGAGAAAAGGGAGTAGGGCTTCGCAGTTTGGCTGATAGTTTCTCAGTCTAAAATCTGTCTGAAAACTCTCCAAAACTGACTAAAACTCATAAATTCACTCCGCACATTCGTCGTGATTATACACAAGCAGTGTCACATGACTACACCCGGAATAAATCTCTACGTTATGGCCAATACACACTCTGATTAGCTACCGGCTCTTTCAAGCCTCAGTTTGAATTTGACACAGGGGTCTGGTACTTCGACCAGATTTGTTGACCCAAGCTGACCTCTGCAGCTGTAGTTTCTGCTCTCGACAGATTGACAGTTTTGCCTATTCGTAACCAAAACAATTCCTGTTATATTTCCCCAAACATTTTCCTTAACTCATGTCAATTGTAAATTGATAATTCTCTGTTTTTGGAGTGCATTGCTCCAAATATATATAAACTAGTATATTTAATCATCTAAGTTCTTTCGTGGGGCCCCCTCTCCCCTCCTCCTCAACAACAGACAGGTCTCTCTGAAAACTGAAAACGTTAATTTTGCCAAACGATTCATGATGGGGGAGGTAAGGGAGTTAGTAGAATTTTGTTTCATCAAAGAACGACTTCCTGTCTTTTACACCCCCCCCCCCCTCATGTGCACGCACACACACACACAGGGGATCGGGAGGAGGGTGCAGTTTGGGATAATCATCTCGATTTCAGTTTCCTTGACCATTGGCTACTCACATCTCTGGTTAAGTTATTTACCCTTTTTCATTGTCTTAAGTTTATGGAATTCCAAATTATAACCCGACGTCTTTACTCAATAAATCCACACAAGCATTTATCTACAAAACTCGGCCTTATAGTTATGAACGATCCAAATAACCTATTTCTCCTGAATATTAGCCCAGTCACTTATAAACATAATAGGATTTATTTACATTAAAGAACAATACACCAAACGAATGCACATGTGTCACTTCCTATATGTGAAGAATAATGAAATGTGGACTTATCCGAATTGGCGGACTGGTAGGGGAATATATTCAGAGATCTTGTTTCAACGACATATCACAAAATCAAGTCTGGAATGATAAGCAAGGATTGACCACAATGTTATCACATCGGTCGTCTGGGTGAAAAGAGGAAAGAGGAAGTGGCCTTTCTTGGATCATGTCTATTTAGTAACCATGTGGCTAGATCAACCAATGGGAGACTGCTCCATTGTCACATGATCTATCCTCTACGCATAGAGAAAGACAGACCCAACTTAACTGTAAAAAAATCAATTTGCAGATGCAATATTTGGGGTCTATTTAATTAAATATTTAAGAGAATTTGATCTATATATTCATCTTATATATTCTATAAGATTTTTTTTTTCGTTTAAAAGTTGACTTGAAATTATTGCCTAAAACGAGATTTGCCCCAAAAGAAATCATTACTAAAATGAATTCCATTGACAGATATTTTTTTTATATGCCTATTCATTCTACACATTTAGGAATGAAAATGAAAATGCTATTTCAAACTTGAGTGTGACAAACTAGTCAATGGGAGAGCCTCTTACAGATAAGTTAATGGATGCCTCTAAAATAAGATGTATCTATTCAATTTGCGTTTAGTGCTGGAAATCCGACTTCAAACTCAAGTGGGAATCACTGAGAATGCTGTTTCAAACCAAGCATCTTGTACACCTATTTAGAGAAAAACCTATTGCAGTATGAATATGGGAGGAGGAGGAGGAGGAGGAGGAGGAGGAGGGTCATCATCATCACCACCCTTGATCTGAAAGCCTGCAAGTTTGGTCGTCTTGAGGATTGATTCCGTTCAAATTCCACTGTCTAATGGATGGTTTACATCCAACTTTTCTCCGGCCTTCCATCTCCAAGTTTTCATACTCAGTATCGCTCCTCTGAACATGGCCAAGCCAACATAGCTGACTGATTGTCAGGAGTTCATCAAACTTTGGCAGTCAGCCTCACCAACAGAGTATCAGATCTGATATGCCGGGTGCTAGAAAAAAAAATGACAGTTACCTATGAGAGAGGGTGAAAAAAATCTGCAAATCAGAGGGAGGGAAATTTAGAGAAGTTTTGTTTTCTTTTAATTTAGATCCATTTTTTTTCTCATTGTAATGTAGTGAATACAAGCATTTCTTTATTTCTTTTTTTTGTTTTTTTTTGGAAGAGACCATTTTCCCGGTCTCGGCAAAATAACGAGAGACTCGTTATTTTTCCGGTCCCAGAAGGACAAATATTTAATAATTTATTTTCATCATCATCATCATCATCAGTTATTCTGTCTGTTATTTTAATCTTTTGAATATAGAAGAAATATCTTCTTTTAATATAAAAAACATTAAAAGTAAAAATTAATTAAATGAATGAAAATATTACAGACAATTAGATTCTTTAGTCGGATTTCATTTACTGTAAAGCGTAGAAGAGGAATTTGCGTTGGAAAAAATGTTTTAGTGTAACTCAACTGTTATTTAAGAAAAAAATAGTTCTCATTGTTAAGCTTTGAGGGGTAAAGCGTAACATCGTGGTAGACTATGAGTCACGAAAACAGAAGAAAAGACAAGAATAGAATGGGGTAACAATAACACGTGCGTATTGCACAACTTTTATTCTCGGACTGAAGATACAATTTTGAAAGAACAAATTTATCGCTTAATTTTCATGTCACGTGATACCTCTGCAGCGCAGTAATTATCACGTAGTGCGGTGATCAGGTCGATGGCCTTATCACCACTTGGTTGAGTGGAACTATATTCAGTTGACAATTCAACACTCATTCATTGATATAAAGAAAATAACTTGTGTTAAGAAATCTAATTATTAAAATAATTAAAAATAAGTCCCTAAAGAAATTAAATCAGATATACTTTTTTTTTCAACTAACGTTTATATAATTTCAGTTTTAACAGCAATTCGAGAGTTATATTAAAAAAGATAGACATAAATGGGGTTCGACATTAGTTCAAAGCGAATTATTTGTACTTAAAAACATTTGTAATTTTTTTTTTTTACAATAAAAACAATACATAAATGCATTTAAATGGACATAGAAATTCATCGTAGTTACTTAGTCTCTAATGCAAAGAGTAAATATATCATTTTTTTTGCAAACGAATATTCACAATTTACATAAAAGTTTGAATAACAATTGTCTGAAAAAAAAACATCGCCGTATGAATTATTTATTTTATTTAAAAAAAATTAGTCAGTTTTAATTATTTATTTTTTTATTATTATTGGAAAAAAGTTGAAATAAAAAATATCTTTTTCATAAGCCGACAGTTAAGTAGACTCGTAGCGTGGCATCGCTTTAACTGTAACAGTTAGGTTAAAAAAATATGAACCGGCAAAATAACGAGGGGGTCGTTATTCTGACGATCCCGGCAAAATAGCCTATTTGTTTTTTTGTTTTTTAGCCTTTCGCATGTCAAAAGAAGGCAAACATTTTACTGTCTTTTTTAATTCATCTATTTCATATAGCCTTTCCAGTCATTATTTATATCATACTGTTGTTGGATATGTTTCCTATTTCTCCGCATTCTCTCTCTAGTTCTCTCTCACATATTCGCAGACACTGTTTCACTGTATTACAGCTCTTCATTATGGATAGACAGGCAAATGCTTCAAGCTGAGATTGAAAATGGACTTTCAACTGTTGGAGCTTCTATTCACTATGCCATTAGCACAAGCTATGAGGAAGAGATATCTTACTGTTTATATAAGCAATATCAACTGCTGAAGAGTGCTCTATTCGTTTACGAAGAGCTTTGTATTATCACTAATATAATGGGTGTAATCAGTTGACAGGAAATCGTCAGCACATAATTAGGAGAAAGATATTTAAAAAAAATAGATGTAACTTACTATAGTGGGTTGGACGATTTTAGAAGCAAGGTAAATCCCAATTTTTTTTTTGACATTTTTCTTTTTTGTCAGGATAATTTCGGAAGCCTCTTCCTTCTCACCTTTACTCTCTCTCTCTCTCTATCACATATATATATATATATATATATATATATATATATTATGGACGGCAGCACCGGGGGGGGGGGGCTCAAGCCCCTCACTTTTTGACTCCCCCCCCCCCACCTTACGGTCATCAATAATTAAGTTAATATGCATGTGTTTAACCGGGACCCTCGACTTTTTAGGAGAACCTCCCCACTTTTATAACTGTCCCGCCGGCCCTGTATATATAAACTGTTTTTTTTTCATGGATGGCATTTGATTTGAACCTAATAATTCTGAATGAAAAAGATTTTTTGAAATAATCTTTACCTAAAGGTTTTGTTTTATTTTGTTTTTTAAAGAAATTTTTTAGATAAAATATATATATATATATATATATAATATATATGTATAATATATATATATACAATAAATTAAAAGTTATTACTCCGTAATAAAGTCTGCATATAGTCACTCCAGTAGTGCTCTATATTAAAATTTGTAGAGCAAATGTATTTATAAATTACTATCTGTCCCTACCCGGCATTGCCCGGGATGTAGTGAAGTCATTTTAGTTTTAAAATTTTCATTTGCTTGCACATTTTTAAACTTAAAAAAGAAAAAAATTAGTTGTAAGGAAGATAAGTCTTTTTATATACTCCAAATCAAAAACGAGTTATTCCCCTTGCAGATATGGACTTTTCGTCATAATTGAAAACTGTTTCCATATTACCAGTTGTCCAGATGGGGCTGCATATTATTTTTTAAACAAACTCTGGTGCAACAATAGCAAATAAAAGTTGACTAGTCAGAATGAAAGTTTGATATGTCAGCTTAAATTCTATTTAGGTTCAGCTTTTAGAATCTCACAAGATAACTTTACATGTTAGATTTGGTTTATGGTGACAATGTCAACATTTCAACCTATTAGTTTCTTCAGAATTAAGTGCACTAATTAAGAATAATATTCTAGAAAAAAAAGTGTTCGGATTTTTTCCTTGGTTTTCGTTTTTTTTCTTTTTCTTTTTCTATTCGTTTTCTTTTATTCCTTATTCTTCTTCCCCTAATTTACATGCCATATTTAGATGAGGTGATCAGAATTCATAGTTATATCAATTCACAGATGGCAGGTATGCGAACAGCGTGTCAAGCAGTTAACGGGACAGTTCCATTGCTACTTTATTTCAAGTTGTGAATGCTACAGTTTTAATTACTCTGACAGATAAAAATGTCTTTCCACACAAATATGTTGGTGGAAATTTAATCAAAATATTCATTTTTTATAGCGAGCCCAAAATGGAGTCTTGATAAGGATGACTGGGTTTAGCTGTGAGACTCATCGCAAGATCGATAAGGCTTTCTTTGGGATTTATGCTTAGATTGCTTCATAAATTTTTTTAATAATGTACCATTTTTTTTGCTAACAAACATTTTGCACAGATCACCGATTGGTGACCATTGGTCTAGTCTACCATGACTCACGGTAGCAAGAAAACAGAAGTGAACATGATAACAACAAAACGAGATGTTTAGCATACAAAAAAAGAGTGTTTTTATTTGCCGGAATAAATACAACTCGCAGATAGTAGTTTTCAGCCGAGCAGGCAGGGCACAGGGGGTGGTTGTGTTAATGCATAGGAATTGCACCAGAGTAATTTCATGAAAAAAAATGACAATGACAGTCATGAGAATGACTATAATCAAATTTGTGATTTATCTTAAAAAATAAAAATAAGAATAAAACATAACAATTAAAATATTAAAATCTAAAAAAAAGTCTAAAAATGGAAGACAAATGAAGTAAAATATTGAAGAAATTTGATTTTGCATGAAATTGTTTAATTATTCAAACAATTCTAAGAATAAATTGTAGTTTAAAAAAAAAATTGTTCACCTCAAACAAGTCATATTGTCACTGAAGCGTAAGGGGCTACTGTGATAGGGGACGGATTTATCGGGGGCAACTTGGGTGGAGAGTTGGGCAGCAAGATGTTTGTTCACATTACATTTAAATTTCTGCATATTGGTACATTTGGGGGAAACAGGGAGAAGGAAAGGAATTCCAAAAGCAAGCAATCCAAAGAAAGAAACTATTAGTCGAAAATCTTCTGGCATCTAGAAACCTCTACAGTGAAGAGGTGAGATTTTGCTGCTAATGAGGTTGGTCGATGGTATTTTTGTTGAGGGTTTCAAGTGTAGCAAGTTCATTGGAAAATACTCCATGGAAGTACTTGTAGATCAAGCACAATGATGCAAGACTGTGGCAATGCAATAGGGGCTAAAGCTTGTCAGACAGTGTTAGAAATTATTTTTTGTAACCTGGTCGAGAGGGAGGGACGAGTGTTGGTGTACCAGCCCAGATGTGGTTAATAACCTTAACAAAAAACTAAAATAATAGTTCTGTAGTCGGGTTGAATAATAAAATATAAGATACCAATATACAAAGTATGTTTTATTTCATATTAGCAAGACCCGTGTCCTGGTGCTGCTCGATAAAAACCCCAAGAAACCCAAGAAAGTAATTGTATAAATAAGAATGTGAACATTTCAAATTTGCTGTCACTACCCGGCATTGCCCGTGAGTCTGAGAGATGTACCTACAAAAAGTAAAAGCCACTAAAGATTTCTGGTGAATTTTGCAATGCTCGGACTTTCTGTAAATGTGACCGAGAAAGACACCAACGTATCACCTGCAATACCAATGAACTGATAACCAAGATCAAAGTGGTGTACTTGTCTCTTGAAGGCCACATGCTTTTGGTTCAGGTCCTGCCTGAAGGTCGTGGACTTTTCCGAGTGCGCTGTTTTCGGCAACGGATCCTCTCAGTGATGCACTTGGAATTTTGAGGATACATCAATTATTGGCCAAGATATGACTTTTGTTTTTCTTTCCCCAAAATTGTCAAATTTCTCTTGAACACACTGTATAATAAAAAGTTAATGTGTTTAATAAAACTCTATAAATAGATCTTGTTTTTGAGAGTGCAGTTATAATCGTTGATGGTCTTCATCTTTCAAACCCACCAATAATACACAGGAACAGCTATCTGCTGCACTTTACCATTATTAAATACTTGAAATGGTTCTAAAATGAAAGAATATAAAATTTATCCCGAACACTCTGTATATTACATGTCTGAAAATTGAACTTGAAATTAATTGCTTGTCATTCACGTAGAACATAGTGAATATTTAATTCATTTTAGTTGAGCGGAGTGTCACTTTTGACATGTAAGATGGTTGTGGTCAGAGTGATACACACCACAAAATGGACATATCTGATATGGATGCTTGATCTCTCGCTATTCATTTAACATCACTTTTCTCTTGTTCAGGGGTCAGATGTTTTGTGATATTTTGCAAGCTCACTCTCCAGCCCTCACACTTCAGTGGCTCAATTGTCTTCAAATTCCACCCTGTAGAATCTGGTCAAATCATTTGCTTACAAGATTTCCTTGGTCAGCCAATTTTCCTGCAATTGAAGACGTCCATGTGTCTGCAACAGTATATCCAGGAAGATGAACGTTCCACATGACCGTACCTTGTAACCGAGTCGTCTTTAGAACAACCTCTAGGCAAATGTAGTGATTTCAGTAAATTCTCTGACCTAATGTGCTGGGATGGTCATATTTCTCATCGTAGATTCATCTAATCATGCATCTGTCATCGTGCTGCAGTTGCACAGTATCTCCCTTTTCCAGAACCGACTGCCTCTTCCTTCCCTGTCTCCCTCTATTCAGGCCCCACTGCCCAGATGTTTTGCAACTGGACTGCCCCCATTTCCTCCTCTTTATTACCTGGTCCATCTTGCCTTCTAACTTTGACTCCTTTCATGTTTCTTATTTTTATTTAATTTGTTTTCCAGTCCAACACACAGCACAAATATTCCACTCATGCGTATCATCCAATCGGTAAAACACACCAGAAAAGCCGGATCAAACATTTTTAAAGAAGGTTGGATGGTGCATTTAACAGACAAGGATCAAGTGGTGAGTTGAACCAAACATTTTCCATTTTGTTCTTTGTTTTTATATCTATTATACTAAATTAGAAAAATTCCCCAAAAAGAAAAGTTTTAAACCACTTTTATATCTCTTTACGAAGATTAAAATCAAGATTATAATACATAATAATGCTAAACCTTATGTCTGGAATCCTTATTCTAATTTTGATCAAAATCCATTACATGATTTTGAGTCTAGAAAAGTCTGAAACTTAAGAGGTCTTAAGAAGAAATTGAAATCCAGGAATTTTGCTTCATTGGTGTCTAATGACTATGGATCAAATTCAATAGACAAATCAAAACACAAGTCTCTTAGTTTAGAGCCTAAGAGCCCACTTCTCTCTGAGAGGCACACAAATCCAACTGGCTGCCCCACGCCCGGAGGGTCGGTTCTAACTGACTTCCCCTTCACATGGCCTGGAATATATGCATCTTTGACTGGAAATCCTAGAAATCTGGTTTTGCTCTCGGTCATCCCTATTCAACTACCCAGAAGGGCCACCCTGATGTCCACTATAGACAACGGTTAGACAGTGTCCACTTAAAAGGACTTATCTGCAGACAATCTAGAAACATTACTTTTCTCAAGTAGGTTGGTCTCAGCATGATTCCCAACTTTTTTTTTTTTTTTCAAACAAAACACACTTTCTGTGTGACTTAACCCACAATCAGATGTTTTCAATTTCTTCTGTGCCCCCCACCTTCTCTTGGCCAAACAGCTCTCATCTGCAGCAAGTCAGTCATTCGTATGCACCACTAAATGTGCATGTTTACAGACATTGAAAGAAGTTTGTTTTTCTGTCTGTACACGCATCTTAAATATCAAAATAGAGCCAATCTGTTTTTATAAATCCAACATTCTGCACTTAGTCTTTTTTGTCATCCATCAGTGAAGGAGAAATCCTAGACTGAGACAATTTTTATTTTTGTTGCTATCCAGAGTGCCCCTTTTGGGGTAGCTGGATTTTTCTCTACATTAAAAGCTGACCTTGTGTCTAACTCTGTCCTCAGGGAGTAAATAGGGAAACAGCGCATCAAAATTCATAAAAATTCTCGGTCACTGTTAAGATGGAAAGATTGATACTTCAATGCTTCCAAACACATTGGACTGTGAACCGTGTGTGCCATGTTAGTTATGTTAGAGTTACTGTACTGATCTCTGAATATCATGTCTTACAGGGTCACGGAAACCATGCAAATAGTCACTGTATCGTATACTTTCGCTAATACACTTGAGAAAGGTATGGATCTATTTGTTCTCTTTCCAGCTATGAGTTAAATAGACTAAACTCTCAAGCTTTAAGGCAACTTGTCTAGAGAGGAAAATTCTGAAATCAAATCATAGCCGATAATCAAGGTTTACTTAACAACAGTATTTCCGTTTTTAGTAGGGAAGAGTGGTACTTTACCAACTAAATTGATAACTGAATAGACACATCATGATATTTCAGCTTAAGTTGATCCAAAAAAGTGATCAAATAGTTTCGATCTTGACATGCAATTTATATTATTTTGATTATTCAGACTACTGTTCTCATCTTGGATGTTATTCTCACAACGTTTTTGCAAATATAATCTCCGACCTTCAGGTGTGTCTTGTCAAACTGTGGAATCTGTATGGAATTTTGAACAAACCCCTTTATTTAATCCCCAGGGACTGGGTAGAAGTCTTAAATAATTCGTAATTCTATTCTTGTACTGAGGATTGAACCTTCAACCTCCAGAAGACTGTTACTTAGAACACATATTTGTTGCACCACATTTCCTTGCAGCCATGTTTAAATTTTATTCTCTAATATTTTTGAAAAGGTATAAATCCATCTGTTCTCACTCCAGTTCTTCAATTTCGTTGACACACGATTCTTGTTAGATCGCTAAATAGACGGGTCAATATACTGATCGACCCCCAAAAATCGCAACATTTTGTTTTTTGGTGGTTTTGTGCTAGGTTGGGTCTAGTCTACAACATCCTAAAAGTTGTACAAGATCTGAGTATGGGAAAGTGTCAAATTTCGAATATGACTTTTTTTGGTTTACAAGTCATTTTCCATTTACATGTGAAACACTAACTCGGTCAGTTTTCATGATAAATCAATACATCTTGGATTTTTTACCCAGGTTTTCAGGGTCAATCTTTCACATGAAAGAGTTACCAGTTATGCCAAATAAACCCTTATACAATATCAAGGTCCTATATCGTCATCTGTTCCTCATCATTTTCCTCCAATAATACACATACCCTTTCGAATGCTTCATCCTGATTGCTGTCTTTTGGTCTTCCACTTTTTTGCCGTTTTGTTAATTCAACTGACATGAACTGTCTTGGAAGGCTTCGCATTGTATAGAAGTTAACATTACATGACTGGTGGTACACACAGTCTGCAGCATGAAGATCACCACCAAAATATTCGATCCAACCTTGAACAGTAGTGGCCCACTCATCTCCTCTTGTGTAGAATAGTTTGAGCAAATGCATAAGTCTTCACATAGCAAATCTTTCCCTCACTTTTTCGTTTATAATTTTTTTTCGTATTATTAGTTCCACAGAAAACCCAATGCGTTTTACTGTCATATCATCCCAGAGAAACACAACCGCCCCTTTTTACTGGCCAAGCAGAATCATCCTTTTTTGAGGCTAAAGCAATGTCCTTTTTGTTTAGTTCCGACTTCAACAATGACTTTGACACCTCTTTTGATACTTGCATGGTTGACACCTGCAGTACGGTCTCATCACAGTCCAAATCTCGTTCGCATAAAGGACAAGTTTCTCTACTGGTGGCTGAACTCATGTTTGACCCTGAAAATATACGAAAATATGTGTATTAGTATATGGAGCTAGTGAATTGTTTATGAAAGCAGTTTTTGATGGGGTAAAACGTGGTCTCTTTGGGTTTTTCAGTTGTTTTCTCAGGAATCCTATACCCTATAAAACAATTTCATTTATATACGGAGGTAAGGGGCTCGATTAATTGAAGTAATAATTCACCGCTGGTACCCATATAAAAATAATCATGCCTGTTTGTGAACCTGGGTGAGTGCAACAAGGGGTTTAAGGGTACGGGTACCAATGGGGATGTAATGTTGGGTTTAGGGGTCGGGTACTCATAAATATTATATAAGGATTTATTTGGCATCGCTGGTAATCCTTTTAATGTGAAAGACTGACACTGAAAACAAGTAAAAATCCAAGATTTATTGATTTATCATGAAAACTGATCGAGTTAGTGCTTCATATGTAAATGGAAGATGACTTGTAAACCAAAACAAGTCATATTCGAAATTTGAAACTTTTCCATACTCGGATCTTGTCCAATTTTTAGTATGTTGTAGACTAGACCCAGCCTAACATAAAACCACCAAAAAACAAAATGTTGCAATTTTTTGAGGTAGGGGTACTCTGACAGTATATTGACCTGTCTAAAAGTTATGCCACGTTGAGCCTGGTCAGTACAAACTGGGGAGAACCATTTGAAAATACCAGGCGCTGTATGAGAGGACGGTTACACAACAAAAATTGCTTGAGAATTTAATATCCCCTAGAAACTTCCTTCTTTAGAGGAAGTTGTCTTAACCCACCCAGGGTGAATGCCGTACCAGGTATTCCAGCTATTGGCTAAATAGTATGGTAGACTAGACAAGACTTTCAAGCCTTATGGGAACTACTCTAGGAGAAGGAAAACTTTCAAATGACACATGCTATGATAGTTCTGGGGTGTTTTACCAATCATATCAACATCTTTCAGACATGAAAAAAAAAGGCGATATATTTACTTGGATAGGCATAATTTGCCAACCTTTAATTGTGAAGAGAGCACAATAATGAAAGAATAAAGAAATAGGTTAATTAGTACTGAGGGAGAAATCGCTTTTCAATTAAGAAATGTACCTGAAATTGGTTAGCGGCATGCCAAATCAGGTGACGGTGCTAGGATTTTCCTTAAGGAACAAAAACCACTTGACATTATTTGAAACCTTGACATGAAGGAGAGCAATTCTTTTACTTTTATTTATTAACTCGGGGAATTATACATATACTAGCGGGACTTGTGAAAATTCCACAGTTGTATCCTTCATCTGTTGTATATTGTTGCCGTGCATAAAATATTTCCGTTCTATGGACGTCCAGCGCGAACGCAGACTCCACCTTTGTACCACCTTTGTTCAAACTGAAACATGCTTATCAAAGTACGCTGGTTGATGTAGTTTCTGTTTATGGGGGTCTATCTCCAAAGTCTTTGTAGGAGTTTGTGACATATTTCTGTTCTATGGAGGTGTGGCACAAATGCAGACCCCCACGATATTATATCACCTTTGTTCATACTGAAACATACTCATCTCAGTACTCTGGTTAATGTAGTTTAAGTATATATCTGGTTATGGGGGTCTATCTCCAAATTCTTTGTAGGAGTTTGCGACATATTTCTATTTTGTTGATATCTGGCATGAACATCGAACCCACAATATATTGGGCAATCCCATCTTTTAAATGCTAGGTAGAGGGTGGCAACATACTGATTAACATGAAATTGCCGTACCATAGTATTATATAGATAAATGAAATTTGAAACCATTTGCTGATTCTTCTGAAATTTTGAAACAGATTCTATACATTATATAGGCTATATATACTAATCAAGGGAGGCGCGATAGCGCTCTATCCCTTAATAGACTTCAAAAACGACCTATGCTAGAAATCTCATTTCTTTGATCAGTCATAACTCAAAAACCAATAAACCAAATTAGTTAAAACTTTGCAAAAAATTTTCATTTGATAGGTTCTATAAGTGTGTAGAATTTCAGCATCATTAGTCAAGGCAACCCAGAGATCCAGAAAGGTTAGGAGTGATTTTGTGTTATCCGTGTGTACGTATGTACGTGTGTGCCACCCTGTATCTCATGAACTATTTGATGGATTCAGCTGATTTTTGGCAGAGATAGAGGTTCTAGGGTCTAGTTGATGGTATTTTAATTTCAGTTTTCCATATACCTTAGTTTTCCAGAAAATTCAAAAAACCTTAAAAATGACCATTGTCTTGAGGCATAGCCTTTACAAAAGTAGTGACATTCTATGATAAATGCCAGTATACTGAAATCATATGCGCTGAAGAATTCCTACAAGTAAAATACATAGCCCTATTGTGCTCGCATACAATGACAATAAAAGTATAAAAATTTGGGAATTTCCTTGCTTTTGTACATTTAGTGTATATGAAATGTCATCAGGTGGAGGCTGTGAACTCGCGGCAGCTACATGTTGCAAGTGTGCCTGGAAAAAGTTTAGAGAGCTGCTACCAATCTTGACAAACAAACACCTGCCAACAACTACGAGAGGGCGTGTATACTCCTCATGTGTCAGAAGTGTGCTGTTGTATGGCTCAGAAACTTGGGCTGTCTCTGCTGGCATACTAAAGCTGCGCCGTTATGACAGGGCAATGGTCAGATGGATCTGTTTGGTGAGGCCTGAACAGTTGTTTCTTTTGAATCCCTGCTCTCACAGGTCGACTTGAAAAGCCTTGCGGACATCATGCGGAAGAACAGACTGCATTGGTTGGGTCACATTGAGCGTAGCGATGGCTGGATTGAATGTGCCAGCAGAGAACATCACCACTGGCAGACCCAAGTTGACTTGGGAGGACGTAGTCAAACGTGATAGGAAGGCCATGGGTATGGATTCCGTCAAGCCTTGCCAAAGACAGGAGTGAAGAGGAAGACTTAGATTTCGAGACTAGACAATCAGGCCCCACCCTCATCAGAGGATTAATTGTGGCCTGATTCAACAAATAAACCGGTTGATGATGATGATGATGATGATCTTAACCCTATTAAGATTTCAGTATACTGGCATTTATCATGGAATATAGATATAAGGTTTGAATCCGAGTTGGGGCAGCATCTCTTGATCTCGTAAGCAAAACAGACATTTCATTTAGCTGTGCTGATTATGCCTTAGTATAAACACGAAAGAGTATAAGAATATTCTTTTTTTTATCTTTCTGTGACATTAAGCAGATGAAAAGTTTATGATAGAAAATAACTTAAATTCTTATGTGCCAGCAAAAAGTAATTACAGGATATATTGTCTGCAAATGGCCGAAGATCTAGGATGTGTTATCAGAAATCTGATAAGGTTTAGCAGATATCATCTGGAAATTGAGTAACTTCCAGAAGATGTTAACTGGAGTTCAAAGTTCCAGAAAATAATATCTGTAAGTTTATTAAGGTTTAGAAGAATAGTACGTAGGGGTTGCTGTGGCCCTGGAAGGCATGGTATACAGGAGTTTGCCATGGCCCCAGATGACATGGTATACAGGAGTTTGCCATGGCCCCAGATGACATGGTATACAGGAGTTTGTCATGACCCCAGAAGACATGGTACCCATGGGTTTGCCGTGGCCTGATTTCGTAATGGACATAGATATTAAAGAGAATGGAAGTTCTGGAGACTTAGAAAAACAAAGATCCAGAGAAAGAGTAATACAAAGCCAGGAAGATTTTGAAGTTACCCTTCCTTTATTTCTGCTTTTCCTTATATAAAATCTCTTCTTTATGTTGGATTGATTTTTATACTTAAAAACCTCAGCAAAACCTAATTGTTTTTATTGAATCTTATCTCTTTTTATATCTTACTGTATTTGTCTTGCGACATAGCCGTAAGAAATAGCCAAAGCCTCTTTCTGCTTTAAGCACTCATTATTCATGATGTCGTTTTATATTTTACTTGAAATATTTTGTTTTTTTTTAATTCGAAGACATAATTTTTACATCTTTTTTTAGCGAAGACGTCATTATTGGAGACTGGATACAAAAAGCATTACACTATACCAGAATGAAACAACCACACGATATTTTAAGGTAAGGCATTGCTAATCTCTATTTATCTCATTCCATCTGTCTCCATCAATCTCTCGCTCCATCAGTCACTTGCTCCATCCATCTTTTAAAGTTTCAGATAAAGAAGAAGAATATAAAAAAGAAATTGATTTGGTGATACTTTCACAAGATTGGCATGTATGATTAAATGGTAAGAAAAAAGAAAAAAGTGGTTATTTTTGTTCGTTAGTTTTTATAATTATCATTTTTTCCCTCATTATACTGTAATGTCCTGCTAGTATGAGACTTTATTTTTGTTAGAGTACATATTTCACAGGGAAGCTGTCACGATTGTTGAGGATACACAAGGGTCATGCTCCTCTCTTCTTATGAGAAGGTCCAAGACAAAAACAGCAGCTCAAATGGTCGTAGTGACTGGCCGGAAGTATACCAGATGTATCCGCAATCAGAGATTCTCACACGTCTGGCTTTTCGTCAGTTTGTCCTCCCGGTCATTAATCCTGTCCTTTGCAGATTTTCACCTGGAGTTCTGTTGTAAAGAAGGGGGACGTTGTCCCTATCTTAGGTTTTAGACACGAAATGAAATAACAAAGCCTCTTTATAACAGCAACAAAAAGGGTTTATTCACAAAAGTTACCTATACTGTTTGGTATAGGTAGAAAGAAACTTGGACAGTGTCCGAGAGAAGAAAAGGAAATTAAGAGTTCTTAAAGCTGCCCGAGGTCTGTCAGCAACTATCTTCAGGCAAAGATAGTATTTTCTGTGAACATCCAGTGGACAGGGGCAGGAGAGAGAGTGAAAGAAGTGTTTCCTTGTTGCTTGCTGGGGTCTCTGTCGACTGCTCGTGATTCCCAAAGGGGCTGAAGTAGTTCTTCAGCCGACAGAAGGAATCCATGCGCCCTGCAGGCTGATTGGTCAGTGTGTGACCAGTTCACTCCATAGGGACATTTTTCGGAGGGAGAAAATAAGTCTGTTTATGACCGCTACACTATCAATCCTTTACTAAGACTGTTGGGAATAGAGAGAGGTTGAGAAGTTGACAGGGTTCACAAGTACTTCATTTAAGAATTACTTTTTCTTTTAAAATTTCCCTTGCAAAATAACAAATGTAATGTTGTATTCAATGTGATTAACGTTTATCTTTTTATTCACATTAAATTGAACAGAGCTTCTCGATTCATTTGTAATGTTCTATCCAATGTAAGAATACTTCTTTTTTTTTTTTTGTCAACTTTGACACATCTGAATTGAAATGTCATATGAACTGAATAAAGCCTATTTCACATAAGAGTTGCATTATATTTATAAACACATCACTCAATAAGTCCCGAGCTTAGTTAATAAAACAAAATTCAACTTCATTTATCAACATAGTGTGTCACTCTAGGAGACTGATTCAAATGCTTCCCTAACAATGCAATGCATTTTTGTAGAATGATTTGCCTTTGGCCTCAAAATATCCCTCAGTTTCCAATATCACTTTTTCATTGGAGCCAAATCTCTTTCCCTTGGACATTCTTTTGAGGTCTGCACACAGTCAGTAGTCGCTGGGGGCGAGATGTGGAGAATAGGGTGGGTGCAGAAACAATTCGAAGTGCAATTCATGTAGTTTTTCCATTGTTGCGATCGACTTGTGACATGGTGCATTGTCTTGGTGAAAAAGAACTTTTTTCTTCATTTGTTGGCATTTTTTGGTAATTTCTTCCTTTCAAACGCACCAAGCTAATCAATAAACAAAATATTTTGTGCATCCCAAAATACGGAGTCCATAATTTTGCCTGCTGATGGTCGCATCTTTGGTCGCTTTGGACGGCTTTCACCTGCTGCTGTCCACTTAGCTGACTACCAATTTGACTCTGGAGTGAAGTATTCGATCCATATTTCATCCATTGTTACATATTGATGCGAAGACTCATTTTTGTTGCATTGAAACAACGCTCTAAATCGTTAACGTGATGTTATTTTTAATCGACTGAGCCCACTTTGAATACAGCTTTCTCATTAACAAATGTTCATCAAAAAAAAAAATGGTGAATACACTGTCTTTTGATATCTTCGACTCCTCTGCTATCTTACGCAATTTCAATTTACGATCGGCCAAAATGAGTTTATGGTTTTTTAATGTTTTCTGGGACAACGGCCGAATTTGGGCGACGTAATCATGTTTAAAGTCTCCTCTTAACTATTGTTTCCGACAGAGCAAAGCCCGAACACCACTTATAAAGCCATTGTTTTGCTTGAACAGTATTTTTTGCCATCAGAAAGCAATACTTTTTCAACACACAGAATTTAGATTTTTCCATTGTTTTGAAAATTTGCAACAGTAGCTTCACTTAAATAATTGTAATTTGTAAAAATGGGCTCAAATTTTTACACATGCCATTTGAAGGTTAGTACTTTAGAAAAAAAAATCATATAGATCTTTTAAACAAATTTTTTTTTTTTTTTATTAGTGGCACTATCTATATGCCGGGCCCTGGACTTATTGAGTGATGTGTTATAGGTATATATATATAATTTGATCATTTTTGGAAAGAAAACAAATGTCATATCTTATCCAATAATTTATGTATTCTCAAAATTAAAAGTTCTTCTCTTAGAGGATCTTTTGATGAAGAAGAGACCGCCCTGAACCTCAACCATGGCTTCCAAGAAGGACCTAAATCTGGAGTTTACAGCCTTCACAGTGTCCCTTGAGACGTCCAAGTAACACTTTTGATCCTGGCAATCTGCTCATCCTTGATGTTGCAGGCAGTATAGTTGGCATCTTACTCAACTGTAGTCCATGGCGTTTATGGGGGTGGGGGGTCAGATGGTAGACTGGTGAAGTCATGGAAGTTTTATCTGAGATGTGACACGGAGATGAGTCCTGCTGCCACAAGTGTAGTCTTCTGCGCAGTCACCCTCTTTACCCTGTACTTGACAACAGTGGAGAGCAACTCAATATGGCCGTCTGAATTGAATAAGTCCCTTTTCGAAGATATGAGGTGACCTTCTCTGAAAACACGCTCAGCGACCATTACAGTTTGAGAGAACTTAGTCTTCATGATGCTCCGGACATTGTGTGGACTGTAGGTTAGCCACCTGTTGTTGTTCTGCACGTTGTGCAACTGGTCCTCGCAGAAGTTCTTCTCATCTGAGAAGAATCAGAGCACCCCTGGCTTGACTGGGTGTTTTATTTTGTTTAGAAGTTTTGTGGCTTTCGTAAGCCAGATTTCTTTGGCTTTGGTGGTGAGTAGTTGACCCTTGCACCTTTTGTATGAGAAGTAGCAAAGACCCTCATTCAGGGCTTTCTCCATAGTCACCAAAGTTTATAACGCCTTGCCTGGATCTTGCCGCACCTTTTTTTCAGAACGTCTGCTATGATTCTTACTGCTTCCACATCCTCATCGCAATTCTCACAATTACTGAGCTTAGATTTTTAAATTTTTTAATCTGGCGTGAATCATCATTTACTTCCAATATTCCTGTGCTTTCCAGTTGTCCATTGTCTCCAGTTCTCAAACACACCAACACAGAAACATCTATTCATTGCACTTTACTTAAAATGCTTCTGAAATGAAATAATATCAAAATATTATCAAATTTATCCTGTAGATAGATTTCATAAAGAAATCCAATTAGTATCCTCTCTTTTGTTTGATTTTCCACTTTGTTTTCACTTCCAAAAAGTAATCTAAATGAGCAATTTAAATGAGTCAGCACAGAATTCCAAACATCTTTGTTCTATTTAATATATATATATATATATATATATATATATATAAGATCTATTGTAATTATTTTGAAAGCATATTTGGTAAAAAGAAATGTCTACTGCAAACTTGAATTATGGAAATTTGAACGGATCCATTCAATCTGCACATTTAGAAATGAAAATGCAATTTCAAATGATGCATAACGGACGGACTGAGCCTCTTATAGAAATGCATAGCCGCATCTAAAAATGCTATTTCAAACTTAAAAAATGGCAGACCAACAAAAATGCTGTTCATACATATTGCAATACTAAAAAGTTGTTCACAGAAATCTATGCCATCTGCATTAACAAGTTTTCCTTTTATTATCTTTTCGGAAACCGGTTTACCTTTAATCTTCAATTCCTTAATTTGGAAGTATTTTTTTATCTCCGATATTAATTAAAAAGAACTTATGTTTTTATTTTTAAGCTATTCTGTTAAACAGCTATTCCATTATTCTGGGCATCCGTTATTCCATTATTCTTCTGATTTTCTCAAAATTGGTTCATTAGTTTTTAACAGAATGTTGCATGAAGTCATATGACCACGAACATAGAAAACTGACCAGGCAAGATTTTTCGGGAAAATTGTGCCTTTTCTCACCAGGCATCTGAAATGGCCCAAAATTGCAGTTTTTTCATCATTAGTTTTTTGTCATAAAATCCACTAAAAGTTAGGATTAATGGTTATTTACATGATACAAGTACTGGTTTGCACCTCCCAACCCTTGAGGATTGAAAAATCCCTCTCCCCAAATTGACAAAAAATATGCACTTAGTCACAAATATATATATATATATATATATATATATATATATATATATATATAAAATAATACACTGATAATTTTTTCTACAAAAGTTTTTGATATTTTTCTTGACAATAACTTTCCAGTTCAAGGAGATATATTAAATGTCCAGCATAGAAATGTCATTAATTTGAAATTTTCGATCAATTCTCATTCTTCTCTCTAGTAAAGTAGTTAATCATATTTTCCCCATCTGTTCCTGTCACTGAAATCTTACTATTTTTATTAATTTTGTCACTCTTCTTTGTATGCCTTCCAATCACAATATTACATTTCAATGTCGATGTCTAGACACTGGAGCCAAAGCCTGAGTTCAATTAAGTATCCCAAACAAAAAATTATTTTCATTATATCTAAAAACTTTTAATGTTGACATATAAATCTTTGCAAAAAAATAAACGATGATACCAAATTATTTTGGTAGCACAATTATGACCATTCAAAGTTTGTTGAAAACTAGAATATTTGCAGTCTTGTGTGCTATTGGTCCCGAAGCCAATTTTTACAGGGTATAACTGAAAATTCCAGCTTTGAACACGTGAAACATTCTTACAAATGTAATGTTATCTTATGGTAAATGAAAATTTATAGTGGAAACAATAATTATTAGATCAAGCCAGCCTAAGCATGGAGCAAATTCCCATTACCTCTAAAAATAAACGTACAAAAATGACACAGAAGCACAACTTTGATTGTTCATGTGATTCATTTCAACAGTTAACATATTGAATCTTCATAATATGATTCATCGCACAGTAGAGATCAAGCTAAAATTTTCTTTTACTAGTATATCAACAAAAGAAAAACCCTCAGATTTGGTCCATGTTAACACAATTTGATATGGCAAAAATTTAATTCACCGAGTTTTGAACTTGGATGGTTTTTGGATGCAACTTAAAAACCTATATATTGACGAGTGGCTCTTTTTCTTTACGATGAAACTATTTTTATATGCATAGAGACACACAATATTGTGTGCATTAAGTTGAAAAACACCAATATTAAAAAAATAAATTACCCGTCATTGAAAATTATGACCTAACTTGAAGTAACCTGGATAAACAACTATTACTGACACAAGAGAAAGAATTGTACATTTATAAAGAGGAGAAAAGAATAAATTTTGTTTAGATCCAAATTTCATCAAAAAAATAAATGAGTTATTACAAGTTGAAATTGAAAAGGGTATTTCACTATATTTACCCATTTTCACACACTACACTGGCTGGTTTGTGATACCTAGTTCAATGCTCTATATGAGACCTTATTAGAGCTTTATATATCTTTAAAACAACGTTTGACTCCCTTCAAATAATATTAACCATCTATCCAATGATCATATTCACCTTCAATCCAATTGATGGGTTTTAAAGTTGAAAGATCTTAGACAATTTATTAAAATGAACCTTGGATTATTCGAAATACTGTTTTCATCTTGGATGTAATTCTCACAACGTTTCGGCCGATGTAATCTTCAACCTTCTTCAGGTGCGTCTTGTCAAACGCTGCAATCTGTACGGAATTTTGAACAAAACACTTTATTTAATCTGTGCAGATTCCTGAGTTCGACAAGACTCACCTGAAGAAAGTCAGAGGTTACATCGGATGAAAAGTTGTGAGAAAAACATCCAAGATGAGAACAGAAGTCCAGATAATACAAATTATCAATCCTCATCACAAAACTTCCAAAGAATAAAATGAACCGATCTTTATCAACTACTTTATTTAGTAATATTCATTCTTTATTTAAAAATGTATTTTATTTTTTTCTAATCTTTCCAGGAAATTCACCTTGAGAAGATATTGTCCGTTGAGCCGGCCAAACCGGAGCAAATAAATACTTTGGGAAAACTCCAACCACACGTATTTGAGATTCGTCTGTCAAATTTGGTCTATTTTGTTGGGGAAGATAATACGTATGGCAAAGATAATGGTGATAATGTTGTCTCATCATCTGAGAGTGGGGTTGGACTTGAACAAGCTCATCACTGGGAACAGGCCATTCGGCAAGCTCTTATGCCCGTTACACTGAGTGTAAGTGAAGGTATGTAAAATGATTTACAACCCTAAAATCAGGTTTCCTTCTTTCTATTTTTTTTTTTTTTTTAGTAGTGGGATGTATTTTTTTTTTTTTTTTTTTTTTTTTTTTAGCTTATATAATATTTTTATGCCATTTTTAAAAAAAACAAAAAAAAACAAACAATTTTTATTATAAAATACAAGAAACTTATGTCAGGAATTGTTGAGCATATGAAAACACAATTTGTTTATCCTGAAAACTGATATATTGTTGCTCTACAAAAGGAATGAACACGAAAGTCCAAAAACTAACATTTTCGATAAACTTTAGAAATGTCCAATATGTGCACTCTTGATTACATATAGAACTGCTATTTCATTTTATCCCATACTCTAACTAACATATCACCTCTATAATAAACATACCTATATGAACATACATGTATCTGGTATTAGAGAGTGTTGGGTGCTTGTGTTAGAGGTAAAAAAACTAATGCTATGCATTAGTTTTTTTTTGGGGGGGGGGGTTCTATCGATCAGTTTTCTCTTATTTAGTTTTCTTATCTATTAGTTTCTGTTTCAATGATTTCAGTTAGTGTATGGGAATTAAATGCTAGTTGTTGATAATTACTAATTAAAATCACAAAAAAAAAGACCTTGATAAACTGGGCTTGGAAATGATACCAGTCTTACCTCCTTAGTTCCCGAGAACCGGCGTGTTAGAAAGTGACATAAATTTCTGAGACCTGTATTTAAAAAAAAATGTTATAACAATTTTTAAATAAAATAATTTTTTTAATGCAAAAAATGACAAAAAATTAAATTGTTTAATTATGTCTGCCAAGGAGGTTATGTTTTCGATAAAGTTGTTTGGTTTGTCACTATGTTTGTTCATGTACAGTTTAGTATCTACATCGTTTAACCAATTATCACAAATCTTGGTCAAAATATCAGTCATGGTCTAAGAACTGATTTAATTTTGGGATATCTAGATCAAGGTAATAAAAGGTGAACGTCACACTTTTGGTGATAACTTTGATTCTAATCATTGTAGAGACTCACTACTTGACCCATATTGTAGCCAATGAAGTCCTGCATATTATGACGTCGACTTTCAGAGTCGAAATTTTCATGGAATTTCAATTTCAACTTCGAATTTGAAATTTGATGTATGAATCTGATGCTCTTTAATAACGGTAACCGCCATGCAAAATTTCAGCCTGATTAAATAGTTTTTGAGTTATCAACGTTTTCATGGCATAACTTTGGGAATACTTCATGCAATATGGAAAAGTAAAGTCTCAGATAAGACTTTGGCCCATCCTTACGTTGTCGTGCGGAGGTATGCAGTCTCAAGACTTACTTTTGTTCTTGTTCTTCATTATGAATTCAATATTTGTGGCTTCTATTTTATTTTTTATTCTCCCCATTGAAGTGTCATTGACCTTTGAAATGCCCAACTGCAGTCATCTCTATCCAGTATTGTTTCACATTGTCTGAGCTGATTCAGTCCTCGTAATCTCGTCCATTTATTCAAACTCACGTGCGATGGAGACAAACAAAAACACATGATTCAAATCAACAATAAAAATGCTTCAAAAAAATTGTCTTTTTTTAATATTTCACCATTTTATTTTTACTAAATTAATATTTAAAGAACAATATCAGATTGGACACTGTATTAATGAACTTAGCTTTAGCTATATATTTTAAATCATTCTTTATTCCATATTAGCGAGACCCCATAGAAATTCTATGGTGCTTTCTACATCAATCTGTATAATTTACTGTTAATAATAATATTACTCTTGAAATAATAAATGTTTGTGAGGGCCAATACTATTAAGAAAAAAAAATTACTCTTCTTCCGTAAAAATAATTGTAATTGCCATTTTGCCCACATGACGAGAGTAGAGCATGGTGTCGTCAGCAAATATACCCATCTCAGACACAATGTCATCAGGGAGGTCGTTTATGAAAATCAGGAACAATAAAGGTTCAAGTCTAGATCCCTGGGGTACACCTGCATTTATGTCATGTTGTTTGGATGAACGGTCATTGAGGACAACCTGGATCTTTTTTTTGGTTAGGAAGGATCTAATTATATTAAATATTCGTCCAGTAATACCATATGAATTAATCTTTATGAGAAGCCCTTTATGTCAGACTTTGTCAAAGGCTTTGGATATATCAAGCGCTACCTTCCTAGCTTCACCTGCCTTGTCCAGTGTATGGTATGTGTTCAGAGATAACCGTTAGGATATCCGCAATAGACTGTGCTTGCCTAAATCCATACTGATGGTCAGAAAGAAATTTAGCATTAACTAGGTGCCAGACAATTGCTAGATTGATTAAGGATTCAAAGATTTTTGTGAAGAGCGGGAGTAGACTGATGGGGCTATAATTTTGAAGGTCAGTTTTATCTCCAGAATTCTTGAAGACTGATACCATAGAGGCAATTTTCCAGCTATCAGGGAAGCAGAATTTGGCAAGGCATTTATTGTAAAGTTTGGAGAGGACGGGGGCCAGTTCAGCAGAGCATTTCTTTATTACTGGTATAAGATAAGACTATGGAGGTGTCAAGGTTTTTTATGATGTCCCTGACATGAAATGGGGTGATGACCAGGTCATCAAGTGTGGCTTCAGTTCACAATGGTGCAGAGTCCAAAGTGGAGTTCAAGGCAGTACGCTGGGCAAGTAGTTCAGCCTTATAAGTTGCCATGCAAACGATATCATTGTGGTTTGATAGCGGGGAATTGTTGATTGTCCATTGTTCACCACTATTGTAGATTTTGCAGAAATCACGAATACCTAGTTTCTGCGACTGAATGCGTTTTCTGGTCATCTCTGTATACCTTCTCTTTGCCTCATCTATCACAGTCTTACAATTTTATAAATTTCTGTCTATTTGTAGTTGACTTATGGCGGCCGAATTGTCGGAATGCTTGCTGCCTCTGTGCAATTCGAGGTGAACTATTGGGGAGAGTGGGGGCTTGCTGTAGAATTTTCGCATAGGGATATATGCTTCAATGTCTGCTTTGACCCATTCAGTTACTTCATTTGCGCACTGATCAGAAGGGAGAGGAAAACTTTTACATCATGGGGTGTCACTGATGTGATCTCTGATGGATTGTAGTATCTTGTTGTTTTGAGCAACAGCTCATCAGCTTTGGGACGAGATTTTAGGATTATATCAATCATTACCACAAGGTGATCAACATTCCCGAATGGGCTATAGGCATTTGTCGCACAAGCCTCAGGCAGTAAGGTCAAGAACAGGTTGAGAAGTAAGGCTTGCTGGTCCACAGATCAGGGAGGCAGGTCAGGAAAATCTGTGAGAGGGAGCGCGCTATTTAAAGTGGGGGAAAATTTCTGTATATAAAGTCAATGTAAAATGATCCCCATTTTTCTGGCCAGTTTTAGGGCATTAACTAAATTCTATTTTGCTATAGGAGTTAAATCTGATGCATTTTTTTTTGGGGGGGGGGGCTATTTTCTAGGCGGTTACATGGGGTTTTATGACCTTGCCACTTAGGGTTAATGGTGAAATTTTTTTAAAGTTTCCTAAATAGATAGAATAGCCCAGGAATTGGAACATTTTATGTTAAATATATATATACAACTGATCCCCCACTCTAAATTCTAAAATATTTGTCTTTTCTTCTTTCCATTTTCCATGGTGTTAACATGTAATCGCCTTAAAAAACAGAATGACATTTTTTCATTGGGGGGGAGGGGATATTAACTGAGGGTTTTAATCTGCAAATTTACCCATATTTAATATTTTTAAATCTTATACTTTTTTTGTTTTAACTATACGTCCTTTTTATTTTAATTTTTAGCAATGGATTTTAGTTGTTTACCTTTTCCGTGAAAATTAAATAACTTTTAAATCATCAAACTAATTAAAAACCTTATTTTTATAGTATGAGTGAAAATATTCAAAGTTTGGATATTATTGTAGATTATAACGTCCCCCACCCCCTATAAAATGAGATTCTACTTTTTTAGGCGATTACGTGTGAATACCCTGAAAAACCTGTCCAAAATAGAAACAACCAAAAAATTATTTTAGAATTTAGAGTGGTGATCAATTTCGCATATAAATTTAACGTAAAATGATCCTCCATTTCCGGGCCATTCTAGGATTTTATGGTAGTTAACCTTTATTTTTTTTGCCATTGGAGATGAATTCTGTGTGTTACCTTTTTTTGTGGGGGACCTTTTTGTGGCGATTGCATGTGGTTTTATGACCTTGCCGGTCGAACTTAGGGTTAGTGTTAAAAAATATATTAGTTAATACCCTAATAATTTAAAATGACCCTCAAAAGAAGAATCTCATTCTTTAAGGAGTGGGGTGTAATTTAACTGAGGTTGTTAATCTATAAATTAACCAAAGTTTGTTGTTAAAATGATGAAATTCTTTGAGTAAAAAAATATTTTTTAATTAACTCTCTCCCTTCCCCCCCACCCCCCCAAAAAAAATAATTGCTTTCTGGAGGGTGGGAAAGTTTTGATTTAAGTAGATTTAAAACTATTAACAAATGAAACGAAGAACTCTTCAGTGAATCTAATGAATTCAAAACGGCATTAAGTGATTAAGTCTGGTATCTACAACAGTCTCCGTTACCATCTTCACAGCTACTACTTTCTCCTCCTCCTCATCCAGTCCCCTCCAGACTCTGTCACCATCAAACTTAGTAGTTATTAATTAATCTCACTCAAGCTTGATTTTTCTCCGTAAGAGCAAAAACTCCCAAAATGGCACTTTTTTTTAAATATCTAAAACTAAGCATTAGTTTTTTTGCTCAAAATCCACCAAATGTTAGGATTAATGGTTATTTACATGAAACAAATTCTTGTGATCCAAGGAAGATTGGAAGGATTGGAAAATGTCCCCCTTATGTTTTTACATCTCTAAAAGTACATAACAAAGAATAATTTTCCTTTTTTCTCAATTAGAATGAGATGGAAATTATTTTGTGTAATAAAATCTTTAGTGTAATATTTTCTATCTACTGCACCCATTCGCCCCTCTCCCACCTGCAAAATTACTTAGAGTTATTAATAAATCTTGAATATAAATTCACCTCAAATGCCTTTATGTTGCAAACAAGGACTTTTGTTCTATTTGAAAGAATTTCTACTCTTTTTACGCCCTTAAGGGATAGGTCGGCATTTGCCAGTTATGTTTATAAATACGGCAATGGGCTAGTGGGTATAAGCCAAGAGGCAATTCACTTTCTTTCTTTGTCATGTAAACCACTGTTATCGATTATTATAATAATAGAGATGATTACTTACCGGATTCAAAGTTTTGCTTGTCGGGCAGCGATTTGCTAGAGGACAAAAGCGTATGCTCAGAGTTGTGTGTTTTTGTAGCTGTTAGTAATTTGCATGCATGAACACCAATCCGATGACGACGACGACAGTGTAAGGCAGATGGAAAAACTGAGGTGGACATGAACAGATGAGAAAGAAGAATTTCATGTAGTTGGGAGATTTGCGTTTTGGGGTTAGTGTTGTTCTGGTGTCGTCTGAACAAGAGTTCCTCCCAAATTGGGTACATTATTGTGCCACAAAGGATTTTTCTAGTTTTGTCAGAACACTAAACGCTTTTAGTTTGTCTGTTTTGACATACAAAACTCTATTAATCTATTTAATCTATTGTATAAAAGAACATCTTTTGTCTGTGTGTCCAGCTAAAAGTAAGAGTCACACAAGACACACTCACAAAGCTGATATATTCTTTTTCGGAATTACCTCGGCAAAATATAGGCGCATTTTTTAAAATCATTGTTTTGGAGGGGGGGGGGGGTCACCAGGAACAGAATAACTTATGGGAGTCTATATTTAGAGCGATTTTTAATGTTATGTTATGCTGCAAAGAAGGTGGGCTCCCTCTGCCGTGCAAGAAAACTTCTCACACCTGCCAGTATCCTATATCTCTACAAAGCCACCATTCGCCCATGCATGGAGTATTGTTGTCACATCTTAGCTGGTGCACCAGCCACTAGTCTCTCCCTCTTAGACAAGGTTCCAAAAAGAGTCTCTAATCTGATAGGTTCCTCATTATCTCCATCCCCTGTCCCATCGCCACAATGTTGTATCCTTGTGCTTGTTTTACAAGTATTTCAATGGAATGTGCTCTGATGAACTTGCTGCTCTGGTGCCCCCTCGACGTAAATACACTCGACCAACCCGACAATCAAAATCCCATCGATTCACTGTGGAGGTCCCCAGGTGCTGGAGAGCCTTCTACTCCAATAGCTTCTTTCCTCAAGCTGCCGACCTTTGGAACTCCCTCTCTGCTCCCCGTTTCCCTGACTGTACCGACATGCAGAAATGTAAAACTAATGTGAACAAGCATCTCACTGAACAGGATGACCCCCTACATTTTCATCCTAATTCTCAGTAGCCCTTTGTCTAGAGTGGCAACTTGCTTTGTTTGGGTGAACTAAGTTAAAAAATTAAAAAAAAAAAAATTTTTTAAATGTCAACGATCTTTTTTTAAGTTGCCAGAGAAATCGAAAGAGGGTGTGATAGAGAGGGAAGGGGCGAAAAGAAGAGGGGGCATAAAGATAGAGAGGGGATATATATATATATATATATATATATATATATATATATATATATATATATGAGATCAAGAAACAAGATAAAAACACGCTTTTTAACTCTTCTGTTTTGTTGTCCATACCTCCGGGCAACGCCGAGTAGCCATGCTAGCATAAAATAATAGAGCTCTTTTAAAATACGGTAAAAATAAATAAATATTGCTATTCATGAAATTGCCCATCAAGGTCGATGTGTAATTTAATAAAAATGAAATGAATCTCAAAACCCAATACCTATTATAAACGATCCATTGATTGGTTTGTCCGTTTTATGGCATATCAAGCCTTTTTATAGTTGTTTAAGGCTAAAACAATGCCTAAATCAAAGAATTCAGTAAACACAAACTTGCCCATAAATACGTGTTCATATCTTTGCTAACACGTGTAAATGTGACTGCAATACATACATATAGATTTGAACCTGACATGCAAATTCTTGAGTTGGCAGAAGTTACCCCCAATCCCATTCAATTTGTGAAGCTTGTTACAACTCTTTACATATATTGAAGATTTTTAGTTTCAAGATTTTGGGATAAAATTTGTTTTTTACAATTCTTGGACTGGTCTCCCCATCTTGGTGATGGTTTGGCCGGTTTTTCCTTCAACCTTCTTTAAGTGCCTTGTGTTAAAATCAGGAACCATCTTGAATTTTTTTACCCGACCCTCTATTAGTCATTCTCCCACATTCTTTAACTTTAATTTGTCAAATTGCCTTGCTGCTTTTGCTCAGGATTGAACTTGAAGTGTAGCTGTACACTTTTACCAACAACCGCATCATCTCACCCATGTGTCTCTGGAGTGTTAGAATGAATTTTTGAGCCTGATAAACTTATTAAACTCCTGCCATGTTACGTTTATCTCCATGCTTGCAGATTGGTATGTCTTGGCATGTGAACTCTTTCTTTCGGCTTCCTCACTTACTACTGATACTCACTGTGACATGTTGGCCCCGTAGTTCGTTGGGGGGGTGGGGGAGGGGCACATGTGAAAATCTGGTTAGGCGTGACGGTGCTTCTTATAATTGTTTAACGTAGGCAGTATTTTTGTGGAGAATGCCATGAGATTAAAAAGAAACACTTGTCCTCGCATTCCCGGAAGCATCATATCTGGTGTAAATGAAGACTCAAAAACACAAAAAGGAATTTTTATGGCTTACTTTTATTGATGTCATAATGTTGACACCCTTCTTTTTCTCACACTCATCTATTTTGTGTACGGTGCATGCCTCAAGGATCCCACAAGTGCTCAGAACGTCCTCGTGACCCAACGACAATCTCTCCTCTGACATTTTTAATTCTGCCGATGGCATCTATCCAGATTGTTTTTGTAAACCACAGATGACTTATGTTTACTTTTCAAATCAAGCGACAACTCACAATATTGTCATAACATATTTGAATTCTACCACCACATTCTTCACTAAATTCCAAACTCTCCTTAAATTCTGTCAGAGTACCCCCCCCCCTTGGAAATCTCGTTACAACTATCTATTATCTCAGCTTCATTGATGATCATCCCTTTTCTTTTTACACAATAGGGTATACCTGACTTTTCTGTCTCTTGAGTTACTGTTTCCACTCTTTGACGGGATCACACGCTAAAACGGACAAAATGTCATCAGAAAAAACAAAATGAAGAAAACGGTCTGAAAATTCTAAATAATCATGAAAATTCTGAGAAATAAACTTGACTTATTTTGTTTGTTCTTTGATAATCCTGCTCATTTATTAGTTACCCCCCCCCCCCCAGCATTGCCCAGGAGTAAAAGAAAAAAATGACTGACTTGTTTATGAAGAAACGGAAATTACTTTTGGTGACTTTGATTTCCTAATCAAATTATTTTGTGAAATTAGAAATTTTAAAATGCTCGTTTTAGTACTTTAATCGATTAATAGTAAAGAACAACCTTCCATGAGCCAAACTTTTCTTTTTCTCTCTCTATAGCTCTATATCTATCTGTTGGAACCAATGAAAATTAGTGGTATTTATCATGAAGTTTCTCTTCCTAAAGTATATATCTGGCCGGATATAGTATGGAATTGATGAAATCGATTGGAATTCCTTTTTCATTGTGTAATGAATAAGGATTGAAAAATATAATTTACTGGCCATTTAGAATCAAATATTGATTTGTAAGATGCCATGCTATTTAGGTATAAAGTTGAGAATCCAACTGATTTTTCTCGTCAAATGTAATTTATTGCGTTTATCTGTTACATACATTTCATGTCTTACTCCAATCTTCGAACAGCAATAAATTAATTTTCAATAATTTCAACGTGTAATTATTTTCATGTTAACATTTTGACACTAATTCATTTGTCTATTATTCTAAATGATATTATCGCCAATTTTTCGTTGAGACAAAAAGTCATCTTTTTTAGATGTATATCTATGGGGTTGCATTTTAAAATTTTATTTTATTCTATTATTGAGATCTTAGCTTTTTTTCTTTTCATATATATTGTTAAATATTGAACGCTTGTGTAAAACTAAAAGAAACCCATTGAAATATATATTTCATGCTAGCAATGGAAATTGGTGTTGCCCGAGATTGAGTGATGACCCTTATGTCCTGATGACCTTTTTAATTATCTTTTATATTTATAATCAATTTTTAGGGTGGCGCCAAGTATGTACTCATCATTGATTGAGTGGGAGGAGGTGTAAGTAAAGTGATATTAATTGAAATAAATTGGTATAATTTTGATTATTCAAACGACTGTTCTCATCTTGAGATTATCATCACAACATTTTGGCCACTGTAACCTCCGTGTTTCTTTTCGAACTCTGGAATATTTCTGTCGAACTCGGGAATCTGGATGGAATTTCGAACGGAACCCTTTATTTAATCCACGGGGAAGCATGCTCTTGTTCCGCCATGACTGGGAAAGGTTTTCAGTAATTCGCAATTCTTCATATTGCCCGCACCGAGGATTGGCCCTTCAACCTTCAGATGACTATCACTTAGAAATTAATTTTACTTAGTACTATATCCACTGCGCCACGGGTCCTTGCAGACCTTGAAATAATTTTCATAAACGTATAGTCTTTTACCCTTTCAAGGCACACCCGGCATTTCCTGGAAATCCACAAGGACCCCTGTTCACTCTTTCATCCAGAATTCCTTAAAACTTTTATTCTTACTTTTTAATTTCAGAATTTTCAAGTTATAAATAAAATAAAGTAAAACGTATTTAATTTTTATGAATGTTAAGTATGAATACAGACCTTAAAATAATGTTCTACCCTCTTTGATCAAAATGAAATATATCTAGCCAAGTACCCTGGGGCAATGTAGTTTTATAATATATCTGGTTATGGGGGTCTATCTCCAAAACAATACAAGCCAGGAACTACAACTTATCTTTTTATATAGCCTTTAGTTGTCTACATGAAATCATTTTTGAATTAATAAAGGTCTTTAGCAAAGCAAATGGTGCTGACCCCTCCACCATAAAAAAATTGTTTTACCTTCCACTTAAAACTGTTTTTCATTCATTTCCCCCCACTCCTTGTTTTCTTCAGATGAAGACAATCCTATTGATTCTGCGGACGCCAAAAGGGTAAGTGCTAATTTTCACCCATTCGTTCTTTTCTTCGTCCGCGAGACTTTGTCCATCATTCTGTCACCCTTATGTTTTACATGTGACTTTCATCGCTAAACGTGTAAATTGCCCGCTATGAAGTGAAGTCCTTTAGTTTTTAATTTGTATTTGTTTGCACACTATTAAAGGTAGACAACTCCTATTATATTTGTCAATTTGAAATGAGTTATCCCCCTTGTTGATTTTTATTTTTAGGTGATTATTTAAAAATATTTCCTAGGCGAAGTAATTTTTAAAAATAAATTATAGCTAAGTATGTTATTATATTTCCAATAACACGGTACAACAATAACAAATTAAAATTGGCTAGTTAGGAGCAAAGTTCGATTTGTAAGCTGAAATGCTATTTGGGTCTGACTTCGAAAATCCGATAGGATATGTTAGATGTGTCCAAGCTTCTGTATTAGAGGCTCTGTCTGTCAAGCTTAATTTTGAAATAGAATTTTCTTTTGGACTGTCACACTTAATTTTGAATGAACATATATTAAAAATCTCCATTCTGTTTTTTTCTTTCTTTTTTTTGTCTTTTTCCCTCCGAGGAAGCCATTAAGATTTTCCAGCAAAGAAAATGAAAATTTACAGCTTTTTTGCTCCTTGCAGAATATTTCAGGCTCACTTCGAAATCTGTCTCCCTAGCAACTCTGCTGCATTGTTCAAATAAAATGATATTAACTTCGTTATGCATCTTTGGATTCAAACGGTTAAACATTTCTCATCAATTATTTTCTCGCATCATTACATTGAAACATTTGTTACACATTATGCACTAGCTAAGAGACCCGTCTACACGGGATAACTCATTTCAACTATAATCTCAACAAAATCACATCTTTTCAGAGCTTTAATAAAGACTAGTGAGGTATTTTTAAGAATAGCCCAACAACGAAAACGCTGAAAAAACAAATATACAACAAATAAAAGTTACCGTAGCCGATAAAACTGAATTTCCAAGTTAACTGTGACAGTTATTAATGATTATAATCCGTTAAAAGTGCTATTTTTTATAAATTGATAGTTTTAGCGTACGTGAAGTGAAAAAAAAAATTAATGGGCGCTCTCGTTCTCGTTTCGATTGTTTTTTTTTACTGGGACTCATAGTCAAAGCGCAATTTTTGCATTTTTCAGCCAAGCAGAAGAACAAAACAAAACCACATTTTAAGCAAAAGGAATAAAATAATTTTCTTTTGATTTACATGTCAGTGTGCTTTTATTTACATATTATTTAATAAAGACTAGTGTACACCCTCCATCAAATAATTGTGCTTCGCCAGTGTTCACACTTTTCTTTCATATAAAATCATAAAATTATGTCAATAATTTAATTTTTCATATATAAATGTAAGTTTTTCAAATGATTAAATCATATCAACAAACACATGCATACTAACTTTTGACATCCCACAAATTCCTAAAGAAATAAAAATAGGTTATATAATTGAAAAAGTAAAGCAATATATACCAACACCAGTAAGATGCCATACATATGGGCACCATAAGGAAGTATATATGTGAAATGTGGAGAAAAAGGACCCAACCAGAAGAAGAATGCCAAACAGACATAAAATGTCCAAGCTGTAATGAAAACCATCCAGTTTATTACTAAAGATGCAAAATTTACCAAAAGAAAACGAAATCACAGAAATAAACCATAAAAGAAATATACCCTACCCGGAAGCAAGAAACATTGTTGAATAATATTTAAAAAACAACGCATATGCAGAAGTTACCCCAAAAAACAAGCTGATTAAACAAAATCAAAGAAACAATCCATAGAGAAAACTTATTGAAAAACTCATCAGACGATAATGAATGGCCACAATTTCTAGAAAACCTAAAAGATCTATATTCAAATATGAATAATAAAACAAAAGAAACAGAAAAAACAAACACAAATGGAAAAAAACATGCCTGAAACAGAAACAAAAAAAATACCACCAACTCGGGTACCAGATGCTAAGAAAAAAGTAACCAAAGAAAAAACAAAGAACCCTAATGTGAAAAACAAGAAACTCAACCGATAACTTCACAAAACAGATTCCAAACCTTCAAAAAAGTGGAAACTAAAAACACTGCGTCTCAGACCAATGAAATTACAATAATAAAAACAAAGGCAAATAAACAAGATTTAAAAAAAAAAAAATTAAAAAAAAACCCAAACAAGAACCCAAACCAACAACACTAAAACCAAAACTCAATCACTTTCAACCAAGAACCCGAACCCCAACAGGAGATAAAACTACAATCTCTTCAAAAATGGATAAACGGTAAAGAAGAAGAAAGCTCAGAAAATTTTATAAACAAAAGAAAATATTTAACTCTAATCACAAAATAAAAATAAATATCATGGTCTATAAAATAATACAGGTGAACTGTCATGGAATCAAAGCCAACATGAACGAACAAACTACTGCTGTTACTAACAAATATGTGTCCGGACATTGTTTGCCTTCAAGAAACATTTATGAAAGCAAATGACAAATTAAACATAAAAAACTTTGAAATATACAACCGTGTATATGGCGCTGGAAAAAGAGCTGGTGGAGGTACAGCAATCCTGATCAGGAACAATATACCTCAAAGCCAAGTTAAACTTAACACCAGTCTCTAAGCAATCCGCATCAAAGTAACTCTACATAGAACATTAACTATCTACTCCTTATACATCCCACCACAAAACTCTATCAATGAAAACCAACTTAATGAATTAAGTCAACTTCCAAAACCGTTCCTTCTACTGTAAGACTTTAACAGTTACAACACTGGGATATGGGGATGCACAAGCACAAATAAAAAGGCAGAATGCTTGAAAATATTGTAAACAACAACTTATGCCTTTTCAACAAAAAACACCAAACATACCTTGATCCATCTACTGGCTCTTACTCTGTGAGCCTTCAATTTTCTTGGATTTTAATTGGAGAGTGCATGAGGTTTCTTGTGGCAGTGACCACTTCCCAATTGAGAATTTGGATGCTGATGAGAAAAACTTGACTCGATAGAAATTAAACGGAGAAAATTGAAAAGAATATAAAAAGATATGCCTACAACACCTCGCACAAAATAACAGCAATTCTGCTGAATATTCCTCAAAAACATTAATCGAAATAGCAAAGAAATGCATCCCAAATAAACTAATATCACACAAACAAACGATAGTTCAACAACGAATGTAGACAAGATATTCTCCTACGACATAAAGCCCTGTGTAAATTTAACAATGAACCCACAATCACCAATTGAATCTCCTTCAAATACTATAGAGCAAAATCATGCTAATGAAATTGAGGAGGCCTAAAGAAACTCCTGGCAAAATTATGTAAGCCAACTGAATCCGTTCTCTAAAGAAAAAACAACCTGGAACAACATCCAGAAAATCTTTGGCAAAACACGTACATTTCCATAAAACGCATTTCCATAAACATCACTCACTGAAAAAGTATCTTTAGGCGAATTGAGAAAGCAAATCTGTTCACATTTTTTTCTTTTTGCTTTCTATACCGATTTATACGTTTTTTCTTTCCTTTTTTTTCTATTATAAAACTTATTTTATATGAATATTCATGCAAACACTGGCAAAGGATAATTTTTTCCTTCATTTTTTATAGAGACTGTACACTCATCCTTAATAAAATGTAATTTTTTATAAATATCTCAAATTTCCTTGCGTTTTGCTCAAATTTCACCAAAAAGTTGGGGTTAATGTTTGTTTTTTTTACTACATGAAACAAATATTGGTGACCACAAGGAAACGTTTGCTTACCTCCCCTACCCACAAGGAGGTTTGAAAAATGTCTCCCAAATTGGAAAAGATACACCCATTAGTTTTTTTTTCTCTCAAATCCAACCAAAGTAATCACAGAACAATCCACTTTGCCTTTTGAATTGGCAAAATTTTCAATTTGTTTTAGTTTTCAATTTTTTTCAATATGTATCTTTCATTTTAGTAAATTTGACAAAAACAAAAACAAGCATGTTTCAGTTGCCATGTAGAAAAGGGGAGGAGCAGAAATTTACACGGAAGAACATACAGTGGCCGAACGCTTGTCCAATTTCGTTTTGAATTGCTTCTCTTGGAAGTCCATTTCAAGGTCCAGAGATCCTGATCGAGAAAGCGGACATCTTTTATTCAATCGAAATCGGCAATGAAACTGTTTCTAGTAATGCCTGTGTGGCCCTCTTTCTGGTGCAGGAGTGACTAGTTGGTCGTGAGGGAGATCGTAATGGCCATTAAGGAGATTGTAAGCCCAAATGACGCACAAGAGAAAAAAGGTTAAGCTTCTCAAGTCAATTTGAGTAACGAATCAATGAACTCTCTCCAGGTGCCGGATATCACATATTAGATATGGAGCAGAGGCCTGAACACCATACTCTAACAGTGGTCTAACAAGGGAGACAAAGTGTGAGAAATATTTCAAGAGTTAGTTTGTAGAAAGAGCATTGAATGAGAAATAGGGAGCTCCTTGCTTTGTTTGCAGCCTGAATGCAATGTTTACCTTGGCTTGAAGAACGAGTCGACCAGAAGGCCAAGATCTTTTGTCTCATTCACCACCTTGAGTGGAACTGTGTTATCTTCAAAAGTAAGAGCTGAGTCAGAAGGAGAACCCATTGCAATATCCCAGCATTTATCGACATTGGTGTATAAGTCTCACTCAATGAACCATCTCCAAGCTAGACTTTAGATTGTAAATCTTACTCATACGGGCGACTAATTTGACATCATCTGCATATAGAAGCACGTTTCCACTAATCGTGTTAGGCATGTCGTTTATATAGAGTAGAAAAGAATGGGACTCAGCATAGAGCCTTGGAAAACACCACTACATGCACATATCTCAGCAGCCTTTTTTGCATTCATTTCATATGAATAAGATAATTCTGTTATTGGCATTGGTTTCCCCGATATTTCTTTAGTGAGAATTCTTTTTAGAAAAACATTGGGTACTTACAGGAGGGACCACGTGAAGGTTGGCAACATCCTAAGCGAAGGTTTCTGTGGAACGAACTGGATTTGAACTTGTCTGAAAATACCTTGTTCAAGTAGTAGTGACGACATGGGGGCCACATAGGCTTTACTTTTTCTTTATTTCTTAAGTGATCCGAATATTGTCTTGAGAATCATGAAAAAAGCTTACGTGTCATAAACCTACACTTATTCTTTCTGCAGGATATTAGTATGCTTTATACAATTTGTGCAGAAGACGTTCTTGGTTCTGGTCAATTTGGAACTGTTTTTGGCGGTAAGTAAACATTCTTCAGCTCTTTGCAAGTTTTCTTTCTTACTATTGTTTTAGATCATATATCATACAAGTGAATGCCGGGCTTCCATTAGCTCGGTCATTCTGAGGATTAAGAGAAATGACATGGCTATTGTTTGGTTGATTTGTGGTGTGTGTCTTGACAACAGTTCTGACTCTCTGCTATCAAGAGTGAAGGTGCCTAGACTGGAGTCAGCTCTGCATTGCAATTGCCTACAGTGATATGGACATGTTGAACGAAGCTCTGATTGGATAAACAGATGTATACACATCCCAATTGAGAGTAAGCAAGGAAAAGGCAGGCCAAGAAAGACTTGGAATGACTCCGTCAAAGACGACCTCAAGCAATGGCACATTGAAACCAATGTAAATGATTGTTTCGTGTAGAAAATTACTTTGTGCTGGCATGGTCATTGGCCAATGTGCAACCCACATCTGCTACAGGCAAGAAACATGTTAAATGAAGATCTAATATAACAAATTGATCATGTATGTCTATCGTGTATAAAAAAAAAATAACCTGAATTCTATTTTAAGTAATTATCGGTGGATAAGATGTTTATTATTTATATGAACATAATAAATTCATAAATTAATGTACGTTTACTTAAATTGAACCATGCACAGCATTCTATCATTAATATACTTAGTTTAAGCAGAGTTTTAAGAATTCCTTCTGTAGATTTTTTTTATTTACTCACGGGTCACCGCTTATCAAGGCCCAAAGGCCACTCGAGGATAAAGGTTAATGAGTTTGTCAAGTGGACGGTGAAATGTTGTCTCACCGTTCACTTGACAAACTCTGTGAGAATTAGTAACTATGGTTGAAACTATGCAGAATTTGATTATTTCAGAGGACGTTTCAACAAGAATTTCTTAACATTAGACTTGAAAACGACCCTGTTGTAGTCAGCTGGGAAGCATCCCTGTGGTATTGTTTCACAAACGAGTAGTTCTTGGAAAGTAACTTTGCTCATGGAAGTTCCGTTTAGTTTTAGGTATACAGAGAAAAAAAGGAGAATTATTTACAATGGTTGTAGCTAGAAGAGTTTTTGTTAATGTTTTACAGAGAGAAACCTCAGTTGAAAAATAGGATAGAGAAAGACCAGCAACCCCTATTCTGTGAGAAAGGCTGTAGGGAAGAGAAGAGGACATTCCCCACTAAATTTTGTAGTCAGTTTTGTACTCTTTTAAATCAGTAAAGAGTGTTCTGGGCAGCACCTCCAAGATGTGGCAATAGTACTCCATGTTAGAACATATTTGACTCTTATACAGGTAGAGGATTGTGTCAGGAGTGAGATACTTTCTGGGGCGGTAAATTGAGTCAACCATTTTTGCAGCGATTTTAAAAACCGATTTGATGTAAGTCTTCCATTTCAAGTCTGGAGTGAAGATCAGTCCTAGAAGCTTATAAAAGCAGGGGGCTTCATCGAGGAGAGAACTATTCATTTCAACTGCAGCAAAGTGAAGATCCGAGCGTTAGTGGTGAAAGGAGAAGCTTTGTTTTAGATGTATTAAAAGTAACCAGCCACCTTTTCCCCCATTGGACGACATGCTTCAGGTCGGAAGAGAGAATCAGAAAGATCCTGATCATTAATGTTCTTCGAAGTGTTGCCATAGATGGTTGTGTCATCTGCATAAATGTCAATGAATGATCTTAGAATTTGATTTGGAAGATTATTGATGAATATCAGGAAAAGGGCCTTGAGGCACACTGGCGTTGATACTGTGTGATTCAGACTTCTGCCCATCAACTACTACTTTTATAAACCTATCAGAGAAAGGATTTGATGGTTGAGAAGACATTTCCAGATATTCCATAGTTTAAGTAAACCTTTGTGCCAAATCCTATCAAAGGTCTTTGATATATCAAGAGCTATTGCTCTAGAAATGAAGCTCCCACCAATGGATTCACTGATTCTGTGTTGATTGCTAAGGTTTTCCACTCACATCAAGGTCATGTTCTTGGATAATTTTTTTAAATAAAATAAAATTAAACGTGAAAGTCAATTCTATTAAAAATGAATTATAAATTTATGTTTAAAGAAAACTATTGAAAAATGATCCATTGCCTCATCTTGACCAACTGAATCCCTATTTACTAAAGGCAGTTAGATGGGAAAATCCAGCTAGCCTAAAAGGGGCACTCTGGATTAGGACAAAAATTTTAATTTCCTCAGTCTAGAAGGATTTCTCCTTCCCTGATCGCGGACAGAAAAGATGAAGTGTAGTTATGTTCTATTTACATGAGGGGCTGGATCGCAACTTGTTGAAAATCGAGTCAGTTCCTCCAAAGAATGGGCCAGAAAGGGACAAAATGGTGGTACATAAGCAACTGTGTAGCAGACTGAAATAGGATCTATTTCTTCTCGTCCTCTGTGAGCAAATTGGTTATTCACTGACCAATCGGCTTACAGAGCATATTGATATCAACTGTCCCCTCATGGACTATTTTCTACCACCTGGTCAGTTGAAGAATTCAGCAGAGAGAAATCGGCCAGCAACGAAGAAACATCTCTCTCCTGCCTTTCCCCTGCATCGTTCCAGCAGCAGCCATTTCCACTGGGAATATATTTTCTGACGACCCGGCAGCCTCTTTTCTTCACTGGGACACAGTTCCAACCCTCTGTTAAATAAACCCTTTTTTGTTGCCTGTTACTCGGTTGTTGTTCGTTCAATTCATTTCATGCGATAAATGTAAGGAAGGGACCAACACCCCACTTCTATTAAAACTGTCGTGCCATCATAACAGAAACGAACCCACCATCAATCATTTGCATTTCTGAAGGAACAATAGTGATCCATTCTATTACAACTATAACCAAGAAGGCAAACCCACCATCATTGACATTTCTGAATTCTATTGACTTGCTAAATTTTTGTCTATAAAATAAAACAATATTCCTAAAAAAAACTATTTGCTATATTAAACTCAAAACAATTGTTGAATTAAAAAACAATAACAAAGTATAGTTAATTAATAAAGTATATTTTTGGACAGCGATATGCAAATTAGTTAAATTTACTACTGAGATCACATACATAATCAATATATAAAACAGATAGGATATTAGTTTTGTGTAAACTTGAATTAACTTGAAATAAGGTGTTTTGACCTTACCTTTAGTGCGAGAAATGAACTCCACTTTCGTATTTATTCACTTAGATTGAGCACTTAAGTTAATAGCTGATGTAACTGACATCTCTCGTTTAAAATATCAAGGAACATACAAGTAATTTTTGATTTTGGTGGCATCGGCTACAAAACAAGTGTCTATTTTTACAATGAAGGTTAATAAGTGAATTCGCCTTGGTGCATTTTTAAAAAATCGCTGAAAGATGATATGGTATCTATTCGAAAGGACCACTAGCATTTTTATTGGTTAAAATTTTATAAAACTGACGTTAAGTATTTTTAGTTTAATATTGATTCATCAACATATCCTCATTGGTGTATAAATCTTTTAAATTCAGATCTATAAAAGTAGAAAGAAATTATTTTTTATGTTTATTGATTATTCTGACAATATTTTGGTCTTCATTTGACTTATAGAGAACGCACCACGTTTCCGTGACTTTGCATAGCCAACATTTGTGCAAGTCTCAGAAACTTTTCGGTGCACAAAAAAAAACATTTTATTTAAAAACATTTGATTAACAATGGTTACTTTGACAAAAAAAATAAACATCTAATTAATAACAGTTGTTAAGCTATGGTTTGTTCGTTTATTTTTATATATGTATTATACTTTTATTTTCTTCGTCTGAATTTATTGTTTGCCAGTCTTCAATTTATCGTTTGCCAGTTTTCGCCTTGTCAACTCTCGGGTGCTTCCGAGACCTACTTGAACGTTGACGATGCGAAAGCACGGAAATGCGGTGCGTTCTCTATTAGATTTAAGTTTTGTTGGTATTTTCATTCTTAAGGGTTGATAGGTTGATATGCCGTAATAACCAAACGTTTTTACTTTTTTATAGGCCAGCATAAAAAGACTGGACAGTATGTTGCGATCAAAGTTATTGATAAATTGCGATTTCCCACAAAGCAAGAGGCGCGTTTAAAAAATGAAGTTTCAATTTTACAGGTAAGTCTTCTCCATTTCGGTATTTCACCATGTTTGTGTTCCAGTAACGCAATGGCATTTTACTTAATATTTCAGTGAGGAATTTCAGATTCAGATTTATGCATCCAAATTAGTGGATGGAACTCTGTCCTTGTGACATTAAGCACTTTTTGAAAGCTGCCTTTCATCAGGCTGAGTTGTTTGAATCTGTCCATTGGTTTGCAAAAATTCAACAAATTTGTTTGACATTCTACCTTTTTATTTATCTCTATTTATATAAAGTTAGGTATATGTTTCTATGTATAGGATTCACTCCGAAACTAATTAACTGATCATTATGCTGCTATGTGTAAGGGTGGGTAATGTAGGTTATATTTAGTTTAACTTATGTTTATGCAAAGGGGGTGGAAGGCCTTTGTGAAAATTCGTATACCTCTGACTTTTGTGAAATGTTGACAATAGGTATTACATATCAATCAATAAATATTCTCCAAATTTCAGTTTCTTTACAGTAATTTCAAGGTTCTTAGGGAGCATATTTTGGGTACAACCTCCCATTTGAAATTCAAATATTTCAGATTTGCATTATATTTGATCCTTAAGCAAGATTCTCAGAATTTCTTAAGACCTCTTAAGCTTAAGCCTTAAATTTTAGAGATTCTCTAGAATGAAAATCTTGTTATGGGCTTTGCTCAGAATAAGGATTCTTGACATCATGTATGTAGCATTATATCTTGATTTTAATCTGTGTAAGGTAACATAAAAGTGGTAACTGTTCTGTTTGAACAGAACGGGTATTCTTCTAGCTAAAAAAATAATAAAGTAAAAAATGGAATATGTTTCCGTTTCTGTTTTATGTATCTCTCTGCTTTTTAATGAACACTCATGTGAGCGTAGGAGATGCCATTATTGAATGAAATGGTTAATGATCTATGGGGCGGGGAAGAGAAAAATGAAATCCAAACAGGATTTGAACCTATTCTTATGAAGAGGGACCACCTAAAGCCAGTGTCAGTTTTTACCACTTGCCTACTGGCCTTAATCGTTTGGGGCTCATTTTTCTCTTTGTGGATTTTTTGTGTTCACAGTTCTGTAGATAATTAACTGTTCCATTTAATGATATTATACAAACATGGGTGTCTACCATATATATATATATATATATATATATATATATATATATATATAATCATTAGTTATCATTGCCGAGTCCTTGGAACAATTAAAAGACTATCTGGAAATATGGAAAAACGGTCTGGAGGGTGAACTTGCTTAAAACTAAAGTGATGGGTTAGTGGCTCTGGTCTGCAATCCCTAAGGGACTGGTCAGTATCCTTGTACTGTGTGCCGGAAGGTTGTTAGAAACAATACAATACAGTGTAACCTGTGCCTAATGTGGGTTCACAAAAAGTGCAGTGACTTGAAGGATAAGTTAGCCCTGAACCCCAACTTCAAGTGTAGGTGATGCATGGGAACAGGCACATCCTATAGATAGTCGTTACTACAAAAAGATGGCACCAGATGACAATACCCTGGAGGTAGTAGACTCTTTCTGCTATCTAGGAGATATGCTGAGTGCAGGTGGTGGATGTGAACTAAGTATGGTCACAAGGGTGAATGTAGCTTGGGCATGAGTTGTTGCCTCTCTACATTCGGGGTAAGTTGTATAGCATCTATGTCAGGAGTATCGTGTTATATGGCAGTGAATGCTGGGCCCTCACCCAGTCCTCTTTCACCTGTCTGTAGCGCAATGACTGATCAATGATCAGATGGATCTGCAATGTGAAATCTGACCAAACCCAACACAACAGGTCAGAAGATTTGCTGAAAGCACTACACTTGCCCAGCATTAAGGTTATCCTAAAGATGAATCGATTATGCTGGTATGCTCATGTGGCACGTTCATCCTCCTGGATAAACCGTTGCAGAAGCATGAATGTCCTCAATCGCAGGAAGGTTGGCTGGACAAGGAAAACTTGGAAGCAAGTGATTGGACACAACTGCATATAATCTCTATTCTATTTTTTTTTTTTTTATCCGTATAATTACAAATAAATTAACATTTAACAAATAAACATCTTGGCCAATGCAATCCTAATAATAGCTCGTCCCATGGTAGCACATTATCTGGGCATAATGAGTTGTAATGTTTTATAAATTTTAGTTGCTAGTTTTCTTCTGTACTTTATTTCCAAAGATTATACTTTTATTTATTTCTATCCGTAAGGTAGTTGACTTCCGTTTTTAGCGAATCTCTGGAAAGTACATACATAACTCTCCCTTACCTTCCAATAATCAACTATCTCAATATTTAAAATATTATCGGTATTATTTAAAATATGTATTTTTTTTTTTTATTATAATATTTAATCATAAATATATTTCTTATAATTAACTATTTTATTTAACTCTCACATTTTTTTTATATATATATTGATGCACAATCTTTCATCCTATAAGGAACTATCTGTTAGAAATCTTTAAAGAATCTGTTATCCTATGAGGAGATATCAATTTTACATATTTTATTTTTTATGTACCAATACTATTTATTTGCTACTCCCCAAACTTTGTATTTTTTAAAACCTTAACAACAATAATGAAGAGATGTTCACGTCTTTCTGTTCATTCACCCAATCACTACTGAACATGATGACAAGGGCAACTGGGACAAGAGGTAGGGGTGTGGGGGGGGATACATGTGTATTAAGCACAAAAGTCTCATAATCTGAAGACTGTGATTCAATCCCTGTAGAGAGAAATATAATTTCTCTTCAATCACACTAAAACATTTTTAGAAACTTTTGATGTTGTTAATACTTTGTCGTTTTAGTGTAAATAAATTTTATTGTGAAAAAAAAATGTTTCCTTCTGTTTGTTCAAAAAATGTGACTATTCTCTCTGTTGTTTTTGATGGAACGGGTTGAATCTAGTCCAAAGGTAAGCATGTACTAGTCTGCATGTTTTAGTGGTGCTTGTGAATGGCAGACGTAGCAGGTGATAGATGCTCGGCCAAAGGAGGGGGGGGGGGGCATAGAAAAAATTGAAAATATCTTTGTGAGTTGAATTACACAGAAATTGTCTTTCATTTTTTTTTCATTAAAATAAGTGCCTCATTCAACAGGGAATCATGCTGAGATTTGTGACCATCTCATCTCAAAGGGTTGGCTCTCATAATTTTTGGAGAATCTACAATAGTATTATTCCATGATAAATGCCAGTATACTGAAATAATATGCCCTTAATAGGGTTAAGATGAAAATTCATATACACTAAATGTACAAAAGCAAGGAAATTCCCAAATTTTTACACTTTTATTGTCACTAAGGGTATGCGAGCACAACAAGGCTATGTATTTTACTGGTAGGAATTTTTCTTCAGCGCACCTCACATACTTCATCCACTCATGCATAGAGATTTATACTGTAGTGATGTGATAATGAAATGGTTTGGTTGATATGTAGTCATACCCTTAATGACAATAAAAGTGTAAAAATTTGGGGATTTCCTTGCTTTTGTACATTTAGTGTATATGAATTTTCATCTTAACCCTATTAAGGGCATATGATTTCAGTATACTGGCATTTATCATGGAATGTCACTACTTTTGTAAAGGCTATGCCTCAAGACAATGGTAATTTTTAAGTTTTTTTTTTAATTTTCTGGAAAACTAAGTTATATGGTAAACTGAAACTAGACCCTATAACCTCTATCTCTGCAAAAAATCAGCTGAATCCATCAAATAGCTGATGAGATACAGGGTGGCACACACACGTACGTACGTACAAAATCACTCCTGACCTTTCTGGATCTCTGGGTTGCCTTGACTAATGTTGCTGAAATTCTACACACTTATAGAACCTATTAAATGAAAATTTTGTGCAAAGTTTTAACTAATTTGGTTTATTGGTTTTTTAGTTATGACTGATCAAAGAAATTAGATTGCTAGCATAGGTCGTTTTTGAAGTCTATTAAGGGATAGAGCGCTATCGTGCCTCCCTTGATTAACAGTGGCAAGTCTACTATTTCTGCTCTTTTTAATGGTCTTCAAGTTATTTCATCTTGCTCATCTTTTTGCTGACAATTCTTCTCTTGATGATTTTGGTGCTGTTTTTCTTGATTTTCCTTTGAAAACTGATCAGTCTCTTGATTCTGTAATCACTCCAAAGATGCGTGCTGGGGTTCTTTCTGATCTTGACCAGTCTAAGGCTTCCGGTCCTGATTCAATTCCTGTTCTCAAGCGTTGTGCTCTTGAACTTTCTTCTATCCTCTCTAAATTATTCAATCTTTGTTTATCTAATTTCCCTTCTTGTTGGAAGGAGTCATCTGTTGTCCCTATTTTTAAAAATGCTGGTGATTGGTCTGACCCAACTAAGTATCGTCCGGTTCGTCTCCTCTCCGTTATTAGCAAGGTTTTTGAAAGGTTGGTCAATGGCAAGCTTGTTCTGTAAAGTCTGGGCCTCTTTAGTGATGTTCAGTATGGCTTTCGTGGTTCAACTGCTGATCTTTTAATTGTTGTAACTGAGCGGATCTGTCAGTTTATGGATAATTCAGGAGAGGGAAGAGCCATTGTGCTCGACATTTCAAAGGCGTTTGACAGTGTGGCATTCTGGTCTCCTACACAAGCTTCAGGGTTATGGTATTGGTGGTGAGGTTCTTGACATTATTAGGTCTTTTCTTTCTGATTGAAGCTTGCAAGTAATTTTGGATGGTGTCTCTTCATTCACTGTTCCTATCAATGCTGATGTTCATCAGGACTCTATTCTAGGCCCAACACTGTTTCTTCTCTACATAAATGATCTTCCAGAGAATATTGTTAAAAAATTAACATCTATGCTGATGATACCACTCTATTCTGGTGTTGCTTCTCTCCCATCTCCCTCGGATCAGTTGAAATATGCAGCTTATCTAGAAGTTGACCTGGGTTCAGTTGTGGATTGAGGTACAAAATAGCTTGTTTCATTTAATCCAGTTAAGACTCAGTTCGTGTCTTTCAATCTGAAATTCTAATGGATGACTCTACTCTTGAGGAGAAATCGACTCTGAAACTTCTTGGTCTTTCTCTCACATCAAATCTTTCTTGGAGTTCATACATTAGATCCATTGCTCTTTCTGCTTCTCATAAAGTCGGTTCTCTCTATCGCTCCAAACACTTTCTCACACCTGAGGCTATTCTCTATCTCTACTAATCTACAATCAGACAATGTATGGAGTACTGGTGAATCTATGTCCCATTTGAGGGTTATTGATAGGGTGCAGAAACGTATCTGGAATTTGATTGGCCCTACCCTTTCTTCTTCTCTGCACCCTCTCTCTCACAAATGTGATGTTGCTTGTCTGAGTCTTTTCTATAAATACTATTATGGCACGTTGCCTTAGGAATTGTGTGATCTATTCCCTGCTTCTTTTGTTTCAGCTTGTTTGACTCATTGGTCTAGTAGTCTCCATCAATTCGCTGTTTTGATACCTCATTGTAATACAGCTTCCTATTCCAGTAGCTTCTTTCCAAGAACTGAAGGCTTTTAGATCTCTCTTCCTGCTGACTGTTTTCCTCCTACTTATAACCCTGGTCTTTTCAAGACTACAACCAATAGGCATCTGATATCTTTGCGATAATAATATTTGTTCTTGTTAGCTCCTTACATCCAGTGGCTTCATACCTTGTCTGGAGCGTTTACCATTTAAAAAAAAATATATCCCGGCCTACTTGAGAAAAGTAATGTTCCTTGATGGGCTCCAGATAAACCACTTTGAGTGGATACTGTCTAGATATTATCTCTAGTGGATATCTCAAGTAGCCAGTCCTTGGGTGGTCGAATGGTGACCATTGAGATAGATCAGAATCTAAGATTTCCTGTCATGAGTGAAAATATTCCAGGAGGCAGTCAGTTGGACGTTCGAGGTGGCAGTTGGTTTTCGGTGGTCCTCGGGAACAGAAGGTCTGTTGTGTTAGTTTGGACTTATGTTTTTTATTTGGCTGAGATAAAGGATCTCATTTTGCAAGTGTGCTATTCAACCTAAGAAAACGAGTAGCATTTGTAATCTCCAAAAAAATGGTTTGACTTGGAATGAGAATTCTTTGTTGCACCACTAACGGCGTTGAACGTCAACTTTGCACCAGGCACAACGAGCAGGGCGATCACAGTCAGTGCCGTGCACACATGCATGCATGTTCATGGAACCATAATTCTCCTTTTCTGATGCAAACGATTTTCGCTGTCTTTTGTGAATTCCATAAAAACATTTATTCTCTTCACTCCTTAATTTTATACATGGCTATGCCAGTTAACCTTGCTTGTTGGCAACATTGTGGAAATGATGCCTTAAAGAGGTTTCCATGCTATAACATAATCGGATTCCTTTAGCATTCTGACCATAATTACAAAGAACAAGGAATATAATTGTATGAATGGGACTGACCCGGGTCAAGTGACATGTTCACTAATCTCATTTGCACTCCTGGGGGTAAAATTGTTACTGTGCGGCCGCTAGGAATGGTGAGGTTTATTTTTTATAATTTTATTTTCACCACACCATTTTATTTGCAGTCATGCTGTGGAATGAGGTGTGAAATTTTCTCATTTGTTTGCATGACTGCAAACTTTGCATTGTGAGATTATATTTTAGATGCATCTAAGCATTTGTAAAAGGTGTTCTGTCTGTCAGACTGTCATAATTAAGTTTGAAATAACAGTAATCTTAACAGCCGAGAAATCTGAAAAAAAACCAGCGAAATATACAACAAATAAATATTTACAATAAAATGTACTGTCCTGTATAGTTTTAAAGTCCTGAAACTGTTTTAAAGTTGTTGTTTTTATTTCAACATAAGTTTTCATCGATACCTGTTTTTTAGATCCAGTCAAAATCAAAACATGTCTGCCGATATTTTTTGTTCATCCTCAGATCTTATAGTTAACATCTGATAAATCGAAAATAATAAAAAATTGCAACTAATAACTTTCACCAAACACATTAAAATTTAATTTTCTACCGACCTGTATACTTCTAACTTTCTGAAACTGTTTTAAAGTTTGTTTATTTCAAAATAAGTCGCAGTATCTCAAAGCTTTTGGCCCCACATGGTCAGCCATTATATTTTTAAGCCACACAAACATCAAAAACAAATTCTGAAATAAAAGAAAAGTTTCAGCTTATTAAAAGTATACAGGTCAATAGATAATTAAATTTTACTGCGTTTGGTATAAATTGTTTTTTGTTTTGTTTACGGTTTCTCAGTTTTTAAGTATACTGCATTTTCTTTGTTCTGTCATACATAAATTTGAAATAGCATTTTTAGATGCGCCCCCATGTTTCTATATGAGACTGTCAGTCCGTCATTCTCACATTTGAAAATAGCATTTTTAGATGCACCTCCATGTTTCTATATGAGACTCTGTCGGTCCGTCATTCTCATGTTTGAAAATAGCATTTTTATCCCAAGAATGTGCACGTTGAATGGATACACTCTTGTTGTCATAAATGGAAAATCCCAACGTAACTAAAATCCTTTTTACTTTCGTAAATCTTGAGACGGTACACTTTTTATATACATGTGCAACACCGAGATCGGCACTCTTGGTTCCAGAGCTGGACAATCAGATTTCACCTTAATTCATCAACCGTAACCCATGAATTATACACCTACCATATCTCTAAACCATCGGAAATTGCTAGAAATTAAACAAGCATAATTCAACATTTTTTGAATGAAAATAAACCGGTATTTATGTCTAAAAGACTTTTTGGCACTTTATACCAGTCGAGGATCCATCCATCCTCCACAATCAGTCAAATGGGGGGGGGGGCACTACGACACCAGCTGTCCTGCACTGTCAGCTGAGACTGATCAGCTTCATCCTCTCTCTTTAAGAAGGGGTTAGTTTATCACTAATCGCCTGCTCAGGTATTTTTTGCACTACCTCTTGTGCGCTGGCCCTTTATTCCCACCTTCCAACCTTGTTCCACATCTTCCCACAGTGGGAGCGCGGTAAATGACATTTACGTTTAACATCAAGGCTGCCACTTGAACTCACCTGTGAAGTCATAACTACAGTTAAATTTTAGCAAAATAAGATAAAATCTCAAAGTAAAGGGAGACTACCAACATCAGGTGCAGTGTAATCAAAAAGATTAAGGGCACGCAACACCCAGAGCCATCTGTTGGCTAATTAGTAAACTATTCTAGTGCCAGCAGGACTATAGAGTTCCCTCTGATGATTTTGTCCAGATCAAAAGAAGTGTCGAACCATCAGTTGGAGTAAAATTGGTGTTGCACCTGTACCTACCAACTTTTTATTTGGAACTTTGCGATGAGGAGTCATCATTATTTGCATCGTTTTTAATCTCGTTATAGTCTTCATCATTGCTATATATATATTTTTTTGTTTGTTTTGAGAATGTAATTTTCATTCAATGTTTCAATGGCTAACAACCATGTTTTTTTCTTGTTTATTTCTTAGACCAAACATATTTTTAATGTTTTAAACTTTTATTAAACACACAAAAAAACTTTGACACAAAAAATAAATTTTGAACATTTTTACACAAAAAGCTAATTTTAATGGAATTTAACAGCAAAACTGAACTTAAAACATATTAGTCAATACTTTCAGTATGAAAAAAAGTATTGTAGATTAACACCCTTTGCTTGACGACCCCCCCCCCCCCCCCACAAAAAAAAAAGATTCTACTTTTTTTATGCGATTATGTGTGAATACCCTAAAAAACTTGTTGGAAAGAAGAAGAAAATTATTTTAGAATTTAGAGTGGGGAATCAGTTTCACATAAATTTAATGTAAAATGATCCCCTATTTCCGGGCCATTCTAGCGGTTTTTTTTTCCTATGGGAGATAAATTCTGTGCATTTGGTTTTTTTGGGGGGGTGGGGGGGGGGCGGGGGGAGTCTACTTAGGCGATTACGTGTGGTTTTACAAGTTTTTTTGTTTTTTTTGTTGGGATGGGGGTAGTACTTGGACTTAAGGTTAGTGATAGGGTTAAGGAAGGGTTTTTAGGGAGGCTAACCATTCAGTTAATTTCTGTAAAAAGCTTGCAAATGGGAGATCGTTTTCTGCTAAATTTCACAGGTGGAGGGGGGGGGGGCATGGAGCAATATTGCATCTCAATTTCAGATTTTGTTGCCATTCGCCACTCACATCCTAATGGATAATTCCAGTTGACCATTGACACAAATTATTATTTCTACAGGTGAAAACATTACCTCCTTACCACAGATAAAAACTGGTAATTCTATCAGAGAAACATGGTGTACACTCTGCACAGGAAAGTTTCTCTCATGGAAACCATATTGTTGTAGTTTTGAAATTTCCAAGACAATGAAATCATCTTGTAGAGCTTGCAATATTTGAATACCAGCGAATATCACAGCAGTTAAGGTCTCTCGTATTCTTCTGTCCTTAAGCAGGCTCTGTCAGTGGCATAGCAAGTGCTTCGATTTTCTAGGGGGACGAGACCACTTTTGACCCACCCAACCATTTTGCTGTTATGATCATTTTATATTTATATGATGTGTTACCCACTTAAGTGATTTAAGCATGAATGTTTGGCTCATCTTCAAATTTATGTAAAACATGTTTTTTTTTTACCGTAAAAGTGGTTTCTTATGCATCTCACCAGATGGTAAACACTGCTCATCTTTAATAGAGAAACATCAAATTAACCTTTTGGCTGGGAGCAAAGTGTAGTATCTGTTTTGATATTACATTAATCTTTTCTGTTCTTGGTCAGTGAAGAAGTAATCCTTCTAGACTGAGGCAATTTTTATTTTTGTCCCTTTTTGGGGAGGATGGATTTTCCCCACATTAAAAGACAACCTTGTGTTTAATTCTGCCCTGTAATAAATAGGAACTGCATGAGTCATAGCAACTTCTATGAGTCATAGCAACTTCTATGAGTCATAGCAACTTCTATGAGTCATAGCAACTTCTATGAGTCATAGCAACTTCTATGAGTCATAGCAACTTCTATGAGTCATAGCAACTTCTATGAGTCATAGCAACTTCTATGAGTCATAGCAACTTCTATGAGTCATAGCAACTTCTATGAGTCATAGCAACTTCTATGAGTCATAGCAACTTCTATGAGTCATAGCAACTTCTATGAGTCATAGCAACTTCTATGAGTCATAGCAACTTCTATGAGTCATAGCAACTTCTATGAGTCATAGCAACTTCTATGAGTCATAGCAACTTCTATGAGTTGGATACGTAAGCAAGAGACAAACATATTTTAGAATTTAACTTTGGAAATATTCACTCGCTTTATTTCATTGTTGTTTTTTTACTACTTTCAGACACTATTTCTACCATGTTGTCTGAAAGTAATAGAACAATGTTGAGAAATAATTATAGTGGGCTTTAGTTTGTTTGAAACCATGCATTATGGTACAAAAACCTTATAGTCTAATAGGCTTTGTGGCTGGAGCATACCTACAGAAGTTGATATTAATGAAAAACAATAATTAGCATTGCATAATTCAGACCAAACATAAACATTGATTATGCAATTTTCCAATATTACAACTCTTGTAATAATGAAGACTTACTCCATGTGCTCAGATGATTTGCAAACTGATCTGAAGCTAAAAGGCCGCATCAGATACTTAGTCTGCCATGTCAAGTCTGGAGAAAACACATGCGTGAACTGCTTCACCTTATATAGAAAACCTAAATGAATATTTGTCAGTGGAAAGGAAGGAGCAAGAAGAGTACAGTGTGAGTCGGATGGTGAAGAGGAAAAAGTGTACCCTCTGATAAATCTGTTTTATTTTGACACACAAACCGTTTTGATAACCATGCATTCTTCAAAATCTGTTAGCCGAGGTAATTTTGATGATTTTGACAATAATATATTTCAAATCAGTCCTTTCCCAAGGAATTCAATGCAATAATTTTTAATTGTTTTACTGGGATAGATTTCAAGAAATCAATAAATATTGATTTTTCTATTTGTTTTTTAATTTTTCAAGTTTAAAAAATTTGTAATTGCTGCTACAGATGTTTGGCTTATTCGGACTACTGTTCTCATCTGAGATGTTATTCTCGCAACGTTTTGGCCGATGTAACTTCCGACCTTCTTCAGGTGTGTGCGTTTTGTTAAACTAGAGAATCTGTACAGAATATCCGAACTGAATCCTTTATTTTATCCACGGAGGAAGACTGCTCTCATTCCGTCAGCCGTCTTAAGTAATTATATTCTTAGTATCGCCTGTACTGAGAATTGAAGCTTTAACCTCCACTTAGAACTGATTATTCGGATATCACCCAAAACGTTGTGAGAATAACATCCAAGATGAAAACAGCTGTCTAAATAATCCAAATAATAAATCTGCATCCATCTCGAAAATTTTGAAACAAAAAGAATACAGGAAAGAATACAGTCACAGGTTTTAACAAAAGCTTTTAAAAAAAACATCTCTTTTTCTATTATTATTACCTATTGCCTTTTTTCTCTCTCATATTGAAGAACAAAGATGATAGGGAATGTATTTTCATTGTCGCTATGTGGGGAGAGGGGGTCGGACATTAACTACTAGCATATACACCCAAAGTGCTAAACATTTAGATGGGAAAGGGGGTGTCAGAAAGAGTAAAACACAATCAGCAGCTGATTATAAGCAAAGCTCTCATAAAAACTCTTTCTACCCCTATTGTTACTGCTGGGATAATATTCAGGAATCCATAATTATAAAAGTCTGATTTTCATAAATATGTGCTTGTTAGAGTATTATTAAACTGAGTTAGTGTTTAGGGGAGAAGGAGGGTGAAATATAGGTTATTTTGGCCATCTGTACTTATGAAAGTCTGATTTTTCTAAATGTTTCTCGAAGTGTTTGACCTGGCAAAGCGCACTAATCTGCATTAAACTTTTATTATGCTGTATCCATTCGACCAACGTAATGAATATTCTACAAATCTTGTGATGTTTTTCTGACTTTTAATCCTGCCGTTTCCCAGCCTCATCATTCCATAATTACAGACATTAGCAAATAACAGAATTGTCTAGTGCTGCCATCTTGGTGCTGGAATTCATGCAGTGAATTCATAAGCTTGCTTAGAATTCCAAATTCTATCTTTCACATTCTGACTTTTTTGGTGTTTTTGATGATGTGCTTTTTTTAAGAAATGTCCCTCAATATCGGATTTTGAATTTGAAGTGTGGCTTCGGGTTGCTCTGGAGAAGATCAGAGGTTCCAGCTTCTGAGATGTGACTATAATAATAAAGATGAGAAAACCAAATTTGTATGATGGCCATTGGGCACAAAGAGATGAACAGATGACGGTCATTATGCAGTCTTGGGTAGATGGATGGAAGTTGTTGTGCAATCTGAAGTAGACGGTTGTTGGACAGTCCGAGATGGTCATTGTAGCCCGAGGTAGATGGATTACTGAAACAATACCTCATCTGAGAAAATTTTTTAAAAAGCAAAAAATTTGAGAAAAAAATGTCAATTCTTTTAAAGCTTTTTTTTGGCAAAAGTTCAAATTTAAAAAATATCTATCTTTTTGATTTGAAATGCATTCTTTTGCTAATTTTTTATTATTTTCATTCCTCTTTTCCATAATTTATTCATAGTTTCACCATATAAACTTATATTTTAAATATAAAGTCGTTTTCTAAATCCTATAATTTATGCATTGTTATTTTAACATAACATTTTTAACACATTTTTTTATTTTTACTGATCGCATTTTTCATTAATCTTTTTTTTTTTTTTTTTTTTTTTTTTAGACCTTGCAACACCCAGGCGTCGTTAATCTGGAGCAAATGTTCGAGACTCCTGAAAGGGTACGTTAAACACCATTCTGATCTGTATTTACTTGCTTTTTTCCCATCAAGACCTGATGGAGGAGGGGGGGGGGCTGTAAGAATAGCAAATTAGCTATGCAAATTTTCTCAGTCCCCACACCACTCTCTCACAAGTGAGGCAGCTTCGGGCGACTGGGTATGAGCCTGCTCCTGGAAGGAAGTCCCCTCCCCTAAGGTTGAGGATATAACCTTAATCTTTATAAAAGGCGATTTTGTTCTGATTCATGTCATTTATTATTGGCCATCAATGTTGCATTACAGTTGATTGCTATGGCACTTAACAATTTTGAAACACAATGGCATTTATGTATAAACCCTGTGTATCGCTTTATTGCAGGTCAATATTTTTTTAATTTTGAAATTGCTATGAAACGCAGAGAAGTGAAATTTGGTACAATGGAAGAGCATAACAAAGTGCCTTATTTCCCTGATTTTTGTGGAATTTGAACAAATATTTTGAAAGTTATGCTAATTTTTCTATTTTCTGGTAATTTTAAGTGTGTATCACTTTATTGCAAGTGTCTAAAAATGTATATTTTCGGTAATAAAACAATATTCTAACTTCATATTTCTATTTATATGAAATAAAGAACATATCCAGTAACAATATTAACCAAAAACAAGAACGAATTTCACATTATTTTGTTTAAGGAAATATTTATTTATCAACATAACTCCCATGCTTCAAAATCACTTTGAATAGCCTCTTGTCAACTGATGATGTCAATCGGCGGATTTGAGATGATGTGATGCTATAGGAAACTTCCAAAATCTTCCTCCAAAGTTCATCCTTCGACGAAAATTGAACACCTCCTTCATAAACTTTCATCTTTATTATTGACCAGAGCTGCTCAATTGGATTTATATCTGGAGAACAAGGTGGCCATGTCATCAAATTTTCTCCACTAATGACTAATGACTTAAGGTAGGATGCCGTAGCCTTGGCTGAGTGGGATGGCGCATTGTCGTGCATAAAAATCAATTTGCGGTGACGCGCCAATGGAAGGTCATCAAGCCATGGTGACAAATGCTCATTTAAAAATAAAATATAAGACTGGCTTGTCAGTTTGACACTTTCTGGCACTCGAAATGGTCCAATTAGTTCATCGCAGATTATTCCAGCCCAAAACATGACACCTCCACCTCCCTGTTGACGACGGAATCGATGAGGGGTAGGGAATCCAAGAGGACTCCAAACTTTGGCCCACCCATCTGGTCCATCAAGGGTTACTCTGGCCTCATCGGTGAAAAGAACATTTTCAAAGCTGGTTTTCATGTATTTCTGAGCCCAAGCCAAACGTTTTTCCTTATGAGTTTGGTTTAAAACCGGTCTTGCTATGGGCTTAATGCTTCTTGCAATTTCGTTTAAGACATTGCAGCGTGTCTTTCTGGACAAGGAAGATATTCCAGCCTTGTCAAATATAGCAGCACTGTTGCTGCCCGGCTGCTTGATAAGTTGACGGCGAATCTTTCTAACATCACGAGCAGAAACTGACTTTCTTGTGTTTTTGTCCTTCCTTAGTTTGATGTTTGGATTTTCAATGAATGAAGACAATGTTCTTCGATCTCTTCCAAGCTCCTTGGCTAGATCTACGAGAGATAAACCTTCTGCAAGGCCTGCAACAACACGTTCCTTTTCACTAGCTGTCAATCGACCCTTTCTAGGCATTTTGGGAGACCTGCAATAAAGTGATACACACTTTAAATTAACAGAAAATAGAAAAATTAGCATAATTTTCAAAATATTTGTTCAAATTCCACAAAAATCAGGGAAATAAGGCACCTTGTTATGCTCTTCCAGTGTACCAAATTTCACTTCTCTGCGTTTCATAGCAATTTCAAAATTTAAAAAATATTGACCTGCAATAAAGCGATACACAGGGTTTATAATCAATGTTCTATTCTAGTCTTTTTCACTTGCTCCTTTTCTGTTATTTTGCTTTGTTTTTGCTGCTGTTTGCTTGAATCGGACTTTTGCACAAAACCCACAAAGATCGTGCTTAAAGCTTGTCTGGTCTGCATGAAGTCCTCATTGGCCACAGCTGTGTTTTGTTTTTTTTACCACTTGATAGCAAGTCTTAGTGGTTGCATGTGAAGTCTAGGAGGTTTGGCCTAGAACACACAAAGGAATGGCACAGAAGCAATATTGCCACTTTCACTCCATTGATTTGTGGTTCCGCACCTGACATGTTGTTACTTGCTACGTGTAGAGGACAAGACAACCATAGGATGATGGATCCTCATCCCAACTCTTTCTGGATTTTCACCAAAGCCTTTTAGTTGAGTTGCGACCCTAATTCTGAGTTCCAGATGGCATAGCTTTGACACTACCATGTTGCCACCACCATCCCTAACAGAGTGAGGAAGGATTGGACTTTACTCGACAAAATCAATCGCTTAAGTGGACTTGTGGCGGCAGTCTATCTCAAGCTGTACTTGAATCAGGTCAGGAAAATTGTGAACCACCAAAAAAAGTTGTAATTTATTTGTGCCTCCATGGGTATCTCTAAGAACATGGAGAAAGAAAAAAATGCGTTTCAGTATTTTTTGTTTCTACTTGACTTTTACTCCCCTCATACACCCACACTTTCTTGAATACTTTGGTATTACTTCCAGTAAATTCAGATTCTTTTAAATGTCTATTCTGAAAGCTCTCAATATGTTCATACAATCCATTTTTATACGATAGTGACAAAATCGGTCAATATTATTTATTTTTTAACTATTTAAACTAGTCTTATTCTTGACCTGTTTCAGAAACTTCTTCTATTCATTTAACATCACTTTTCCCTTGTTCAGGGGTCAGACGTTTTTTGATATTACGCAAGTTCACTCTCCAGTTCTTACGGTTCAGTTGATCAACTGTCTTCAAATTTCACTCAATGCAGTCTTGTCTAATTACTTCCAAGTTTTCCTTGGCCAGTCAACCTTCATACAATTTAAAGCATCCATACTTCTACAGTGGTTTATCCCAGAGGATGAACCTTGTAGCAGCTATCATGCGGATCCACAAGGTAAAAGAATGAGGGTCGTGTCGTGTATCTTACAAAATAGAATCTTGTTATTTTTGTGATGACAAGAGTTCGCTTATGCAAATGAACATTATTTTGCATGGGTGAATTCTCGTTGCAATAAAAAGAGTAAAAACTTTCCTCCTGGAGACAAGGTAAAATTGACGTGACAAGTTGGGACCACGTTGAGGTTCAGAGAGAGAGAGAAAGAGAAAAAAAATTGAGTTGATACCGTTTGGAGAATTTTTAATACAATTCAAGAGTCAGACGTTTTATTTATTTTTTTATTTTTTTTTGTGTGCGTGCTTTCGACTACAAACCCTCCACCTGATCATACCAGCTCACAAAATTTTGCCCATGCTGCCTTCACCTTTATAATCGTACTGAGTTCACATCCACCACCTGCACTCAGCATATCTCTTAGGTAGCAGGAGGAGTCTACTACCTCTATAATTGTTGCATATGATGATCGGTCTGATGGGAACGAAGCGATATGAGATGAAGCTTATTTTGTTGGATACTGTTGATCTGGATATGTCGGTGACTGTTGATACTATTAGAGGTTGTCTGGCTGGATCGTCATTAAATACAATTTTGTTGTAACAAAATATATTTTAAACTAGCAGGGCTACCCAGCGTTGCCCGGGGAAGTAGTAAGTAATTTATTTTTATCAATAACAATTGATTTCCTACTGTCGTCCCACACAAGGTAAAACTTACTGTAAAAATCGAAACAACTAATCGGGATAAAACTTTCAAAAAAAAAAAAAATGCACAAGTTAAATCTTAAAGAACAAAGTGAAGTTTTACAAAAAAAATTTATTTAAAATATGCAATAGAAGTTGTACTTAAAAATAAATAAACTCACCCTAACCCTCCCTCCCTCTCTGAATCGTTAGATTAAGCATATGCGTGTCCATAGATGAATTCCTATTTTAATTAGAAAAATATTAAGAACAAGGAAATATTTTTTTTGCCTCTATTAAAAATTTTAAAAAAAGAACTCCGAAACCATCTCTTCTTTGTTCATAAAAATTAAATTCGCATACATGATTATTCTTTCAGCACCTTCTTGGCCTTTTGGCTAAGATCAAAGTGTAGTATCTGTTCCGATGGATACTGCACGCCTGTCCTGTGCAGTTCTAGGAGGTCCACCCTCCCAGGCTTTGCTTTGCCTCCCCTCTTTGAGGAGGAGTAAGTTTATTGCTTACTGTCTGAGGCGCCCCTACCGGGAAATGCCGACGGGGCTGCCCAGGCAATTTTTAAATGGCCAGAGTGCTCACCTCTCGAGCGCTGGCTTTTCAAACCCCACTTTCTCGACCCGATCTTGGGTCACATCTTACTTGTGGGAGTAAGATAAAACTGGCCTTGTGCCTAACTCCTGGGGAGGAGTAAATAATACATGATTATTCTTTCCTTTCTTTATCAGTTATTTTTAAGAGTAAGCCTCCCTTTTTTTTTTTTTTTTTTGCTCTAAAAATGTGTGATTATTGAAACAAGCCAGACACTTTTATTATATAGATTGGCAGTTTAAATATTTAATTAATAAAATGTAAAGTTGTTTTGGTAGACATATTCAACATGTAACCCCCCCCCCCTTGTTATTTTTTTAAAGATCTATGAATTACTGTACCAATTAAAGATCAAATTCTCAGATTATAAAAACAGAAAAAAAATTGTTAAAATGTTAAAAGCGTGTCCTGCTTAACTTTGAAATAGAATTTATGTTGGCCTGCTGCGCTTAAGCTTTAAATGAAATTTATATTGGCTTGTCGTGATTAAGCTTGAAATGGTATTTATGTTGGCGTGTCACACTTAAGCTTGAAATGGTATTTATGTTGGCGTGTCACACTTAAGCTTGAAATGGTATTTATGTTGGCGTGTCACACTTAAGCTTGAAATGGTATTTATGTTGGCGTGTCACACTTAAGCTTGAAATTGCATTCATGTTGGCGTGTCACACTTAAGCTTGAAATTGCATTCATGTTGGCGTGTCACACTTAAGCTTGAAATGGTATTTATGTTGGCGTGTCACACTTAAGCTTGAAATTGCATTCATGTTGGCGTGTCACACTTAAGCTTGAAATTGCATTCATGTTGGCGTGTCACACTTAAGCTTGAAATGGTATTTATGTTGGCGTGTCACACTTAAGCTTGAAATGGTATTTATGTTGGCGTGTCACACTTAAGCTTGAAATTGCATTCATGTTGGCGTGTCACACTTAAGCTTGAAATTGCATTCATGTTGGCGTGTCACACTTAAGCTTGAAATGGTATTTATGTTGGCGTGTCACACTTAAGCTTGAAATTGCATTCATGTTGGCGTGTCACACTTAAGCTTGAAATTGCATTCATGTTGGCGTGTCACACTTAAGCTTGAAATGGTATTTATGTTGGCGTGTCACACTTAAGCTTGAAATTGCATTCATGTTGGTGTGTTGCACTTCAACTTGAAATGGTATTTACATTGGTCTGTCACGTTTAAACTTGCAATGATATTTTTGTTTCCCTGTTGTTGCTGTAGCTGGAAATGGTATTTTGGTCGGTCTGTCACATTTAAGCTTGAAATAGCATTTATATCAGTCTGCCACGCTAACACAGAATTAATGAATGCATCTTAAGAATGGATCCATTTTTTTTTTTGTTTACAATAAATCGAATTTGCTTTAATCTAACTTGCACAAATCGACCCCTTCCCCTCGTCACCTTTTCATTATGGTTCATTTGATAAAAAGGAAGCAATTTGTATGCTACCAATCCAATTATCTTTGAGAATTAATTTCAGATAACAAAACTCCATTTTTGTTTGCTTGATGTCAATAATAATGTTATCAAACATCAAGAAGAACATTAACGCTTTTGGAGATGGAGTTTTTACCATTATTTTGCCGCCCAGCACCATGACATTTCTTCTTTTTTTGCATCGTTTGCAGATAAAATCGCTCATAGAATGAACACCAACTAAATCATGTGACACTCTTATGTTATCTAGTGAATAGATAAAACCAAACTGCATTTCATCTATGCTTTCTGACCTTTTTGCTGCTCAATTATTCTCTCAACCACTTTCAGGACATGATCCATTAACTTTAAGCCTCTGTAATTACCTCTATCCAAAGCTCCTCCTATACCATTGTAATAATTCACTATTGTACTAAGATCCCAGTTGTTCAGAATAACCATTTCTTTTATCATCTGATTTGTCAAGTCTGTGATCATCTTGATACTGAAATGTCATATGAAATGAATAAAACTTTTAACAAAAGTTGTGTAGTTATCTTTATGCTATATCTATATACGTAAAGATGTTTTCCTCCTGTACCTTCGCCGAGAGTAAGAAAATAACCACATGCATCATAGGCTACTAAACTGACTATTCTATTCAGCTTATTTACGCGAGCATGTTGAAAGAAATTTATGATTTTTTCCATCTAACAATAAATATACTTTTAGACCACCATCACAGACTCTCCCCAAAACATACTCCATAGAGATGGTAGCAAAAACTTTTCCCTCTAATATTTTCATACTAACACTCTCCCCTTCATCATCAGGAAGTAATAAACAACGGATACTTTAGAAAAATGTAACCGTTATTAGTTTCTATTCATCTTCCATTAATTTAATACATAATACAATGCATTCCGCATAAATTTAATAGATGCTCCCTTATATTCCATTGATTTTCAAGAATATCGGATTTTATTATTTCTAATTATTTTGTATAGACTTCATCTCATTTCAGAATTTACGGAATACATTTAACGAACTTAATCATTTATACTGTACATTGATTAAAAATGGTGGCTACAATCTCTTAATCGAATCGACTTTAAATATTTACCTAAGCAATGTTCGTTTGTTTCAGGTAAAATTTCCTTTTTGAACTTAAACACTTAAACAATTTAATACATAACACCTTTAAGGCTTAAAGATTTTTTTTCAAAATACTTGTAAAATGAACTGCAGTGTTCATTTCGACAACATTCAATTGTTGATAACAATTCCATGGAAGCACGTAATATCAGTTTCTCTACGAACCTTCTACTACTAATTAACAGACAACACAAGTTCATTGTTTCACTTTTGACTATCCATACATACCTAACATTAATCCAACATTCGTGTTTTCATTTTCACGTTAAGTATTCTTCTTTTTTCTTTTTTTGGGGTGGGGGTATTTTACGTAAGGTTTTTTTTTTTTACATTTACCTATTATAAGCGTCTATTCTCTCTCTCACTCTTTCTATTCATTCTTAACAATTTCTAAAAAGACGTGTTTACATTTTCGCTGACTTAAATAATCGCAGCATGCAACAGTACCTTCGAGGCAATACACATTAAACAGATACATTTTTTCTGCTCACATTTGATTTAAATTAGCATTCGTCAATTTATTTAAGTATATTTTTATTATCATGATTATATGTCAGTTACGAATAACATTCTGTAGCGGAAAGCAGGAGGAGCAGCCGATGGCCGTGAACGAAGACACTTGTCTGTGTCAATCAAAGAGACAATATTTGGTTTGTTACTTGTGCAGAGGAGAGATTCTGGTGCGAACCCGGAAACGCCCACTAATGAAAAAATTTAATTTAATTTTCGAAATTAAACGGCAGCGGGCGGCTTATGTCGCACACGGCTCATTAGCATACATGAGATGTCGCCGCTATAAAGAACACGACAAACATGATTTTGGCAGATGCATTGGTCGGAGAATGTGAACGGAAGAAAAAGACAAAGTGCCACATTATTTTTGGATAGACTTTTGTTTTTCGTAAAAAGCAGAAGTGACGACAGAATAATTCCAGGGTCGAATTATTTTTGGCTAAACGTATTGACTTGTCCACATTCCTTTGTTTAATTCACAACAGTTAAAAGGCTTTAAAATCAATTTCGAACACAGACTGGCGTAACATTTAAAATCATTATTTTCATCTACATTTTCCTATTCATCGAAAATTATTCAAATTTATTTCATAACTTTTTTACATACTTTCTTTGGTGCTAAAACTGCTACTGATATTCCACAAAAATATTAATTTCTACTTTTCTAAATATACTTCAACTTAAAGTGCAGTATCTGTTTGTCTTTTTTGTTCTTGGTCAGTATCTGATGCTACCAGATCAGGCTGTCTGAAAATACTGGCCTCCTGACCTAAAATGCACCAAACATTGATGTTATTGTGTTTTCCTTTCCCTTTGTAAAACACAATCATGTTCTGCAAAGCCAAAATCCCCCCCCCCCCCATTTAGAAAAAAAAATTTTTTTCCCTTTTTAAACAAAAAAAGTATTTGGAGACAAATTTTTTTTTTCTTTGTCTCACCACCCAAGAACGCGGCAGCCTAGCAAAAATAGACGACCGTTAGGGAGTCTATTTTCGCTAGTCCACTTATAATATAACGAGCAGGTTCTCTGTCTGTTTTTCTGTTTGTCTGTCCGTCCTGGAGAATTTTTGTAAACGAGAGGGGGGGAGGGGGAGATAATTACTATTTAATTTATTGCAAAGTCAGAAACATAATAACAAACTTGCAACCTTGACGCTAACAGCCAGACGCTCTACCGAATGAGCTAAAGGGACACAGTTGAAAATAGTCTCTTAATTTTCCTATTTGAACAAATCGCTTTTTTTTCAGATCTCTCATTTAGCAATGAATGATCGTATAATAATTGGTTCTTCTTTATACTTTAGGGTCTGCGTCCGCGCTCGATTTGAATGATCCTATAACTGTTCTTCGAAAATACATTGGGGTCTGCGTTGCTCTTGATTGTTTTTTTGGGGGGTTAGAAATTTCGCCCCCCCCCCCTTTTTTTTTGGCGTGAAAAAAAGATTTTCCCGGCAAAAAAAATAAATTTTTTTTCTCCTTTTTAAACAAAAAAAAGTATGCAGAGACAAATTTTTTTTTCTTTGTCTCACCACCCAAGAACGCCGCAGTCTAGCAAAAATAGACGACCGTTAGGGAGTCTATTTTCGCTAGTCCACTTATAATATAACGAGCACTTTGTCTATCTGTCTGTCCTGGAGAAATTTTGTAAACGAGAGAGGGGAGGGGGAGATAATTACTATTTAATTAATTTCAAAGTCAGAAACATAATAAATACATTAGGCCACATATCAACGACTAAATAAACAATAAATAATTTTCAGCGTCCAGTCCGAGAATCGAACTCGCAACCTTGACGCTAACTGCCAAACGCTCTATCGAAACCGCCAATGAGACACAGTTCTCTTAATTTTCCTACTTGAAGAAATCCGTTTTTTTTTTCAGATCTCTCATTTAGCAATGAATGATCATATCATAATTGGTTCTTCTTTATACTTTTTGGTCTGCGTCCGCGCTCGATCTGTTCTCGAAAATACATTGGGGTCTACGTTCGGGGGGGGGGGGGATTGACACCCCCCCCCCCACCCACCCACCCATTTTGTTTAAAAAGGGGGGGAAAAAAAAAAAAAAATTTTTTCCCCTTTTTAAACAAAATGGTATACGGAGACAATTTTTTTTTTTTTCTTTTCTTTTGTCTAACCACCCAAGAACGCGGCAGCCTAGCAAAAATAAACGACCGTTAGGGAGTCTATTTTCGCTAGTCCACTTATAATATAACGAGCACCTTCTCTGTCAAGATGTCTGTCTGTCTGTCCCTTGCCGAGAATTTTTGTAAAGAAAATTTCAAAGTCAGAAATAAACAATAAGTAATTTCGGCGTCCAGGCTACGATTCGAACTTGCAACCTTGATGCTAACTACCCGACGCTCTACCATATGAGCTAAAGGGAAAGTGATAAAATCTAATCGAAATTTAAAATAGATCAAGAAATCATTTTTTTTTCCACTTCTTCCAGTTACAAATGAATGACGTATAACTGTTCTTCGAAAATACTTTGGGTCTGCGTTCGCTCTCGATTGTTTTAGAGGGGGGGAATCACCCCCCCCCCCCATTTTTTTTTTTGGCGGGAATTTTTTTTTTGGCGGCAAATTATTTTCCAAAAAAAAAAAAATTTTTTTTCTTTTAAACAAAAGTGTTCAGAGACCAATTTCTTTTTTGTCTCACCACCCAAGAACGCGGCAGCCTAGCAAAAATAGACGACCGTTAGGGAGTCTATTTTCTCTAGTCTATATAATAAAGGAGAACGTCTGTGTCTGTCCATTTAAAAAAGACACACTAGAGAGTATGCCTAAAATATAAAAGTTAGTACACATGTAGACTTTTCCTGTGATCATGATGGGAATATTCTTGAACTCTTTAGGTGCCCTTTTCATGAAGCTACGGACCCTTTTTTTTCAACATTTTGCACATGAAATATATATTTATGACAACATCGAGTGTGCGGTTTCGATTCTTCTCTCTGACTATTGTTTTTTTATTTTTTAAATAAGCTGAAAGAAAATAGTTTTTTCTATTTTTTTAAATATAATGAAATGTAAGTAAAGAATTTTGGTATATTTAGTATGTAACGCCCCTCTCTCTTCACCCTCTCTTTCTCGCCCTCTTTCTATATATATATAGATCTATATATATAATAAAGGAGAACGTCTGTGTGTGTGTCTGTCCCTTAATACGAAGACAGACTAAGGAGTCTCCCTTCAATATAAGTATTCACATGTATAATTTGCTTATGAACATATGCTTCTCAAGCTACTACCTTTATAAGCATCAGTTTTAGAGTATTAACATATCTCTGAATCGCTCAGTGGTTAAGATATCAGGTTGACAACATCAAAGTTGCTGTTAACTCTTCTTACTATACTGTTTTATATGATACTATCCCACACTCGAACTTGTGCAACACTGAATAACCCTGCTAGTATATATATATATATATATATATATATATATATATATATATATATATAAATAATAATAAACTTGCCTGAGATTGAACGAAGAGCATCGTCTTTTTACACCCAGCGTGTAATACCATATTACCTTTTTTATTCTTATTTTTTAAATTTAAAATCAATTTTGGGCTATGAGACTGCAGAATGTACCCCTCATTGATTAGATAAGTAAAGTGACATATATTGAAATAAATTTAATCAAATTTATGTCTTGAACTTCCGGTGCACACCGTGTTTCCCGGGAATGAATGAGGATCCCTGTGCACTTACGTTCAAAGTTCTGAAACCTTTAGTACCATTTCTATAATTTTTATGTTATGAAAAATAAAATAAACTAAAACCTTATATTTACTTTTGATAGATGTCAAGCAAGATGCAGACCCCATGATAGTGTAGTACTCATTTTTACCAAGATGAAAGATACTTATCAAAATATCCTGGATGATTTAATTACTGAATATATCTGGTTATTGGGAGGGGGAGGCTATCTAAAAAATCTGAGGAGGAGTTGGTGAACAAACCGGAATGACAACTCTTGTTTGCCTTCATGGGTCCTTAAAATGCTGAATATTTTAATGCATAATAAATGTGTGTGATGTATAATAACTGATCTTTGAAATGTCTAATTGTGTTTGCTAATTGACTTTTGTAGATATTTGTTGTCATGGAGAAACTTCAGGGTGACATGCTTGATATGATTCTGTCCATCCCTCGAGGAAGACTTATTGAAAGAGTTGCAAAATATTTGATATCACAGGTAAGTTTGACTATTTCTTTTCTCTTTTCTCTAATCTCCCTTTGATCTTGTCTAGCATCAACATTATATATATATACGTCTGTAGATATATAATTATTTAATAATATTTAATTATATATATATATATATATATATAATGAAGACCATCAATATGAGGCGATCATAGCTTGATGTAATTAACCAACTATAATGTAATTTATTCTAATATGAAAGCGGTGTGCAACTCAATAAACCTAACGTTTCGCAACCTGGTATTTGTCGAATTATTTGCCTGCCTCATAAAAAAATGTCTGATTACCATTGATTTCCAACACTTTGTTTCAGCAACAAATTCGCACAGATGCAAGCACTACAACAAATCTGAATGCATTCTAAATTAATTAAAATCTCAAAATTGCTCAACTATATATAATTGCACTTAAATGTGTTGTATCAGGCTTAACAGAGAAAATAATCAAGAGAAACTCCAACAAAAATTAAGGATAGAAAAGTAGGTTTACTTGTGGGAAAATCGTTTTTGTCCTTAAGTATTTTATATTGATCATGCAGGGGACTTTGAATGGTCATTCAAAACCATAACTTGTTTTAGTCGCTCCTGCCATGACTGAGGAAACCTTCGATGCTTGCATCTGTACAGATTTGTTGCTGAAACAAAGTGTTGAAAATCAATGGTCATCAGACATTTTTTTATGAGGCAGGCAAATGATTCGACAAATACCAGGTTGCGAAACGTTAGGTTTATTGAGTTGCACACCGCTTTCATATTAGAATAAATTACATTATAGTTTGTTAATTACATCAAGCTATGATCGTCTCATATTGGTCTTCATAGTTTTACAAGTACTTCTACAAAATGTTCCGATAACTTACTGCATTTATACCTCCTCAATGTAAATACCTCCCAACCCACCAAACTAGCAACAAAATCGCACCCCTTCACTGTAGATGTCCTTATATGCTGGAAGATTTTCTGCTCTAATCGCTTCTTTCCTTAGACCACTTACCTTTGGAATTCCTTCCCTGCTCCCCCCAACCGTATCACCATGCAGAAATTGCCCAACTTCTCACCCAGGTAGCCCCCATAAATCTGGCCCCATCACAGTAGCCCCTTACCCATCAGTGGAAATATGCCCCAAAGTAAAAAAAAAAAAAAAAATTTTTTAAAGGTATTCTATTCTTTATAGAATACAAGCTTGTTAGCCCATATTACGTAGCTTGGTTGCTTCTACCAAAACGAAGGAAGATCCCTTTCCCAGAATTCCATCGCCTTTTTATATCTTATTTCACTTCTGACTACTCGTATCATAAGCTTCCATTCTCATGATACTGGCTTCCCAGTCATCATTGACCTCTTGTCTAGAATAGTTCCTGTTTTGTAACCTAACCACTGATATATGTACTTGCTAATTATCCCACTTTAATATCTAAACCAAAGCTACAAAGTGAGTAAAATAATTTAGCAATCACTAAGTTGAGCTAGTAATGCATCGTTCTGAGGTGGAGTACAGGTTTTGAACTTGGATCACTTGCAGACAGATTTAAGGACAAAATATAAAGAACAAAGAGCCATTTTTTTTAAAGAAATGAACAAAGCGAAAAAAAAACATTCCCGGTCTATGATGTAAGTAGATCAAACGAACACGGCCAGCAAAGAATGGTATTGTCCGAAAAGGCAGGGAGAGAGGAATAGGTCAGTGTTTCACCTCAGAAATGAGATCGGATGACGTAAACAAGTTATTTAACTTGTGCACTGTTGATACTGGTGATAGAAAGAACCTAACAGGTGGCCGACTGATAGACAAGTGGAGGGGTTTGGTATGTTAACCACTCAGGTCTTAAATTCGTTTGTTTATTTGTGAATGAATTTAACTGGAATAAAAACAAAAAACTGTTACGCTTATTTCTTTTCTGTCAGATCAAGGGAAACAACTTTGAAAATCGAGAAAATTAATTGATTTAATTCCCTTTCATTTGATGGTTAGGATTACTCAGACGAGCAGTAAAGACTGGGTTCATTGTGTTCCGCGAGATCCTGTTAGTTCTATTAGACGATTCTATTCTCCTTATTTAGATGTGACAGATTACATCTTTATTTTACATTTTTGGGATTTTTTCTTCTATTCAAACAGCACATTATTTATGTCTTAACAACTTCACAATCAGAAACTCTGAAGACTGAACAAATAGATTTGAATTGCTGATTCCATAGGCTATGATTGTATCCATTAGGCCGATCATGCACACCCTCACTACTTTTGTGTTTATATGGAAAGCAAATGTTACAATTCCAGTTGTTTGTTTTTTTGTTTTGTTTTTCTAACAAAAACTGAATATTGCTTTTCCGTAAGCTGTTGCTTCTTCAACAATTGCCATCGCAAAGTCACAAGATTTAAAATTTAAAAAAATCAAAATCAAAACCAATTTCGTGTTAATCAGAAAAAAAATCAACTGTGAATCCAGATTTTAACTTTGTTCATTACTTTTTCTATCCTTGCAGCTAAATTCAGAGCGTACAAAATTGAGAGAAAAAAAAAAAACAGGAATTATTTGGCTGTGATAAAATGCTTTTTCCAAAATAAAACAATTAAACAATGTTTTTTTTTTTCTATTGGATTAAACCCCCCCCCCCCCCCCCCCAAAAAAAGATTATCCCATTTTCTGTCAGAAGAAATCAGAAAAAATGTTGCTGAACTAGTTGTACATTGAAACCCAAAAATCTTTAAATTCTTCTGAATTTGAAGCAACAAAATAAATGTGAAATTCCACTTGTATGTTTTTGTAGATATTGTTAATAGATTTAACATTAAGAATAATTTAAAATGATGTCAAAATTAAAGTTTATACTTTATTTGTGTGCATGTCTAGCACATCAATCAATAAGTCCCAGGCCTGACTAATAAAACAACAACTTTTAGACAAAATTCGACTTTATTCATCAACATAGTCTCCTTCTAGGGTGATACACTGATTCCAACGCTTTTCTGACATTTCGATGACTTTTTTTTTTTTGTCTTTGTCTTCAAAATAAGCCTAAGTTTCAAATATCACTTCTTCATTGGAACCAAATCTCTTTCCCTGGAGCATTCTTTTGGGGTCTATAGATCTGGAGAAGCAATTCTAAGTGCAATTTATGTAGTTTTCTCATCGTTGTGATCGACTTTTGACACGATACATTGTCTTGCTGAAAGACTTTTCATTTGTGGGCGTTTATTTTAGATTTTAAATGCACCAATAATGCTATATAATATTAGTTGTTCAAGGTTTCTCTCTTTCTCAAGGTAATCGGTGAACAAAATACTTTGTGCATCCCAAAATGCAGAGGCTAAAACCTTGTCTGCTGATGTTTGCATCTTTGGTCACTTCAGACGACTTCGACCTGTTGCTGTACACTCAGCTGACTCCGGACTGTGAATTGGCGGATCAATGTTTCATCCATTGTCACATATTGATGCAAAAACTCCTTTTTGTTGCATTGAAATTGTTGCAAACAACACTCTGAATGGTCGACGCGTTGTTGAACAAATGCGACACCCACTTTGAACACAGCTTTCTTATTGACAAATGTTCTTCGCCTTAGAATGTTTTCTACTTCTCTCTTTCTCACAACTTCAATTTACAGTCGGCACAACCACATTTACAGTCAGAATACCACTTCCTAACCATTGTTTCCGATGGAGCAGTCTTATCAAGCCATTGCTTTGCTTGAACAGTATTTTTCCCATCAGAAAGCAATGCTTTATCAACACATGAAATTCAGATTTTTCCATTGTTTTTTTTAAATTTGCAACAATCGCTTCACTTAAATAATTGTAATTTGTAAACTAATAATCCAATTCTACTCTAATTTATAGTAATACATGCCATTTGAAGGTTGATAGAAATTACTTTATAAAAATACTATAGATAATTTTTATTAGTGGCAACATCTATGTGTAATGAAACTTATTGAGTAATGTTGTAAAAAGACCCAAATATTAAAATGACAATATCTTATGAACAATTCAGTAAAATAATAATTTGAGATGTTATAGTTTCTAAATAGAGCTTTAAAATAAAAGAAATTCTAACTAGATTCACGAAGTAGAGGTACAACCAGGTTGCAGAGTCTGAAGGTATAATGTTCGACTCCTACTCCTAGAATTCAAAAATATCCGACTCCTTATTTAAAAATCTTCCAATATTCAGACTGTCGACTTTGACTATTCTTATTGTTACACCGGCCGTTCTAACAGAAGAGAAACTACACCGGTTCTCACTATAAATAGTGAAAGTAGACAATCACCAGGGAGAAAAAGGACAGTATTGTAACTGTCTAACCGAGTGCCAGTCAGTTTCCTTACCTTGTTATCTTAACCCAACCTCGATTTGACTTCTTCTTTTTACTGTTGGACTACTTCACAACACTTATGAGTCTGACTCCTTCCTTTAGATGGTTGCTTTAAATTATTAGACTCGGCTTGGGTTCAGAAGAGATGGAGAAAAACTGTTTTTTTTAGGCCATCTATAACTATAATAAACTTATCCTACAAGCATCTATTTATGATATCACGATCAATGTAGCCTGCTGAAGGACAGTGTCCCCTTAAGGTCCTGTTGTTCATCGTAGCTTGACTATCAACATTTTGAAATCTGATGTTATCACCATTATCCATCATAGTTGTTGTTCATCAATGTGAAAATCAGATGTAAATGTTTCTCCATCGGATGAGATGCAGATCAGAGAAATCGTTTTGTAGATTGTCATCTCTCAGCACTTTGTGATCGTGTGCTTTAAATTATCAGGCTAAAGTTTAAATGGGGAAAAACTCTGGATTATTTAGGCCATTTCTGACTAGAAAGATCTGACTAGAAAGATCTGGTTAAAATGTTTACAAATGAACCAGGATACTCATACAAAAGACTTTAAAAAAAATTAGGCCTCCTTGCTAAACACTAAGCATTATAAAGTGAGGATGAAGGGTAAGTGCGACGTAATCCAGTAAATGGCGCCCTCCCCTACATCTCGATGTAGTAGCTAATGAAAAGGGAGCCTTCAGGTTGCCCGTGACTACTAACTTTTTTATAATAGCAAAGTCAACGTATGGTGCACCTTTTTTTAAAAAAAAAGAAGAAAATTGCAAGAAATATTTTTAAAACTTGAATTTACCCCAGACAAAGCACATTGCCACTGAGATGTAAGGGACTACTGTGGATTAGGGGTCAGAAAGTAAAGGGGGGCATCTTAAGTGAGGAGTCGTGCAGCGAAATATTTGGTTACCTTACACTTAAATTTCTGCATGTCGGTAGAGTCGGGGAGAGGGGGGGGTTAAAAATGCTGGCAGCTCGAGGAAAGAAGCTATTAAAGTTGAAAGCTCTCCGGCATCTGGAGGCCACCACAGTGAATGGATGGGATTTAACTGATTGTCGAGTTGGTCGGGTGCAATTACGTCGGGGGGGGGGGGGGGGGGGGCTCAGAGCAGCAGCCAGTTCATCGGATCACATTCCATTAAAGTACTTGTAAAACAAGCACAGGGATGCAACTTTGTGGCGATGGGACAGGGGCTGGAGCTTGGTTGACAGTGTGGGACCTATTAGATTAGCGACTCTTTTTTGGACCCTATCTAAGAGGGAGAGACTAATGGATGGTGCACCAGCCCAGATGTGACAACAATACTTAATGCATGGGCAGATGGTGGCTTTGCTGTCAGGTGTGAGAAGTTTTCTAGCATGGTAGAGGGATTCCACTTTCCTTGCAGCAGCCTTGGCAATGCCTTCTATGTATTTAAAATTATTTTATTGCATTTTCTTGTAGTGTTTAGTCGATTTCTGTTGATAATTATTTTCACCTCTCATGTTGCAGCTAATAATTTGAGATGTTATAGTTTCTAGACAGCTTCAAGATAAGAGAAATTCTAACTGAATAGTAGAGTTATAACATTGTTAAAATTAATTTAAGAACAGTTTTTGGAACTAAAAGGATATCTCTTACAATTGGTGCTGAAATTCATGTACATGTTTACAACTATGTCTGTATGTTATCTAAATGAATAAATGCGAAAGTCTTTTTCATTTATCCTAACAATATCAACATAAAAATGGATCACTCTTATTTTAATCGATAATACAACATAGTATTTTGAAATACTGTATATACAGTAGAGACGAAAGACTTAAACACAGCTCTTTGCATGCCTAATTTGCATAACAATTTTTTAAGGAGTTGCTAATAAATTAATGTTTGGTGCTATTCATTTGTAATTTTATTGTCCTAGTTTCCTTATATATATGCAATAGTTTCATCAATATTAACAGTAATTAAAGTGATTTACTAAAAGATAAATTAATAAATTTGTAACAAAATTACCAAAATCTTGATGTTCATCTATTCATTTGAATAAAGTTTTTGTATCGTGTTTTCAACAAACTTATGAATGAAATGTTTATTTAAAATTTGTTTTAAGTATTTCAAGTAGTGAACTTTACAAAGTATATTAAAATAAAAGAGAAACATTTAATTCAATTAGATTTTGTCTTTGGAAATTCTAGTTTGACTCTGAAAAGAACACCATACAAAACTAGTGGGATTCGTGCTTTAGAAAAATCTTCAATGTCCATCGTATTTGGTAATTGCTGATTTTGTATCCTCCAAACAATTTCCATATCAGGATTGCAATCTTTGTTGTAGGACAGATCTTGTATTGGAATCTACCTTTCACCATCCGTCACATGGAACCATTTCAAACACTCAGATTTTAGTTCTCTAGACACTATTCAATTGCCATGCTTGAACTGAGTAGAAGCAATTAGCAGTAATCTTGCAGTATGGGGGGGGGGTCACCCTGTATATATTTTTTTCAATTTCTGAGCTGTTATTATAATGCAATATTACCCAATTATCATCTGTCAAATAGCATGACCCCCCCCCCCCCCCAAAAAAAAGCTCTGTATGTAAAATGAGATGCTTGTGTATGTGTAGATGTGCTGAAATCTTATTTTTTCTTTATTTTCAGATCTTAGTGGCCTTAAGGCATCTCCATTTAAAGAATATCGTTCACTGTGATTTGAAGCCAGAAAATGTCTTGCTTGCTTCAGAATCTTCCTTTCCTCAGGTAAGAATGTTATTTTTAAATTGGTTCATCCTTCAAAATTTTAATTTAATTAAAAATAAATATTGCAAAATACTTGATTGTTTTATGACTGCTATAGACTTGACTTTTTAAAATGAATAACCTAAATAAAGGTGAGCTCCTTATATGTATATATATATATATATATATTAGATTTCTTGAATGTGAGATGATATATATAATTATTTCCACAATCATACAACGCCACAGCCCACAACCTATGAAAGAAACAAACCGGAAGTCCTAGACTCGAGTTTCGCCCTCCTTTGAGCCCAAAGGAGGGCGAAACTCGAGTCTAGGACTTCCGGTTTGTTTCTTTCATAGGTTGTGGGCTGTGGCGTTGTATGATTGTGGAAATAATTATATATATATATATATATATATATATATATAATGAGATTAATTTGGTATTATGTATATGCTTTTAGAGAGGTATTTTGAAAATGGTTGGTGGTGTTTGAAGCATAAGATGATTTTGTTTCAATAATTTTTTATTATTATAATTCAATATTTCAAACTCCCTGCATTCTTCATCGTGAATAATCAGAGAAAACGGAAATGAGGTCACCCATGTGCAAGGAATTAGATGGTCCTATGTTTGGGGTGGGTGGGGGAGAACACTTCCTCTCCCTGGGCCACATGACCATTTGAAATATTGAATAATAAAATTATTTTTAATCAAATATCATTTTCAAAATGTATGTGTGTGTGTGTGTGTATATGTATATATATGTATATATATATATATATATATATATATATAAATATTTAAAAGGAACTTATCATCTTTCACTGTGATTTTAAGCCAGAAAACGTCTGGTAAGAATATCTCGAATATTATTATGAGGCTCTATCTATTTGTGTGTTAAAAATCTGCTGTCTTAGATCAGATCTGTTGATTTTTCATGTTATATATATATAGCAATAGATAAAGTGAAAGAATAGAATAAGGTACGAATCAAATTTTATTGCAGTTCAATGTTCAGGCAAAGTTTTTCGCGCCTGGATAACTTTTTGCATTTTTGGACCACCATTCACCATTTGGATTATTTCTTAGTCAACCTCTTTGATATCTTGCCTGGAGCTATTTTAAACTTGTTGACGTGGATGAACTGTATAGGTTTACAAAAAAGTATGTTTTGGGCCGATATATTTGATGTTATATATATATATATATATACACACATTTTTTTCTTTTGATAGCTCAAGTGACACAAAGAATAATCAATAGGTATTAGTACTATTTATTAGAAAAGAATAACACAATTACCCGGAGCTGTATATAAATTAACAACTCTTAGTTACACATTAAGCATTTTGTTTTTATTAATTACACAGCTGTTCCATCCTTTACATATAAATACATAATATTAATTCACAAATAAACGATTGTCTCTAAGATTCATCAGGAATTCAAAATAAAGTCAACAATAGCAGTCTATTCTGTACCTAATCCCACTTCTCTCAAACATCTTTAAAAAATACCATTCGTAAATTCTTCTAGTCATTCCAGAACGGAAGTTAAAAAGTTACCTCTCATATCTAAACTAAAAATTAGTCTCATTATTATCTATAATTTCAAATTTAGCAAAATCCAACGAAAATTATCTCCCTTAGATTTTTTTTCAATTTTCACAATTTTTTTTTGGGGGGGGGGGGGGGATCTTTAGTCCTGATCGACAACCTTCTTCAAGCTGGAGCACTGCCTATCACCCGGTCTGTGCACTCCTTCTTTGTCTATTAGCCAGACGCAGAGGTACTAGCGCAGGATCACCCTAAAGACACCCCGTGCTTGGCCTTGTTTCCTGACTAGGACAATGAACGCCGTCTCTTTCTCTCTATCTGTGTAACTTGGGGAAAAGTTTTTGTCACTAAGTCTCACATCTGGGTCGCTTTTGTTCCAACAGGTTGAGGGTACAGGTTAGACAGCTTGTCTGGCTGCTGTTTCTGACTGGTAGTACAGGAGCCCTAACTCTTAGGTAGGGCTAAGAACGGCTGCTCCATCAACAGTTGTATAATATCATGGGTAACTGTACGTGCCATGTTGCACATAGAAAGGGACCCTACAGTTATTCCCAATGGGCTTTCCTGAGGCCACAACCCCCATGGATCAAGTCTCGACTAATGGTCTGGATGTGTGAGCTTATTGGCACCAAACAAGCACCCACTTTGCCCTCCCTACTCTATCTAAAACCAAAATGACGATAAAAAGAAAAAGAAACAAACCTAAACCAGATACCCACCAAAAAACATCTTCGCCCTTGAGGCTAGCTTACACAAATATCCTGGGGCTTAGAACCAACATCAATGACATAGAAACCTTTCTCCTAGTAAACTCCCTGGATAGCCTAGCATTAAGTGAAACAAATCTACAATCCTCAATCTCCTGACACCATTTTGACATGACTGAATACCTCCCACTCTACCGTATGACTCTGACAAACATGCACGGGCTAGGAGTTTATGTTCAGAATACCCTCCCCTTGACTAGAGAACATAGGCTAGAATCAGATGAACAAGCCTACATGTACTTTAGATTAACCTTACAACACAGAGTTAGTTACTTATATTTTTTATACTGTTCTCCTTCGACCCAGAACTGTACCCTGCTTAACTCTGTCTCTGAAAGCATAGATACAGCACTCTCGCTTGACTTGAGTGCCGAAATACATTTATTTGGGGATTTTAATGCACATCACCGTGACTGGCTTGGATTCTCCAGCTATACAGACGCAGTTGGCAACCACGTATAGCGCACTTTGTTTCACAGACTGTCACTTTCCCGACTCGCCTCCCTGATCGGGTGGACCAGCAAGCCTTACTTCTCAACCTGTTCTTGACCTCACTGCCCGAGGCTTGTGTGACGAATGCCCATAGTCCACTCGGAACACTGATCACCTTGTGGAAATGATTAATATCACCCTAAAATTTTGTCCCAAAGCTGATGATTCGTTGTTCAAGACGATGAGATACCACACCCCATGGACGATGAGATATTACGCCCCATGGAGTGAAACTTTTTCTCTCCCTGCTGATCTGTGCAAAAATGAGGTAACCGAATGGGTCAAAGCAGGCATTGAAGCATATGTCCCTATGCGAAAATTCTACAGCAATCTCCACTTTCCAGAATGGTTCACCTCGAAATGTGAAGCTGCTATTGCTCTAAGGCAGCGAGCATTCTGACAATTCGGCCGCCATAAGTCAACTATGAATAGACAGAAATTTATAGTCAAGAAAAAATTGTAAGCATGTGATAGGTTAAGCAAAGAGAAGGTATACAGAGATGACCAGAAAACGCATTCAGTCGCAGAAACTAGGTACTCATGATTTCTGGAAAATCTACAATAGTGTGGTGAACAATGGACAATCAACAATTCCCCTGCTATCAAACCACAATGATGTCATTTGCTGGGCAACTGATAAGGCTGAACTACTTGCCCAGTGTTTCGCCTTAAACTTCACTTTGGACTCCGCCAACCACTCCCTCCCAAATTTCCCATTGCGGACGGAAGCCACACTTGATGATCTTTTCATCACCCTATTTCGTGTCAGGGACACCTCCTGGGCATGTGGGCCTGATCTTATACCAGTAATAGTAATAAAGAAATACTCTGCTGAACTGGCCCCTGTCCTTCAAACTCTACAACAAATGCCTTGCTGAATCTTGCTTCCCTGATAGCTGGAAAATTGCCTCTGTGGTACCAGTCTTCAAGAATTCTGGAGATAGAACTGACCCTCAGAATTATCGCCCCATCAGTCTACTCCCGCTCTTCGCTAAAATCTTTGAATCCTTAATAAATCTAGCGATATTCCGGCACCTCGTTAATGCTACATTACTTTCTGACCATCAGTATGGATTTAGGCAAGCATAGTCAACTGCAGATATCCTAAGTCATCTCTGAACGCATATACCATACACTGGACAAGGCAGGTGAACCTAGGGCGGTAGCGCTTGATATATCCAAAGCCTTTGACAAGGTTTGGCATAAAGGGCTTCTCATAAAAATTAATTGATATGGTATTACTGGACGAATATTTAATATTAGATCCTTCTTAACCAAAAGATAGATCCAGGTTGTTCTCGATGGTTGTTCATCCAAACAACATGACATAAATGCAGGTGTACCCCAGGGATCGATCCTTGGACCTTTATTGTTCCTGATTTTCATAACTGATTACATTGTGTCTGAGATTGGTATATTTGCTGACGACACCACGCTTTACTCTCATCATGTGGGTAAAACGGATGTGCACATATCCGAGGCAATGACAGAAAACTTAGAAAGTGACCTCCAGTCTGTAACAACTACAAGAAGCCTCTTCAACTACCGATTGCCATGGCAAATAAGACCCTACCTGAGAGTCCAACGTTCAAACTCCTCGGCTTAACATTCACAATTAGCATGAATTGGAACAAATAGATAGAAGACATCACCAAGGCTACTGCAAAAAATGGGAAGGCAAAGGTAAACATGGAAAAAAGTGATAACAATGGATCTGAGGTATAAAAAAGATCTGGCCAGAGATAGGTTACTTTGGAAGTCAATTTCTTAAAGCTGTTCAACGCATGTCAGCATGTAAAATGGACGTTAAACCGAATATGATGATGATGAACTTAATAATACTAAGGTTCCTAAAATTAAAATCTAATCATATTTATCATTTAAATACAATTCATGGCTAGTAATATGCATTTAATTCAAGATATCTTAAAATAGTTGATTTTTTTATGATTATTTTCTCTTTAATTCATTAAATTTATGCTTATATCTGTGTTATATATTATGTAAAAGATTTTAGCTAAGAAAGACCATTTCAACATATAGTTAATGTCCTTTTAGTAGATATCGTTACTTGCTTCGATACTAATTTTCTTTATGAATGCCATATGGTTGTTATATCTTGCTTTAAAAGGATCGCCAGTGACTCCTATATATATATATACAGATTATCTATTTGGTATAATTATATTGCATTGATATACCACTTCATTAAAAGGACATTTTATAGGGTTTGGGCATTTACATCTGTTTCCTAATTAGTTATTAGTTATGTTATTACTTTTTTGATGTCTATTTAATTTAGAGTTGTTAGACGAAATTATTGTATTCTCCAAGTCAAATATGAAGCTTTTATTGTATTTTTGTTTAAGATTTTATCTGAGGTGTTGTGGCTTGAAGTTATTTTCAATTATTTTGTAAATGTTTTTTCAATATGTTCACTAAATGGATATAAACCATATTGACTTTCTATGTCTATTGTTTGTTTGGTTGTTTTTTTTTTCACTTTAATATTTAAATTGTTTTGCCGTTGTTTGTTTTGATCTGTTAATTATATCCTTATTAATATTCTTTTTAGTTTAGTTGATTTCACATTTATAATGTGTCTATTGTTGATGTGGTTCCCGTGCAAATTATTATTGCTTTTTCTATCTTCATGCTACAAGAAATCTTTGTTTTGCTCTAGTTAAAATGAATAGCCCTCTCCTTGAGGAAGGCCCTTGTTTTGATAAACTCTTAGGACTGACTTTCACTCCAGAATCCATTTTAATGGAAGACTTATAACCAATCTTTTGTTAAAATTGCTGGGAAAATCGTTGGATAATTCTACCACTTCAGAAAATATTTGACAGCTGATGGAATCATCTACCTATATAAGAGTCAGATAAGTCCTAAGAGGAAGTACTGCTGCCACATCTGGGGAGGTGCCGCTCAGAATACCCTTTCTTGCGTTGACAGTTCAAACTCGACTTTTCGATCTGTTCTCTACAGCCCCTTTCTGATATAGGAGACGTTTCTAATCTTTCTCTACTCTATCATTATTGCCATGGAAAGTCTCAACTGAGCTTCAATCTCTGGTTCTGCCTTGTAAAACTTTCGCAGTAAGAACTCCTCTTATTACCACTACTGCAAAGAATTTTTCTTTCTTTCTCCGTGTGCCTAACATGAAATGGAATTTCCATGAGCAGTTTCTTTCCAAGATGTCTTGAGCAGTTTCTCACAAGATGTCTTCCCTGAGTGCTACAACACAGTCATCTTTAAATTTAATGTCAATAAACACTTGTTATTAATCGTTCTCATAAGTCATCAAATGTTATTCATTCCATTCATTATTTTCAATCCTCTCATAGTATTCATCATCATTCACATCTTAATCTATCCATCTCATTAACCCTTATCTTCGAGTGGCGTTTAGCTTTGATAAGTTGTGACTCATTAGTAAGAAAAAAAAAGATGATGGCCGGTTTTTAATATGGGGGGAAATCTAGTTCTCCATTCAAAGGGGCTCTCTGGATTTACACAAAAATAACAATTGCCTCAGTCTAGAAGGATTTCTTCAATGGCCGAGGACCGAAAAGATGAAGTCTTATCAGAACAGATACTACACTTTGATCCTAGCCAAATGGATTTTTCTACAGAAAAGGAAGGTACATTCATGTTAACAGGTAAGAATTACCTTCGCTTGGAAAAAAGATGGCTGCCTCTGTACGAATATACACACTTGGAATATTATTTCTGGATAAAATGCAAGTGTGGACATGAACCAATATGCCATCAATCAACGAACCCTGTTTCATCAAAACAACTGAGATAAGAGAATCGGTGGAAATATAAATTGTGATTCTTTGTGTGAGAAAAACAATAGCAAAGATTAATTATCTCGTTTGAAATGCAATGGAAAATCTCTATAAATTCTCTGCAACTTCCTCTTGGGATATAACTTGCTAATGGATGTATAAAATGGATCGATAAAAAGCCTCCACACTCTCAGATGCAGTTAAAAGCCATGGCATCTTTTAATGAGAATTCAGATTCCTGGCCAAGAAGCGTAATGGTGTTGCACCGATTGCTCAGAGTACACATTCTCTCTATAATGGCTTTGTACAAAAACCGACATTGGCAATGTTTTTTTGTTTTTTTTAATTTCTATATGAAGCAAAAAAATCTTACAATTGCTTACTGGAGAATGAAATAAGATTGTGTCCTCGCATCTATCTATGAGTCTCTGTATGTAGGTGGATCGGTTTGTTACAGTTCAGCTTAAAATAAGTTTTTTGGTCCCCCAATTTATAAAATCGGGGGACTTATGTTTTGAGGCATGTCCGTCCATCCGTCCGGATTTTTCTCCGCAACCATCCATTGAATTTCTCTGAAATTTTGCATGAAGTTGTAACTTTGGTCAGGTTAGAAAGTGACATTCTCCGATTTTTGAAAAAAATCTGGTTATCCCCCCGGGGGGTCAAAAGTCCTCGAAATGGCAAAAACTGACATTTTTTGCCCCATAACTTTTCATCAATCGATTTAATTTCTCTGAAACTTGGCCAAAATGGTGAAGGCAATTGTTCCTAATAGAAAATAAGTATCGCTGACCTTGGAAAAAATCTGGTTCACGCCCCCAGGGGGTCAAAAGCCCCCAAAATGGCAAAAGATTAGCCTTTTCTCCCATAACGTTTGATCCATCCATTCAATTTTTCTGAAACTTAGCCAAAATGTAGAGGTAATTGTTCTGGATATAAAATGAACATCCTTGACATCAGAAAAATTCTGGTTCGCGCCCCCAGGGGGTCGAAGGGGGGTCAAAAATGCCCCAAATTGCCCAAATTTATTGCATTTTACACTCGTCACATACAGAGGGGGACCACGCATGCGCGACTTGTTTTGTTTGTTATGCTTAATTTCCAAATGGCATTTTCTTTCGTCTCTCACGCTCAAGTTTGAAATGGTATTTGCTTTGGTCTCTCATGCTTAAGTTTGAAAGGACATTTTTGTCTGTCTGTCATGCTTAAGTTTGAAATTGAAATGTTTGTCTGTTAGTCACGCTCAAGTTTGAAATTGAAATGTTTGTCTGTTGGTCACGCTCAAGTTTGAAATTGAAATGTTGGCTGATTCGCCATTCATTTTCATCAGTCAATGTGCAGATTGAATGGTTTACATCTTAATTTTTAAG
>OY744518.1:166724657-167027157 GCA_963556195.1 Sepiola atlantica
AGAGGGACCGCGTGAAGCTTGCCAACATCCTTAAAGAAAGTTATCATGAAACAGACAGTTCTTCAGCCGAAGTCCACACAAGTATCCACTTTACCACCGCGATCTCCCGTGTCTCTTACTATAAATAATCAATAAATACATTATAAATGCTCCGGTCTATATCCCTCAGTTAACAAAAAAAAAGTTGTTTTTTTTATATGCCGTTAAGCCCAACAATCAAATCCACCAATGTTCTATATATGTTCTTTATATATGTTAAGTCAATATTTGTTTTGTGCTTTATAGAACAATATGCTAACAGTTAGAACATTCAAATAAGTTTCAATGAGGGTAACATCTTTCACAGAATCTAAAGACACCATTTAAATTTTCCCTCGATTCAATCTGGGTTCACGAGAGGTAATTACAAGTTAGGTCCATAAAATAACTGAAATATATTAGAATTAAAAGTAACGAATTTTATTTTTTAATAATAAATTTGTAGAACCTCCGTTCTAGCAACAAAAACAACAACTACCGCGGAGAAGTGATGTTTAAATCGTTTGATATTTGCTTGACTTAAATGATACTGATTGAATCAGGATGCACAATCTCAGTTTGTTTCCTATATCGTACTTTAGCCAATCAGAAACAATCTCTCTGGGAGCCGAGCACCTGTTTATAGAATCTATATAAAGAATCGCATTTGGGTTTTCCACACAGCCAGTGAGAAGGCCAAGTTGCATTACGAATCTTTGTCACTCTGAATGATACCACTCCAAGAAATGTTGCTTTTAGCCTCAGGCGTTTTGGCACGTGAACTTCTAAATATAGCGACATATTTGAATATGGACCCATTCCTAAATGTAATGACACCTTGTTGGTTATAGGTTTACTTACTTCCAAATAATACAAAGCATTTAAACTCACTCAACACTCCAACCTGAATACATAAAATTTTCCTTGTTCAGACTTATGGACTCATAGCAACATTTTCCTCGCCCAGACTTATGGACGCATAGCAACATTTTCCATCATTCAGACTTATGGACTCATAGCAACATTTTCCATCGTCCAGACTTATGGACTCATAGCAACATTTTCCATCGTCCAGACTTATGGACTCGTAGCAACATTTTCCATCGTCCAGACTTATGGACTCATAGCAACATTTTCCATCGTCCAGACTTATGGACTCATAGCAACATTTTCCATCATTCAGACTTATGGACGCATAGCAACATTTTCCATCGTCCAGACTTATGGACGCATAGCAACATTTTCCATCGTCCAGACTTATGGACTCATAGCAACATTTTCCATCGTCCAGACTTATGGACTCATAGCAACATTTTCTTTCGTCCAGACTTATGGACTCATAGCAACATTTTCCATCGTCCAGACTTATGGACGCATAGCAACATTTTCCATCGTCCAGACTTATGGACTCATAGCAACATTTTCCATCGTCCAGACTTATGGACTCATAGCAACATTTTCCATCGTCCAGACTTATGGACTCATAGCAACATTTTCCATCGTCCAGACTTATGGACTCATAGCAACATTTTCCATCGTCCAGACTTATGGACTCATAGCAACATTTTCCATCGTCCAGACTTATGGACTCATAGCAACATTTTCCATCGTCCAGACTTATGGACTCATAGCAACATTTTCCATCGTCCAGACTTATGGACTCATAGCAACATTTTCCATCGTCCAGACTTATGGACTCATAGCAACATTTTCCATCGTCCAGACTTATGGACTCATAGCAACATTTTCCATCGTCCAGACTTATGGACTCATAGCAACATTTTCCATCGTCCAGACTTATGGACTCATAGCAACATTTTCCATCGTCCAGACTTATGGACTCATAGCAACATTTTCCATCGTCCAGACTTATGGACTCATAGCAACATTTTCCATCGTCCAGACTTATGGACTCATAGCAACATTTTCCATCGTCCAGACTTATGGACTCATAGCAACATTTTCCATCGTCCAGACTTATGGACTCATAGCAACATTTTCCATCGTCCAGACTTATGGACTCATAGCAACATTTTCCATCGTCCAGACTTATGGACTCATAGCAACATTTTCCATCGTCCAGACTTATGGACTCATAGCAACATTTTCCATCGTCCAGACTTATGGACTCATAGCAACATTTTCCATCGTCCAGACTTATGGACTCCTAGCAACATTTTCCATCGTCCAGACTTATGGACTCATAGCAACATTTTCCATCGTCCAGACTTATGGACTCATAGCAACATTTTCCATCGTCCAGACTTATGGACTCATAGCAACATTTTCCATCGTCCAGACTTATGGACTCATAGCAACATTTTCCATCGTCCAGACTTATGGACTCATAGCAACATTTTCCATCGTCCAGACTTATGGACTCATAGCAACATTTTCCATCGTCCAGACTTATGGACTCATAGCAACATTTTCCATCGTCCAGACTTATGGACTCATAGCAACATTTTCCATCGTCCAGACTTATGGACTCATAGCAACATTTTCCATCGTCCAGACTTATGGACTCATAGCAACATTTTCCATCGTCCAGACTTATGGACTCATAGCAACATTTTCCATCGTCCAGACTTATGGACTCATAGCAACATTTTCCATCGTCCAGACTTATGGACTCATAGCAACATTTTCCATCGTCCAGACTTATGGACTCATAGCAACATTTTCCATCGTCCAGACTTATGGACTCATAGCAACATTTTCCATCGTCCAGACTTATGGACTCATAGCAACATTTTCCATCGTCCAGACTTATGGACTCATAGCAACATTTTCCATCGTCCAGACTTATGGACTCATAGCAACATTTTCCATCGTCCAGACTTATGGACTCATAGCAACATTTTCCATCGTCCAGACTTATGGACTCATAGCAACATTTTCCATCGTCCAGACTTATGGACTCATAGCAACATTTTCCATCGTCCAGACTTATGGACTCATAGCAACATTTTCCATCGTCCAGACTTATGGACTCATAGCAACATTTTCCATCGTCCAGACTTATGGACTCATAGCAACATTTTCCATCGTCCAGACTTATGGACTCATAGCAACATTTTCCATCGTCCAGACTTATGGACTCATAGCAACATTTTCCATCGTCCAGACTTATGGACTTTCAACAGAACACTTTCTCTGTAAAAGCATCTGAGCATTTAATAACTTTTGCGTGTTGAACAAAGATGTGAAATAAATTTGATAAATTATGTTAAGATAGACTTTGTCATTGATTCACTTGTAAGCAAATATCTCTTTTCTACAAATTTTCTTTGTTTCATAAAATCAAATTAAGCTAAGAATATCTCAGTGAAGGATATATTTAAAAAAAGACTTAAACATTTAAATAATTATTTTAATTGATATTTTTAAGATTTAAAATAATTAAATTTCTTTAGATTCGTTTAAGCTATTTGCTGTTTTACAGCTCTATGTAAGAAACGCAGCGTCCACAAGTAATTTTTTGTAAGAAAACACCATCATGCTAACAGTTTTTTAGAAAATTATTTGACATCATATTGCAAATGCTATTTTTTACTTTTCTTTCAAGACAAAAATTGTGAACATGACTAGATTTTAAATTATTTCTGACCAGCAATATATCCGCACACAGGTAGTTATTAATAAAGTTTAATACTGTTTAGTAAAGCTCTATAAATAAATGTTGTTTTACATGTGGACTGTGTGGAGAGTACTGCTCTGAGCTGGTAGTCATGCGACATGTTTTTGCATGGTTAAAGCAAGGTGGTCGACAAGTTCACTCAAATGACATAAAATGAATATGAAACAAATGTTTAAAAAAAAGTTTTATTGTATACCCGGAATACCTGGTTGTATTGAGCATGCATATGCAATATGGCAGAGTATCCAACAAGACAAGAAATAAAAAAGAGAATGTTGTAATTGTATGGCTAGATCTTGCTAACGCATATGGCTCAGCCCCACATGAGATAATTCGGAATGTAATAGTTCTTTTGGATTCCAGAGACAGTTCAGAGTATGGTCATGAAAAACTATGATCAATTCAAGATGCGCTTTACGACATGCAACTACAAAACGGACTGGCCAAGGTTGAAGGTTGGGATTGCAGCAGGATGTTCAATATCAGTGATCTTGTTTGTACTTGTGATGGAAATGTTGTTGAGATCACCAAATTGTGAGAGTACACTTTTTAAGACCCTACTGCGAGCATTAATGGATAATGTTTCTTGTAAAGTGGAAGAGCACAGAGGAATGGAAGAAGTATTGGACCAACTAGAACAGCTTATTTAGGAGTCAATAATGAGGTTCAAGGTTAAATAATCAAGAAGCGTAACCTATAAGAAAAGTAAACAAAAAGAAATAAAGTATATGATCGGAGGGGAAGTGATCTCAACAGTAAAAAGAGAACCCAGTGAAAAGCTTAGGAAGATGGTACAGAGACACATTAAGCAACAGAAGCCAAGGAACAGAAATACAGTGGCTGACAGGAAAGATTAAAGGTTTGTATCCTCGGATAATGTGGCCATTGCAGATGTATGAAGTATAATAGTACTTCATACATACAGACGTACAGAGAGGGACAGCTGAAGCTACTTATTGCATCAATTGTTGAGGAGTAGAAGGTGTCAAAAGTAAGGACAGTCATGATGCTCTAAATTAGATTAAAGACTATCCACCTGAAGTAAGAACTGGGAAGATGTGGAAGGCAAAAAAGCTATTAATGTCTTAGAGCACGTGGATACTGTTGGTGCTGTACAGGATGCACATGAAGGACGAGGTATGCAGAATTTTAGACCTTTCTGCATGAGTAACCTAAGGTAGAGAAGAGATTCTGTGGTGAGTGAGATAAGGAATGAAGAACAGAAAAAGATATCTACACCTGATGCAGTGTCATCAACAAGGCCAGTGTGTTTGCTTGGAAGAGTGTGTGGTGAACCGGAAGATCAGATGGAAAGAGATCTGGGCTTGGGAGCTAGCAAGAACTTAATTCCTGATAAAATCGACCTACGATGCGATGCCTTCCCTATTGAATCTTGTTTGATGGAGAGTAAACAATGATGGCAAATACAGGTGTGGAGAAAGAGGAACTCTCAGCCATATTCTGTCCAACTGTAACTTAGCACTAAGTCGGATAAAGAAGATTAAAAAGATGAACTTTCATAGAGTTGGGATAACATGCATGCTGAAAAGTCATTCAAGGATACATTTAACCGATGAAAGATAGCAAGGAAAATGGAACTTGGCAGTAGACCTCCAGAATACTTTGATCTTTCCAGTGATCCTTACACAGCAGAGACCAGACCTTGTAGTGTGAAACGAGGAAAAGAAAGTTTGAAATTATGTTGGAGCTGACTGTACCCTGGGAGGATAATTTTGCAATTGCAGAAGACAGGAAGGATGAGAGATATGGTGATCTACTGACCGAGTGCCAAGAAAAAGGATGAAATGTGGAATATATCATTTGGCTCTGGGAGCTCGAGCATATGTTGAGCAAAAGCTAATCAACATACTGCGACATCGTTTTTGTTGTACGAACACACAAGTAAAAAAAACTTTGACAGACGTACAAGAATCAGCAGAGAAAACATCAAACTGGATCTGGTTGAAAAGAAACTATGAGTGTTGGACAGAAAAGTAGCTTACACCAGTACCAATACGACTTCCGGAGGAAGGGGCCCTGTCACTTCAGAGATGCAGTAGAGGAGTAGGGGCCGAAACTGTGAAGTGGTTCCTCCTGATGATCATGGATGGTACTGGATCCAATTGCGGAGTTGTTAGCTACTGTGCACTGAAGGTAGTGTATACAAATTATTATATAAAGTTAGGTATATGTTTATGTTTGTATGTACAGGAGTTACTCTTAAACTAATTAACTGATCATTATGAATTTTGGAACACGGTTGCTAGGCATGAGACATGTGAGCTATATTTAGTTTAATTTAGTGTTATTCAAAGGGATGGAAACACTTCATAAAAATTCAGATACCTCCGATTTTTGTGAAATTATATTAGACATCAATTACTAAATATTCCTCAAATTTCAGTTTCTTTTATAAGAGGTTTTTAGGAGGCATAATATTGGCACAACCGCCGATTTGAAAATTCAAATATATCAGATTTGCATTAAGTTTAATTCATAGTCATTAGACACCAATTAATCAAGATTCACTGAATTTCAATTTTTTCTTAAGATGCCTTCAGCTTAAGCCTTAAATTTTAGACATTTTTTAGAATCAAAATCACCTAATGGATTTTGATAAAAATTAGAATAGGGATTCTAGACATCATGTTTAGTAGCATTGTATGTTGATTTTAATCTTCGTAAAGGGACATAAAAGTGGTGCAAAACTGTTCTGTTTGGAGAATTAATTTTACCCATCCTGGGACGGATAATCTTCTCGTTTCTTTATAGGAGTCGAACAACAGTACTCAACATAGAAGATGCCTCATTTTTGTTTTTGTAGCAATAATCTATGACCTTGTTATAGACGTGTACTTCACATAGGATATAATATGGTAAATTGTTGTATCATCATAAGCTTCTATCAGGTATGATTGAAATGATATACAAAACCTATTAAGAAATATGTAAAGTAGGGTGAGGGTGTAAGATTATATTTCCATGACTAACAGTCTCCTTTCGTTGTTGCTCTCCCTCCCCTTGTACTCCCTCGAAAGTCCGCTTCTACACCAAACTTTGTGGCTTTGTTAAGTCTATTGTTATTAGAAATTAGCATGATGAGATAAATTGTATATGAGGCTTTGGGGATAATCCTAATGTCAGATAAATTAATGGGATGCTTCTTATCATTGAAGTGTCTCTTACATTTTTGAATGGGAGATATAATGGGTATCTGTGTGTATTTGAACGCACAGTATGTTTATATATTTTTGAATACACACATATATACTAGCTGTCCTGACCCGGCAATGCCCGAGATCCATTACATTCAAATTTGTTTTGTAAATATTTCTATGTTCTATAACCACGTCATTTTTATTAAAAAAGCATATAAAGAATGCTAACTCTTACTAAAAGAATAAGTCATTCCCCTTAGCTGTTTTTCTCTTTCTTTAAGAATGTATCCATATTAGCAAACTGCTGAACCAGATTAAGTTTTATATATATATATTGTAGCGGAGTCCATTAGTTTATTGCCAATAACAAATGAAAATTGGCTGATCAAAATCAAAGTTTGATTTGTCAGCTTACATGCTATTTAGGTCCAACTTTTAAAATTCAAATTCAGCCAACATAATTTTATATATTAGAAGATGTGTGTGTGTGTGTGCATACATGTTAATAGATATGTGTGTCTGCATATATGTGTTAATAGATATGTGTGTGTGTGCATATGTGTGTTAATAAATATACAAAAGATATTTGAATGCATGTATATATATATTATATCTACTATTAAACTGTCATTTATTTTGTTTTTTTTTGTTTTTCAGGTGAAATTATGTGATTTTGGATTTGCTAGAATCATTGGTGAAAAGTCTTTCCGCCGATCCGTTGTTGGTACTCCTGCCTATCTTGGTAAGCGTGTCTCTTATCATTAAAAACGTATTTGTTCTTTTCCATATATACTAACATGATTACTCGACATTGCCTGGGGTAAGGGCATGGACAACAAAATAGAAGAATTAAAGTGTGTAGCAAAATCTTTCTTTTAAAACTTCTCTTTCTCACCCTCCCCTATTCCCCTTATCACTCCCTCTCTCTCTATCACCCCTCTCTAGCTTTCTCTGGCAACTGAAACAAAAGTGTTCACGAATTACTACATAATAACATTAAAAAATAGCTCTAAATGCCGACCCCCCCTCTAACTAATTCTATTCCTAGTGACCTCCAAAACAACGAATATTAAAAATAAAATGTGCCTATATTTTACCCGAGGCAATGCTGAAAAAGAATATATCAGCTTTGTGGGTGTGTCTTGTGTAGTTTTCTTTTACTTTTAGCTGGATATGCACACACAGAATACTTTCATTATATAATAGAAGATAAAATATATAACCTTCAAAAACTCATCTGAAAACTCAACAAACTTTGCAAGGATCAACATGTAGTATCTGTGTCGGTCATTTGTCCTGTTAAACTATTTCTCTGTTAAACTATTTCTCTGTTAAACTATTTCTCTGTTTAACTATTTCTCTGTTAAACTATTTCTCTGTTAAACTATTTCTCTGTTAAACATTATTTCTCTGTTAAACTATTTCTCTGTTAAACTATTTCTCTGTTAAACATTATTTCTCTGTTAAACTATTTCTCTGTTAAACATTATTTCTCTGTTAAACTATTTCTCTGTTAAACTATTTCTCTGTTAAACTATTTCTCTGTTAAACTATTTCTCTGTTAAACTATTTCTCTGTTAAACTATTTCTCTGTTAAACATTATTTCTCTGTTAAACTATTTCTCTGTTAAACATTATTTCTCTGTTAAACTATTTCTCTGTTAAACATTATTTCTCTGTTAAACATTATTTCTCTGTTAAACTATTTCTCTGTTAAACATTATTTCTCTGTTAAACATTATTTCTCTGTTAAACTATTTCTCTGTTAAACATTATTTCTCTGTTAAACATTATTTCTCTGTTAAACTATTTCTCTGTTAAACATTATTTCTCTGTTAAACTATTTCTCTGTTAAACATTATTTCTCTGTTAAACTATTTCTCTGAGAAACTGTAAAATTATCCATTATGGAATAATTTGTGTGGAAGCAAACTATGGACTTTAGGTGAAGTAGAGGAAAAATATAAATATACGCGGAGGATAAGAATTTATTTTAGAACTGCAATAAGACAGAAATTTCATTCCGTGCTAAAAACGCTGATAATATTCAAACAGAAATCCCAAAGCTTATACATACACATGAAATAAGCACAAACCTCGATATGCGTTAATATCTTCCAGCTTACACAGCTGCTGTTGCTCGAATGTTTTACAGCTTACACAGCTGCTGTTGCTCGAATGTTTTACAGCTTACACAGCTGCTGTTGCTCGAATGTTTTACAGCTTACACAGCTGCTGTTCCTCGAATGTTTTACAGCTTACACAGCTGCTGTTCCTCGAATGTTTTACAGCTTACACAGCTGCTGTTGCTCGAATGTTTTACAGCTTACACAGCTGCTGTTGCTCGAATGTTTTACAGCTTACACAGCTGCTGTTGCTCGAATGTTTTACAGCTTACACAGCTGCTGTTGCTCGAATGTTTTACAGCTTACACAGCTGCTGTTGCTCGAATGTTTTACAGCTTACACAGCTGCTGTTGCTCGAATGTTTTACAGCTTACACAGCTGCTGTTGCTCGAATGTTTTACAGCTTACACAGCTGCTGTTGCTCGAATGTTTTACAGCTTACACAGCTGCTGTTGCTCGAATGTTTTACAGCTTACACAGCTGCTGTTGCTCGAATGTTTTACAGCTTACACAGCTGCTGTTGCTCGAATGTTTTACAGCTTACACAGCTGCTGTTGCTCGAATGTTTTACAGCTTACACAGCTGCTGTTGCTCGAATGTTTTACAGCTTACACAGCTGCTGTTCCTCGAATGTTTTACAGCTTACACAGCTGCTGTTGCTCGAATGTTTTACAGCTTACACAGCTGCTGTTGCTCGAATGTTTTACAGCTTACACAGCTGCTGTTGCTCGAATGTTTTACAGCTTACACAGCTGCTGTTGCTCGAATGTTTTACAGCTTACACAGCTGCTGTTGCTCGAATGTTTTACAGCTTACACAGCTGCTGTTGCTCGAATGTTTTACAGCTTACACAGCTGCTGTTGCTCGAATGTTTTACAGCTTACACAGCTGCTGTTGCTCGAATGTTTTACAGCTTACACAGCTGCTGTTGCTCGAATGTTTTACAGCTTACACAGCTGCTGTTGCTCGAATGTTTTACAGCTTACACAGCTGCTGTTGCTCGAATGTTTTACAGCTGACACAGCTGCTGTTGCTCGAATGTTTTACAGCTTACACAGCTGCTGTTGCTCGAATGTTTTACAGCTTACATAGCTGCTGTTACTTCACTATCGTATAGTTTACACATATATGCACGCATAAAATAAATTCATACATTAATTTATTATTAATGCCATACACATCAGTGCTGTTGCTGTTGCTGTCTTCTATGCAGGCACAGAACATCAATGCGCATACATTGAATGTGTATATGTAAGACCCCCTCATCCCGAAAACGTGGCCACCTGTATTCTGGTTACCTAAGAGCACTGTATTCTGGTTACCTAAGAGCACTGTATTCTGGTTACCTAAGAGCACTGTATTTTGGTTACCTAAGAGCAATGTATTCTGGTTATATAAATAATTACCCTACTTATGGAATTATATTTGACAATTATATTTCAAACAACACAAAACTAGTGGTATAGGTCTGTCGCTTGTAGGATTGTCAGTCTTTTCCAGTTTGGCTGTGGTTATTTTTAAAGCGTAATGTCTTCAAAGAGTAATGTATTCTAGGAATATTAATAATTATCCTACCTATAGAATTATATTTTACAACTTTATTCAGCAGCAAATAACCCACAGATGGTTGATATGCCATAAAACAAACCAAACCATATATGTAGAATTCAACAGATCCTGTCTTCTTAAAAGAATCTGGATGAATGCTGAAAAGAGGAGGAATTTTTAAATGACCTTGTGTCAGTTAATTGGTAAATACCTAAGACGGAACAAGATTAAAACAAGAATGGATCTTTTTCTTCATCCCGTTCTTTTCGGGTGATTTATTTGAGAAATATTTTTTATTTTGAATTAAATTTTTAAATTGGAAGTGCCAAGTGGAAACTGACAAGTTTAAAATATAAGCATTGTCACCTTTCACTAATAAAGCTTTTTTTTTTTTGTATAACGAGTCACCGTTTATCAAGACCCAAAAACTGCTTGAAGATAAGGGTTAATAAGTTTGTCGGGTGGACGTGAGACAACACTGAGGATTGGTAACGATAGTTGAAACTGGGGAGAATTTAATTATATAAGTAAGAGGATGGCTCAGCAAGAACTTGTTAACATTGTACTTGAAAATGATCATGTTGTAGTCAGCTGGAAAGCATCCCCACATACGGGTGATTCTTTGAAAGAAACTTTGCTCATGGAAGTTCCATTTAGTTTTAGGTACATATAGGAAAATTATTTACAGTGGTTGTAGCTAGAGGAGTTTTTGTTGTGAATGTTTTAGGGGGTGAGACTATAGATTGCAGCTCAGTCGAGCACCTACCATGAAAATAACGATAGTTTAGAAAGACTAGCAACTTCTCTTCTGTGAGAAAGAGGCTTAAGAGAAGAGGACATCCCTCACTAGATTTTGAAATCGGTTTTGTACACTGTCAAGGTAGGAAAGGATGTTCTGAGTGGCACATCCTCTGATGCGGTATTACTCGAGCGGTAGAATTTTTCCAGCAACCGTAGCAATAGATTTGATCTAAGTCTTCAATTTCAGGTCTGGGGTGAAGGTCGTGTGTGTGTGTGTGTGTAGTATCGAAATTTCGCTGGTGGGTAATGGTGTTTTTTATGATCGAGAGGTGAGGGTGGTTACATGTAATAGGTAAAAAACAAATTGCTAAGATGCAAAAACTCATTGAACTGAAAAGAATTTAGGACAAAATCTATCTAAGTCTAACATGGAAAATCAGACAAGATAACTTTATATGTTAGACAAGTCTTGTCAAGTTGCGTTGTCAACCTTATTATGTGGAAACCAAGTTTCCCTAATCATTACAGAAACATTACAATTACCAATTTGACATTCATACCTTGGTAACTGCTGGCCGTTCCTCATATAAGCGTATCTGACATAATCCTCCAAGACCAAGGAAACGCCGTCCTGAAATTAAGTCTTCTTTCATACCTTCAAAAGGACTAACTTGAGACAAAACTGAGGGAAGATAGAAAAATCTTTATTCAACATGGTCTTCATTTTAAATCACTAACAAGGCCTCCCGCCCTTATCAGTGCTTTCCAACAGACTATCTTTTCTATTACTCTCTCTCTCTCTCTCTCTCTCTCTCTCTCTGAGCCATGTGACATAATATTCGTTTCTAGTACATTTCTACAGCCTAAATAATTTTCAACTCTCATCAAGTTGACCTCGACTAATCTCTCAGCAGTTTCCATTTCCTATTATTGTCATCTAACTTAATAATATACTAGGGATCTGGTTTAAGATGCATCCATTCAATCTGTACATTTAAACTCGAGTGACACCAATAACGCATAGAAACAAAATAAACTTAAGCCTGAGTGATATATCAACCAACGCGTAGAAACATGACAGAATACTTATTCAAACATAAGCTGACGGACATGCCAACCAGCTGACAAAAGTCCAGAGCATCTAATAGACATGATTGTGCTGTGATGTGATACCATGTGTATAATACCAATATACACACTTATTGACGGAATCTGTGTGTGTGTGTGTCGTCACTTCACTTGACTGATTACAGGAAGCAAGTCTTATTTAAAATAGGAGGTTTTATTCGTGCGAGAAAGATCAACATTTACAAAATATTACAGACAGCCAAGAGAGAAAAATATATTTAATCAATTGGGAGAGAGAAGCACAGAACTACCAGAATCACTTCATGTCTCCTCTTTTTACACTCGCACCGGGGCTTCGGGCGAACTATTGCTTTGCATGTCTGATGGCTGTCAAATCTAGCTGGAGAAGAGAGCATATAACTTTATGCTGAAAATGAAAGCTCTAGTCATGTAAGCTCTATTTTCACAATAATCAATATTTTCTTATTATTGCTTTGAAGTAGACATATTTTCTATCTGTGTATAAAATTGCTTCATTTATTTATTCTACAGCTCCTGAAGTGTTGACCAGTAAAGGTTATAATCGATCTTTAGACATGTGGTCAGTCGGGGTCATTATATATGTAAGGTAAGTTAAGCATTTAAGATACTCAAGTCTAAATTTTGTTTGTTTATCTATGCTTTTAGAAATTGTGCAGAATGTCCGAGACAAATTTGATAGTTTTTCGATATTCTTTCATTTAAGAACTATTTGAAGTATTTGCAACGAATAGGCTTGTTCGAGAACTGAAAAACACCAGAATATTTGAAGAGACTGACCTGCATCATGATGATTCAAATCTTTTAGCGGTAGTGCAGTGCTCCTTGAATATCTTGAAAACCGTGAGATGTGAGCTGGAGAATTGCAACAGAGATGTGGAAGTTGTGACTATTAAGGATTGTAGCAGGCATTCTGACTGCACCATGAAATCTGTCGAGAAGCTGCAAAACAGAAATAGCAGGAAGGATCATAACAGGCTTGCTGACTATGTCCGCTGCACATGAAAATTCATTGAAGCTGCTAAAAAGGTGTGCGGAAAGATACAGACATGGCAATGTGGACCTTTGTGAGAGAGATGAGTTGAAGTAGCAAATACGAAAAAAGCACTGAACAACGAGGATCTTCTTTATTGCTTCTTTTCATACAAGAGTCAAAAGGTCCAACTCCTCACCACAAAGGCCCAAGAGAACCACCTTATGAAAGCTAAGAAACCCCTCAACAAGGTCAAACACCCAGGCAAGCTTGGGATGCTCTGCTTCTTCTCGGGAGCAGCTGCACAATGTATAACCACAACAGGTGACTAGTCTATAGTCTGCAGAAAGTCTCATGCACCATGGAGATCAAATTCCCCCAAACTGTGATGGTCTTTGGGTGTGTTTCCAGCAAAGGCTGCATCATATCGCCCCTCATCTTCAAAAAGAGACTTTGACTCAATTCAGATGATTATTGTCCACTGTTGTCAAGCACTGGGTGGAGAGGGTGGCTGTCGAATGACCATATGTGTAGCAGCAGAAGTCAGCTCCGTGTCACATTGAACTTCCACATCTTCACCAGCGCAAACATTGCTCACCTAATTGTGATTGTGTGTGTGTGGCACAGTTGAGAAAAACACCAACTGTACTGATTGCCAGGAACAAACTGGTGTTCAAGCATCTCTCGAAGGAAACTGAATGCCACATGCTCCAGGTGGTTTCTTCAAGTGAGTTGTATTCAACAAAAATCTTCTAAGAGATGCACTTTGGGTTTTCAGAATACATCAATTATTGGCCAAGATATGATATTTTTTTTCCCTTTCTAAAAAGTATCAAATTTAGCGCGAACACCTTGTAATTTTGTCAATATCTTAATTTTGAGTTGTCCAGAAAGTTTGAGCGGTTTTGAAGAATCATAATCTTAAAAAAAAATTTTATTGAGGAATCACAAAAGTAAACATCTTGTATATTTATCTTCATTTTTTTTCTCCGACTTCCATATTTATAACCACTTTTTGACCATTTCAGATTTCATTGATTATTCAACGTATTCTTCTTTGTTGCTGTTTAATATTGTTTTTAAATTGTATACCTGTAAACTCAAAGTTGTCTTATTCAAACTACTATTCTTATTTTGGTTGATATTTTCATGTTTCGGCCGATGTAACCTCTAACCTTCTTCAGGTTCATCTTTTCAAACTTGGGAATCTTTGTTAAATTGATGAACCCGTGCCGCAAACGTTAAAAACTTTGATTAGCAAGTGACCGTCTTCTGGAGGTTGAATGTTCAATCCTTACTTCAAATATAATAACTAAGAATAACAATAATTAACACTTCTATTTAGTCATGGCTGCTGGAACAAGAACAACCTACCCCCTGTGGATTAAATAATGTGTTCGGTTCGAAATTCTGTATAGGTTCTAAAGTTTGACGTAAAGATTCCCTGTGTCATTATTATCTACTATGTTTCATCTCAAAAATTCTGAAACATAAACTTTTATTAATTTAGCTTTATTTTATTTACTTACTAGTGTACCTGTGACTAATCGTGTTTGTCGTAATTATTTGATGTTTAAATTTCATTCAAGGTCCCAATTTGGGAAGTGCAAGGTTACCTCTTAGTTATTACTAATCCCAGGACTATTCTAAGCCGGAAAGAATATTGTGGATGCAAACATCCACAATATTCTTTTTGTATTTGGGATCTGAAAACGTAACTTTGGAAAGACTTTTTTATTAGCCGTGTAATTGCTGATAGGCGTTATAGTTAAATATGAAGTGAGCGAACAGATGGTGTAGTACGTAAAAAAGATCATTAGTGTGAGGAAAGGGGAAATTAGTCTCTCCTACTCCTGCACTGAAATTAGTAAGCAAAGAGCTGAGTTAATAAAAATTGTCAAATTTGAAAGAAAATTAAAATATTTATTTTTTGAAAATACGTACCAATAATCGGACTAAAGTGCATATGAATCAGAATTGTATATGTGGCGTCTGTTTACGGATCAATACTGGTCAACCAAATAGGGAAAAAATTTCACTTTTATTTATATATATATAAGATCTTGTTATTATATGTTCCTTTTGCATATCAGGATTTACTTTAACCTTTTACTTTTTCGTGCTTGACTTGACATAACATCAGAAACCTCATTTGCATTTTTAATTCTTCACTGTTTGTTGGTTCCAAATTCAAATTATCCTTTTTGATTTGATAGTTTTGTTTTAATAAATTTAATAAGTATTATTAATTAAATTTTTGAATTCTTATCTGTTCTCATCTTCATTCACGTTTAAATTGTGTTATTGTAACAAGTGCTACCGTGTGTGTAAAATGCTTTTCTTTTTTTTTTCATACATTCAATCACAATTTACTATTAAACAACATTCAAAAACAATTCTGTTTCACATTTAAAGACAATTTTAAGATTTAAATTATCGATTCAGTTACCATGTATTTGTTCACTACTAAAAAACGACAACTACATTAACTGCTGTATCATTATCTATCATGTTTCTCGAACAATCTCATCTCAAAAATTCTGAAACAAACTTTTATTTATTTAGCTTTATTTTATTTACTTACTAGTGTATCCGAGACAAACTGTGGTTATCATAATTATTTTTATGTTTAAAATCCATTCAAGGCCCCAATTTGGGAAGTGCTAGGTAAGCCCTTAGTTATCATTAATCCCATTCGCTGTGCATGGAGTATTATTGGCACATCTAGGCTGGTGCACCAACCATTAGCCTCTCTCTTGAACAGGGTACAAAAAAGAATATCTAACCTTATACCTTGTTTTGGGTGAACAAAAGTAAACATTAAATTTATTCATGATGTATATCCGATGGTGTCTCGTCGATTATAGTTTCATGTGATGCCCCCACTGACAGGTACTACCACTCTGGGTCAGGGAAGATCCGAGGGTACTGGAAACTAAGGAGTCACTCCACACTTCCCCAAACTTCATACTTCGAACAGATTATTTTTAACCCATAGATAGGAGGTTTGAGATTGATAAGACTTGTGCATAAAAATGTTTTCTCTTTAATAAATGAAAATCAAATTTACCATTAAACAACATTCAAATACAATTCCAATAGATATTTAAATAATTTTAAAGTTAAATAATTGATTCAGTTCTCATGTATTTGTTTATTACTACAAAAACGATACATTAACTGTTGTATCTGTTGATAACAATCATTATCTGTTATGTTTCTCCGACAATCTCTTCTTCCTATTAGTTGGTCCCCCAATTTATAAAATCGGGGGACCTATGTTTTGAGGCATTTCCGTCCGTCCGGATTTTTCTCTGCAACCATCCATTGAATTTCTCTGAAATTTTGCATGAAGTTGTGACTTTTGTCAGGTTAGAAAGTGACATTCTCCCATTTTTGAAAAAAAATCTGGTTAGCCCCCCAGGGGGTCAAAAGGCCCCGAAATGGCAAAAAATGACATTTTTTGCCCCATAACTTTTCATCCATCCATTCAATTTCTCTGAAACTTGGCCAAAACGTAGAGGCAATTATTCTGGATATAAAATGAGCATCTTTGACCTCAGAAAAATTCTGGTTCGCTGGGGTAAAAAATGCCCCAAATTTATTGCATTTTACACTTGCCACATCGAGTCACATACAGAGGGGGGACCACGCATGCGCGGCTTGTTTTACTATGTTTTTGTTATATCGTAAGAATAACAATAAGTAAATAAGAAACTCAAGACAGGAATTGAAAGGAATAGGAATTGTATTAAGAATACCTAATTACAATAAGTTGGTCGCCATTACCGGCTCTAGGCAGACATGCTAAGAGATTCTTGTTACGGGAAAAGGTGTCGACAGTTTTCTTTAAAAGCCCAATATAAAACCAAGCAGTAACCTAAATTTAATTAGTACATTTAATTAGTAAATATGTCAAATAACAAATTCTTTAGGCAAAAATACTTTGACCGACACGGATTTGTTTTAAATTTTTTAAACTTATAGATCTTCATGATACGAATTTAATGGCACCAGTCTTTCCCCTCAAAATTAAGTTATGACCTTTGACAAAAAAATGAATTTTCGATCATACTGACAGTTTTAAATTTAATATTTCCAGTATTTTTACACCCCAAAAGCTTATTTATATACCATTTTAAAGTAATTGGATGGAGCTAAATGTACCATATGTAGATTTTTTTTTAATTTATCTTAGCGATCAAATGATAATTGGAGTTTAAATAATTGATGCAGTTATTGTGTATTTTACTACTATGAAAACGATAAATTAACTGCTATATCTGTGGATAAGAATCATTTTTATCTGATGTTTCTCGGACATTCTCATCTCTTCTTACTATATTAATAGCTTTTCTTTAAAACCACAAAAGAAAGAAAGATATAGCCAAAATTTAATTTAATCGGTAAATAAAGGAACGTTAATTACAAATAACATTTTACTTAGGTTAATTACTTTTCAAACACAACTATTTGATGTTATCCTCACAAAAAAAAATTAATTTCTTAATTAAGAAAAAAAAAATGAAAATTTATTTTCCTCTTTCACAAGTCATGTTACTATTCACATTGAAAGAAATGTAACCGGCAGCATTTCTCTCTTTCTGTTTCATATGGCATAATGGAATATTTTCAGACAAAAGTCAGTTTCCTTGAACCAACACACAATAAGTTTTCATTTTCTTTCATCTTTTCAGCCTTAGTGGAACATTCCCATTCAATGAAGATGAAGAAATTAGTGATCAAATTCAGAATGCGGCCTTTATGTATCCTCCAAATCCATGGAAGGAGATTTCCCAGGAAGGTAAGGAAAGATAACTCTGCAAGTCAATGTTAAAACTAATGATAATCAGTGTTAAATATTGATGAAACTCTGAAACACTACAATTCTGAGTTCAAGGGGCAAAGATTTAAATGTCAAAACTGTATCGCAAGTTCAAAAACTCTGCGTAATTATAAAAAGCATAACTATGATTTTAGCTCATCATCACTATCATCATATTCAGTTTAACGTCTATTTTATGTAATGGCATGTGTTGGACAGCTTTTAGAATCTCTGGCCAAGTGTTTATTTATCCCTCTTTCTCTTAAGTCCATCCTTATCACTTTCTCACATGTTTTCCTTGGTCTTGCCTTGTGAACTGAACCTGCTACCTCAACTCAATCTACTAACTCAAGAACTCTCATCCATTCTTTCAACGTAGCCAAACCATCAAAGTCACTTGTTCTGCACCCATCTCCATATACTGTCCAGATTTAATCTTCCTCTGAAGTCATCAGATTTAAGTCTGTCTGTAAGACACACATTACACATCCATCATATTATTCTCATATAATTTCTCTCCATGCAACGCATGTCTTCAACCCTCACTAGCCAGGTTTCACTTCCATACTTCATCACACTGTGTACACATGCCTGATAGACTTTTCCCTCGGTCGACAGTGGTAACGCTCTGCGGGTTAGTAATTCCCTGAAATTATTTCATCCCAAGGTAACAGAACTTCTGAACAACCTCTATAAATTCGCCATCCAAATATACTTTCTCCACACCTGAGTTCTCATCCATCTCCATGGTCTCATGAACAAACTTTCTAATAATGTAATGATTTTTTTACCTTGCCTATTTCTTTGAGGTTATGATATAGAGTTGCTGTTGAAATATCAAAGTTTTAACAAATCTTTGAACCATTGCAAATGACCTGTTTGCCTCAACTTTTAACAGATATACTTGTTAATATAAGTATGTTAACACACACACACACGTGTGTGTGTTAACATACTTATATTAACAAGTATGTTAACACACACACACACGTGTGTGTGTTTCATCAGCAAATTAACCGTGGCTCACTGGTTCTTGTTAGATCATCGCAGTCAAGTAATGTTAAGCCTGCTCAGTACTTTGGAATACCAGGTGGCGTAACTAAAATGTTGCAGTAAACAAAACTATAATACTATTAGGAAAGGTATGAATCCATCACCCTATTTGAGAAGTACTCTCTCCTTTTGTAGGTAAAAAGAATGATACAACAACCATAGTGACCACAGTAGTTCACATTACATTTTTATCATTTTTTTTCAGCTATTGATCTGATTAGTAATTTGCTTCAAGTGAACACAAGAAAACGATTCACAGTGGATAAATCTCTTTGTCATGTTTGGCTTCAGGTAAGTTTCTCTTTCTTTCTCTTTTCTCTTTCTTCTCTTTTTTTCATTTTTTTCTATCTTTTTCCTTTTTTTTAATTTCTTTCTCAAAATTTCTATTTGACAAATAAGATATCACCAGGATTAAATATTAAAATCAATTGGAAAGCCATTTTTTTAACCATGGACCAATATTTGCCATTAGTGAATTGTGAAACAGAATTAAGTACCAACCTTGTATTATTAAAAGCTATTAATATCAAAGAAACAAGAAACTGGCATTACTTAAAGTAAGATAAATTGAAAAAAACGAACAATTTACATTACAGATTTTTGAGTGAAAGCAAATATTTTTTGGAATAAATTTTTAATACAAACTGACACCGAAACTAGCTCGACTCCTCCTGTCTGACATAATTTCTCCTTATTTACTACTTATATGCTACCCGGCGTTGCCCGGGGGAGTATCAAGTAATTTATCTTTATCAATAACAATTGATTTCCTACTGTTGTCACATGCGAGGTAAATCTTGCTGTAAAAACTGAAACAACTAATCGTGTTAAAACTTAACAAAAAAAAAAGGCAAATATGCAAGTTAAATGTTATTTAAAGAAATAAAGTTTGACAATAAATTTTTTTTAAATATGTGAAAAATGTTTTACTTAAAAAATTAAAATCTAATCCTCTCTCGCTCTCTCTCATCTGTAAATAAAGCATCTGTGTGACTAGATTAATTCCTATTTAAGTGACAAAAATATTAAGAACAAAGGAATATTTTTTGTGTCTATTAAAAGTGAAAGAAATTCTTTACTTTATTTTTATTATCAGTTATGATTAAGATTAAGCCTCCCTTTCTTTGCTCATTAAGATTAAGTTTACATACATGATTATTCTTTTCTTTATTATTATCAGTTATTATTGAAGTGAGCCGGACACACGTACATTCACTTTTATTATATAGATTTAAAAAGTTTTTTGTTTTTTTTAACTTATATCTTATTAATAAAAAAAAATGTTCTTTCTTTGACAGGATTACCAAACCTGGTGTGATCTACGCGTCCTCGAGTCCCAGGTTGGTCAGCGATACCTCACCCACGAGTCTGACGATGAGAGGTGGGATGCTTTTCGCCAGGAGAAGCGACAGAGAATATGGCAGGAAATTGGTCAGAAAGGAAGGCAAGAAATCTACAACCTTGGACGACGCGGCGAGAATAAACAAGCCAATGGAACGTCTTGATTGGAACACATGTATCGTGCAAATATGCTGTCCGAACTCTGCATATTCATCACCGCTATCCATCACAAATGCAGAGTCAGCATTCATATCATTAAACGGACTTTTCAATCCACTACGGATTATAATATGCCTTCCAAAATGTTTCTGACCTGACTCTTATATCTAACATTGCCGAGCATCAGAAATATAAATTATGAGGTCCGTATTGGAAAAACGCTCTCCATCTTAAATTTTATGTGTACATACAGACACGCACACACTTATATATAATTATATTTTAATGTTGGGACGACGTTCTTGTAAGTTTTCGGACGATAATTGTATGGATAATACACCACAAGAGAAGTTTTTTAAGTACATATTGTTTAAATCCTTGTAAAATATATAATTATTGCCCCCCTCCTCTCAAATGTGCTTCTCTAAAATCTACCCCTCCACCACCTCCTGCCCTGAACATTCGTTTTGGTCTGATTACTTTGCTTGCTTTCGGGTCACAACCTCCTCAAAACGTATCTTCGAGGACAGAAATATATTTTAAAAATTAGAACCGCAAAGTTTGTAAATTGTTTTTATTTCCTAACATCATCAACAAAATCTACATAATTCATCATAAAATTTACATTTTACTTATACATACATACATACATACATACATATACATACATATATATGTATAATACTCTGAAAAAGCTTGAATGCTTAAAATGGTAAAGAACTATTTTACATGTGTATATATGTCTCTCTCTCTCTCTTATATATATGCATACATACACACACTGTCTATATAAATAAAATTTTAGACAACCTGCTGAAAAAATAAAATTAATGAATAGAGCTGCAAAAATAAGAAATATCAAAAAACTTTCCATAGAAATATATAAATTCGATTAAATAAGAAAAAGTTTTCACTATAAAGGGAAATTCTACTGTCTATATGTCTATATGTTATGAGGAATGTGTTTGCGGTTTTTCAGCAAAATTCTACTTTTTTTTTTTTATTCTAAAAGCGGATTTCTACTTAAATCGTTTTTTTTCTTTTTAAATAAGAAAATACTGATTTTCTGCCAAACGTCCTTATTTTTCGTCATTTGACTCGATTTTATTTATTTCTTCCTCTCTCGCTTTATTTTTCTCTTCCTGTGTTTTCTCTTTCTCCTCTCTTTGAAAATTTGCCTTACTTCAAACGAAGGTAGAAGGGGGGAGGGAGAGTAGTAGACTTCCTGTTTCCTTCCCATCACATGCACACTTGGGGATCTTTCTCTTAATTTTTAAGTTATGAACCATGAAATTGTCACTTCTTTTGAGAATGTGACTTTCATTCAATATTTTAATCGCTAACGGCCATGTTTTTTCTTGTTTATTTCTTGACGTGGACCAAACATTTTTAATGTTTTAAACTTTTTATTACACACAAAAAAACGTGGAACATTCTTATTACGCAAAAAGCTAATTTTATGGAATTTAACTAATTTTGAAAGCAAAAATGAAGTTAAAACATAAGTCGATACTTTCAGTATAAAAAGGTATTGTTGATTAACAACCTTTGCTACTACCCCCCCTCCCCCCGAAAAATAAGATACTTTTTTTCTTTAGGCCATTATGTATGAAAACCTTTGCAGAAAGTAAAAAAATAAACAAACAAGTATTTTAGAATTTAGAGGGAGGGATTAGTTTCACATGTAGATCTAACATAAAATAATCTCCCATTTCCGGCCATTCTAGCGTTTTAGGGCAAATAACCATTTTTTTTTTTTTTTTAGGGGGAGCTGTACTTTTGTAGGCGATCACGTACAGTTTTTCAAGTTTTTTGTTTGTTTACCACTCAAACATGGTTAGTGGTAGGATTAAGGAAAGTTTTTTTTTCTTTTTACTAACTTTTCAGCATGAAAAAAAATCCGCCTTCAGAAAAAATACGCAGAATTTATCTTCCATAGCAAAAAAAAAATATTTGGTTAACTGCCCTAAAAAGCTAGAATGGCTCTATAATGGGGGGGTACCATTCTACATTAAATTCATATGCGAAGCTGATCCTTCCACTCTAAATTCTAAAAGGATTGTTTTGTTTTGATCTTCTTTCCCACAAGTTATTCAGGATGTTCATACATAATTGCCTAAAAAAAAAAGTAGAATCTCATTGGGGGGGGGGGTGTAGCGAAGGGTGTTCATCTACAATACTGTTTTGTTTCATATTGAAAGTATTGACTGGTATGTTTTAACTTCATTTTTGCTCTCCCGGTTGGGAAATTCATCTCCATTTTAGATTTAAAAAATTTTTTTTTTAATGATATTTCACCCCAAACAAGGCAGGACGCCACTGTAGACGTAAGGGGCTACTGAGAATTAGAGAGTAGGTTTAGGGTGTCATTCTAAGTTGGAAGCTGTGCAGCGAGATGTCTGTTTACATTAGTTTTAAACCTCTGCATGTCGGTACTACAGGGGGCAGGGAGGGAGTTCCAGAGGCCAGCAGCATGAGGAAAGACGCTATTGGAGTAGAAGGCTCTCCGGCATCTGGGGACCTCCACAGTGAATTTATGTCGAGGGGGCACCAGAGTAGCCAGTTCATTGGAGCATAATCCATTGAAGTACTTGTAAAACAAGCACAAGGATGTTACATTGTGGCGATGGGACAGGGACTGGAGCTTGGTGGACAGTGAGGGACCCATTGGCGACTCTTGTTTATTTACAATTATTTTTAGTGCACATATATTTGCAAATAATCCGAATATGTTAATCAGGATAGAGTGGTAAAGTAGATATTTTTTAGTGTGACAACACCTACTCAAGATTTCAGACCTTTAATAATTCAGTCAACTTTAGTCAGTTTTTACTTCATCCACGATCTCCACATTTTAGAGCCGAGTATAGAAATGAGATCTTTTCATAATTTCCAAGTTTATTACACGGTTACTCCGTTTGTCTTTCATCTGCCAAATGTATGTTGACATAGCCATACTATGCGTGTATTTATCCAGATGAAATATCATAGTTTTCATTAGTGCTGGGACGATTAATCGGAATCGGAAACCTGAAAAATCTTTTTGGGATATTGAAATCGGAAAAATTGAGCCTAATTTCCGATTCCAAAAAACTATTCTTTTAATATTTTTTTTCTGTTTAAACCTGTTAATTTACTAATGATAAAATTATAAACATTTATTGATTTTAAACTATCAGTAAAACTAAAATTTATATATCATAATAACGAATTTAGGTAAAAATGGCACCGGAAAAAAATGACACGAGTAGATAAATAGGAAAAAATGACACAAGTAAAAAAAAAAAAAAAAAATATAGATGTAAATTTCACAATGAGTTTATATATAAAGAGAAAACATTAAGAAGTTTGTCAAATGAAAAAGAAAATTATATCTACATTTAAAAGTAGGCAATGTTAGAATCGGAATAGGTAATCGTATCAGAATTGGGAAAACTATTGGAATCGTCCCATTACTAGTTTTCATAGCATTTTTATTTTTAAGTACAATCTAGATTTTATTTGCATAACCTTGGAATTTGACATTGGATTTGTCTACAACACATTTAGTTTGGCATTTCCCTTTTGATCGGACAGTTAGTCTTATTGATACAGATGCGTAATCTTGCATTGGCAGCTATTTCTACTTTGTTGTTTATTAACCATGCTGATAAAATTCAGCATGCAACTACATTAATTTGATTTATCTGAACACTTCATTATTTATTATCGTTATAAGCTCTTTCTAAAAAGATATTGAGCTCTTCATATGTACTAAGCCCTTCTCTCTTGATTTTGGAATTGCTGTTTGAATATCTTATCGATAAAATAAAATCGACCTTCCCCCCCCCCCTACTTTTGTGATGAATCCCTTTTTACTACAAGTTTCATCAGTGATTTATGGCAAATATTGGTCAATGTGGTTAAAAAAAAAGTTACTTCAATCTATTTTATCAACTTTTATATTTAATCCTGATCAATATGTTATTTTTTATTAGTCATAAATAAAAGAAGGCATAGGAGTTCTTATCCTCATAGTCAGAAGTCCTAATACTGCTACCCAAATAACCGGGTATTAATTTAATAACAAATAAATCTTTCAATATTCAGAGGTGAAAAAGAAAGAAAATTTTAATTTGTCCTTTTCACTTTCTTTCGTTGCCTTTCGCTGACTGACATTCGACTCTAAAGAGAGAGGGTGAGGGAAGAAAAATGACAGTCTGGTTTATGTATTTAATAGCGTCACCGTTTTGTACTTGCCTCCGTGGGTCAATCGGTTACTGCACTGTCGGCTTAGAGACAGTTTGTGGGTTCAAACCTCACCCATGACATAATTATGTTTACTTTGGTTTCTTCCTCCCAATCTGTAAACAATGAACAACCTTAGAGTGTATGTATGCCTTTAGCATATCGTAATTGAAGTTAAACAAAAAGGCAAAGATATATAATAATAATAAACCATTTGTGGTTACAAACTCTGAGAGAAAGATACTGTAGCGGATGACTATCCTGTGTCATCATATTGTAATATTATTTAAAGCTAAACGAAACATGATTGTAAATAATTCGTGATTAGGTTGCATTTACAAACTGCATGAGAGAAAGAGAGAGAATAGTGTATGAATACTCTGCATATGCCTTTGTCCTATTGTAATATTATTTAAAGTTTTAAAAAACCCACATAATTTTAAATTTGATAGAAAAAGAAATTACATACCCTGTTAGATAGCAATGCTGCTGTGCTACATATGTGTAAGTGAACGATTTCTAGAATTAAGGAAGAAATTGTTTTCTTTTCTTTATATGTATGTAAACTAATGGACGGATCGTTATAAATTTTGGAATATGTATTCTAGGAAACAGGGTAAGTAACGTCGGCACATTATTTCTTTTTTTGTAAACTTTGCCATTTAGAGGAGTGCCACCGAAACAGTACCATATCCCCCAAAGAAAAAAAAAAATATTAAAATGTTTAACTAATGTTCTATTTATTGCTTATACATGTCCTCGGAGGAATATTCTAAGAGTTATAAATAAAAACGCATTACAACCGATTACTTATACTGTATACAGTGGCTGAGTGACATAGTTATTTATGTACAATAAGGATGTCCAACTTACATCAAAAATCGACTTACGACATGTCGTAGAAGCAGAATTTCATGTACACTCCTGCCCTCAGCTTTGAACTCCATATTAGTATTTTAATTTTATATTTGAAAGTTCCTGAAATTTGTTTTGCTAACTATTTTTGAGATTTTTAAAATTTTAAAACCACCTCGTCGTTGCCATGGTGGAGACATATTGGACAACAAAGGGACCAGGGAAAGAGAGATGTAAATATAGTCACTGTTACAAGTATTTAATTTTTAAATAGGACTGAAAAATGGTTTTTAATTTTGCCATTATATTTTTTAATCCAATATAAATTAATAATACTCAAATTTATGTGTAAAAATGAAAAAATGAACCTAGTTTAAAACGAGTTTATCTCCCTTGCACCCTTATATATTTAGTGCATTTTTTGTGTGAATGCGAATAAAAAAAGAAAGAAAACAACTCCATGTCAGTTGTGACGTTTTTGTTAAAGTATATTTACCTGAAAATGATTTAGCAGCATTTTACTAATTTAATTAGTTGGTATAAGCCCTACAACATAATCATACAACTGTATCGTTACAGTCTAATAAAATTAGGTGGTATAAATAAATAATTTGTATATAAATAAATAATAAAACCGGGCAAAGGCGGGTGGGATTTCTGTATAATTGGTTTGTTCATGTGTTAATGTAACGTCAAAAAAAATGGCAGCCTTTCGATTGGAAATTGTTATTTTGTATACAAAAAAATATTTCGTCAGACATTCAAAGTAATAAAGTATTTTACGTTTGTAAGAGAAATTGTTTTTCTTTTTGTGCATTTGTGTTAAAGGAAGAAAAAAAGTATTTATGGAAAGAATCAGTTAAGTAGATGAGTGTCAACATAACAATGCATAATAAGAAGCAATCGCTTACATCCTAGCAAACATAATCGTTAGGATTGAGAATCAATTGTGTTTATCACTTAAGAACACCATTTCATTTAGTTGCTCAAAATAAGTTATTGTATCAATTATCATGAAACGCATGTAATTGTTTACCTGAAATAGCAAGCCTTTTTTATTAAGAGCTTAAGCTGTTTATGTGAGTAAGGAAAAATGTCACCATTATATCAATATTCCTAATCAGCTTAAGTATTATCAGAAAGAACTGAAGCGAACCAAATTATTTTAGTGAACGAAAAAGGGCTAGTTAGAATTAAGTACCGAATTGTCAGATGCATTGCTATTTAAGTCTAACATTGAAAGGCCGACTAACTTAATTTTATATATTAGATAAATGATTTTGGACCTAGAATTAAATTTTATGTTGAAAACATATGAACAAATGTATATTCATTTATGATTTATGCACTATCCCCAATATTGATCACTCTATTTATAAATAAGGTATATATATATATATTTAAATTATATCCTATCTTGAATAGTTAATGCTCGATATACTTATCTACTTATATATATATATATATATATATATATATTGACGATTTAAGTCATTTTCAATTCGAGTTCAAAATAAAGAGCATACACAAAGGTATTATAGTAGTTTACAGCTGTTTAAAGGCAATGTTTATTTTAAGTCATACAATGAAACATTTTTTAAGCACAAGGTAATCCTCGGCTAGCTTGAGCTACTGATGTTTGCAAGTTGATGATTGATCTATAATGATCATTAAGAGTTTTCTATATGATCGAAAAGTTGTCATATATCCAATTTGATAGTGCTCAATAATAAAATTGTTATTAGTAGACCAACTATTATGTTATTCGCTGTTTTGATACCTCGCTGTAATACAGTTTCCTATTTCAGTAGCTTCTTTCCAAGAACTGCAGACTTCCTGCTAACTGTTTTCCTCCTACCTATAGCCTTGGTCTTTCCAGAACTAAGTCCAATAGGCATCTCCTGTCTGTGATAATCATCTTTCGTTCTTGTTAGCTCCTTACATAAAGTGGCTTCATGCTTTGTCTGGAGTGATTTCCATAAAAAAAGCATACAATGGCAGTATTGGTTTCTTCAGAGCCATTGGCATCATTAGTGTAAGCCAAATAACTTATCTAATAATATAAAGGAAGATTTTGTGTGTGTGTTCAGCTTAAAGTAAAAAAAACTACACAAGACAGCCCCACAAAGCTGATATATTCTTTTTCGGCATTGCCTTGAACAAAAGATAGACACGAATGGAACAGAATTAGTTAGGAGGGGGGTCGATATTAAGAACGACTTTTAAATGTTGCATAGTAATTTGGAAAGAAATGGCCAATTCGATGACCGTTTTATATTTTCTTTTCTTCATTCATGATTGTACAATTTCAAAAAGAATTTCAGAAACGTTAAATAACATCAGCTTCGGACTATAGTCCTCATCAATATCATTTCTCTCCAGATTAAAGTAAGAGAGGGGAAGAGGGATAGACAAAAAGCTCGGCTTTTCCCAGGAGCAGTAATAGTAATAATACAGTATTATATTTGGTAAATGGTATATGTTAATCCAAAAGTTCTAATTACGTTTGATAGAGCAGGTGTGTTTGAATGCTGTGTTGCCCGGGAGCAATAACTTCAATGCATTTCATTATAATGGTGTATATTAGACGAGAATCTCGGTGTTACCTGGGAGCAATAAAATAATAGAGTATTACATTTGATAAGTGGGATACGTTAATCCAAAAGTGCACAATACCCTAGATAAAGCAGATGTGTTTAAATGCGGCATTGCCTGGGAGTAAGAACTCCAATGTGTTTTGTTATAGGGGCAAGACAGGAAACTTGGCGTTGCTTTAGAATACATTAAACAAAATGTTTCATTATAGTGTCGAGGGGAGAGGAAGAAAATTAGAAACTCGGCGTTGTCCGGAAATACAATCAAATGCGTTGTATTAGAGTGGTGACGTGAAGAGAGGGGAAACCTGGTGTTGCCCGGGAGCAATAACTTTAAAACTGAAAGCTCAGTTTAATTTCTTATGTTTTTATTATGAGTTTTAAGAGAGAAGAGTGGGCAGGGTGGAGGGGTAAGAGGTGGAGAGAGACAAAGGGTAGAAAAGAGGGGAGAGGAGCGAAAAATAGAGATAAATCTTAAAAGAAAGATGTTATACATTTTAACCTTTTCTATTTTGTTGTTTATGGTCCCGGGCAATGCTGGATAGTCCTGCTAGTATGTATATATAACAAGAAAATCAACTTCTCAAAATCGGAACAACGCTGAATTAAGACAGCAGACGTTGGACAAACAAAGAGCTCAATATCGATTTTGTATTTGAGTGATTTTGACATAGAGATCAGTTGGTACACTGTTGAGGATGGGCATTGCTGTGAAATTACAATAATGGTTTATATAATTTATGATACAGGGTGCGAGGACTATTTGAGGACGTTTTTATTATGTTAAATGAACAACAATATTTTAACAGAAATGCATATATTTAGATCAAATTGACACTAATGTCCTTGATGATACTTCTTTATCTAATTATTCTATGAATCCACCTTTGCCGTCAATGACGACTTATATTCGAGCTTGAAACCATCCACAAGCTGAAGTGATCCTTATTCATTTTGGACATCACCTGGACAATGGCAGCCTTTAGTGAAGCTATGGTTCTATAAGGATGTCGATTAGTCTCCCTTTCAACAACGCTCCACACGTAATAGTCCATAGGATTTAAATCTGGCGAGTTGGGGGGGGGGGGGTTAATATGTTGGGGGTCACATGATTGTAAAAATTCTCTGATAACCAGTCCTGTGTCATAATTGCTTTGTGGGAAGGTGCAGAGTCTTTTAAATTATTTGGATTATTCAGACTACTGCTTTAATCTTGGATATTATTCTCACAACATTTCGGCCGATGTAACCTCCAACCTTCTTCAGGTGTATCTTGTCGAACTTGGGAATCTGTATAGAATTTCAAACGGAACCCTTTATTTAATCCAGGTCAGAGGGTACATCAGCAAATTATCAATCCTCATCTCAAAAATTCCAAAACATAATATCAAATCAGTACGGACCTAAAATATGGAAACAAATTGAAAAACTATACCAAAAACGTGTTGAAGGACATTTAGCCTTCTGTTGCATAGTTTATTTATCCAGGATTTGACCGTTTTAAGAACATCAATGTATTCAGCAGCATTGACCCTAAGACCTTGTCGTAAAATGTAAGGTGGCATGACACGACCGTCACTGCTCACAACTCCTAAAACGATCATAGTAACCGGATATTTCGTGTGCATCCATTCTGGGTACTTCAGAAGATACATATATTGCCATCACATCCTTTTTGCTCCAATCGAACCTGGTGAACAAGTGATCTGGCAACATGTAAAAAGTTACTGATTTCTAAATCACTACGTTTTGCAACTAAAGCATCTATGACTGCACGTCTTCATTGCTTGGCTTAACATCTTCCTCTGAATGGGTTGTCTGAAATAAAATTAAAAATATTATAAATAATTTGAGTAAACTTAAAATAATATACTCAAATAGCCCTCGCACCATGTATGTATATATATATATGTGTGTGTGTGTGTGTGTGTATATATATATATATATATAATGGGAAAAGGAAAAACCAAGAGATATTTTTCATATATTCATCAACGTTTCGTCTTTATTGTAAGACTTCCTTACTGACTGACTTCTCTCAACCCGGACCTTGGTCCAGCGCTCTTAGTAGCCATGGCTACTACTTTTTCTCATCAACCCATCATGTCAACCCAATATTTCGATGTACTTGCATGACATTCTTCTTTAAATTATCATCCTGAGGAAGTCTTACAATAAAGACGAAACGTTGATGAATATATAAAAACATATCTCTTGGTTTTTCCTTTTTCATTTTCCATATATATATATATATATATATATATATCTTCATAAAGTAAAGAATGTTTATATATTTGTGTGTACAGGATTCACTCCTAAACTAATTAACCAATCATTATGAATTTTCGAACACAGCTGCTAAGCTTAAGGTGTCGTAATGTGGTCTATATTTATTTTGACCAAAGGAGGTGGAAGCCCTTTGTGAAAATTCAGATACCTCTGGGTTTTTTTGTGAAATTTTAACAATAGGTATTAAACATAAATGAATAAATATTTCTCAAATTTCAGTTTCTTTGGAATATTTTAAATGGTTTTTCAGTGGATAATATGGGTACAACCTCCCATTTGAAAATTCAAATATTTCAGATTTTATCCATAGTCATTGGACATCAATGAAGCAAGATTCCCTGAATTTCAATTTCTTAAGACCCCTTAAGCCTTAAATTTTAAACATTTTCAAGAATCAAAGTTATGTAATGGATTTTGATTAACATTAGAATAAGGATTCTAGACATAAAGTTTAGTATCATTAAATTTTGATTTTAATCTTCGTAAGGGGACATAAAAGTGGTGCAAAACTGTTCTGTTTGGGGACTTCATTTTACTAGTTATATATACTGAAAGGAGGAGGAACAACAATAAATGCAACAGCAAAAATAATAATAATAATAATAATAATAATGCAACCATAACAGTAATCATAATATAAAGCAACAATAAATTGTATTACATATTGATTCCTTTTTATATCTGTTTATATTTATACACGTTTTCCCTAATATTTTTGGAATAACATCCCTTTTTGAAAAGAGAAGCTCAGAATTACTTGCTTGTTGTTTTTAAATGAGCCAGTGTGTATAACACTGAGTGGCTTTCATGATGTCACAACGGCAATTATATAATGTTAGTAGATATTGGAAGCTAACTGATTTAGGTGTAATTTAGACTATATATTTTTTTATTTAGATGAGCACAATGCATTGGTCGAATTACACACATATTGCAAATCTTATCCCTCCACTAACAAATATATGAACTAATCCGGAAGTATATGACACAGCACAAACTTGTTTTGAGCTCTCCATTTGGTTAAGCAGACTTTTCTTGTCTCTAAATTGAGCGATGCACAATTTTTTTTTCTTGAGGTAAAGTTTGCAGAGACAATAACCATTATTTATACATACACATCAGGCACGTAAGCAGACTTATAACAAAACAGTAACGGCCAAATATACGCTACTCATAAATACTGGCTCACGGGATTTATATAGAAATTTTTTATTTTTTTATATCTCTTTAAATCTTCTCCCGTTTTAAATCTCAACTGTTACTTTTCACCCACCCCCCCTCCCGCCTTTTTTTTCAAACCTTATTAAACCTTCCTTACACTAAATTGAAACAAACATACATAACACTCTAAGCAAATAACGCGTCCAAACGAGAGTGACATGTGACTTCACATTTCCAAAACAGACTACAACAGAAGCTGAAGAGAGCCGGATGGCTAAGTCCTTCTGTGCTTGAAACCGACGGTACGAATGTTGTACTAATTTTCTGTACCAAAATAAATATATATATATATTTTAAATTTCTTTTAAGTTCACGCAAAAAGTGTGCTGAGAGCTCAATAGGGCTTACATTAATAGAGCTCTAAATATGTAATAACGTTCTGAGTTTACTTTTTAGAAATATTTTTATTCATACGATCGTCTCTGCTTATTCCAAAACACACATTTGTCTTGATAAACTCAAGGCCTTATGAAATAAGGGAACGTCATGTGATGATGGAGCTTTCATATTAATGTTGTTTCTTTTTTTTTTTTTAAACTAATAGAAATGCAGCTTGAAGTTTGTTTTTGTTTAAAAAAAAAAATTAAATAAATATATAAATTAAAAAATCAAAGATGTCAGCTTGAGGTGAGTTTTTTTTAAATTTTTTTACTTTTTCTGGATTTTATTTGTTAGAGATAAATCCATTCAGGAAATCTTTCAAACATATATTGAGTTTATCAATTATCAGGACAAATGTGTGTTTTGGAATGGGCAGAAACGATTGTATGAATAAAAAGGATTCTTTTAGCCGTGATGTCAAAGATATTTTTAAAAAAACAAAAAAACTCAGGCCTTTGAGGAATATTATTATTAGATCGTGAAATCAGACAGGATTCAATGAGGCGTTTTAATTTCATGTCATGTGCATGTTTGATTGTTATGGCTTTTTGCGTATCAAATTGGTGGTTATTAGAAACCCTGCTTGTGACAAGCGAGTTCAGAGTATCCCCCAATTGACATCACGGCTAAAAGAATCGTCGTGGAACCAAAAATTTTTTTAATTGATAATGGATAAATTCAACTGTTGCCAAATGCCTTTATATACATACATATATGAGAGAGAGAGAGAGAGAGAGAGAGAGAGAGAGAGAGACATGCACACTCATTTTTTGTATAATGTATTGAAATGGTGTTTGAATTTACTTGATTTGAACAATTAGCCTTTCATCTTCTCTGTCGTAAATATTGTTTTGTCTTTATGATTTCTATTATATCTTTTGAAAAAAAAAAGTACCAAATAATCCGTTCTCTCTCCTTTTCCATGATTTACTGCTGATGAACTAATAACTAACCCTAACCCATTTTGGGGAACGGACTTTTATATGATACAAATATTTTCAGGTAAAAATGTTTGGATTCAGATTTGATGTATTTTTAAATAAAACTGTATCTGTGTGTGTGTGCATGCATGCATTCTTGTGTGTGTGTGTGCCATTTCCCGAAAACGTGTTTTGCTTATTACAAAAATAAAAACAACATCCTAATTAAATCGACCGCTAAAATGTTAGCTGATGAATCGTTTTAAAACTTTTTATTTTTCTTAAAAAGTTCTTTTTTCAGCAAAATCAGCAAAAAGCCGTTCGTAAGATGCAAAAAAAGTCTTAATTATTTATTTTTTACTTTCGGTTAAAAAACTTTTCTTTAGAGACGGGAGATGTTTTATATTAGTAAAAGTTACTTGTGTTTGTTGTTTTATTGTAAAGTCCGTTAACACACTTGTTCGTTTCGTGTTCTTTTTTTTATAATGGAACGATGTGTTTGAAACACCCTTCATCAGAACTTTGAGCACATCATCTGCTGAGAAGTAGAATTAAAATGGGAAGCATCTTTTTTAAAAATTTATTTAAAATTTGAAAATCAAGCAAAACCGTTAAGATGCAAATATTCTAATGAAGTAAAATTACAAATTTCTTGAAACCAGTTCCCAAATTGTTTTAAAATTAGTTTTCTTTAGTTTTCTTATCTAACACTACATAGTGCAAGGCAGAAGGGTGGTGAGAGGTCTATGAGACACGGCAAAAACTCTGAGTTTATATGTTGAGAGGGGGGGGGGTATTTTTCAAGATAGTCGGCAGTTAGGTTAAGCAGTTGGTGAGTATTGATTTACTCCTCTCCAGGAGTTAGGCACAAGGCCAGTTTTTATCTTACTCCCACAAGTAAGATGTGACCCAAGGTCGGGTCGGGAAAGTGGGGTTTAAAAATTGCCCGGGCAACCCTGTCGGCATTCCCTGGTAGGGGCGCCTCAGGCAGTAAGCAATAAACTTACTCCTCCCCAAAGAGGGGAGGCGAGGCCTGGGAGTGTGGACCTCCTAGAACTGCACAGGACAAACCCGTAGACCGGCGTAAATCAAGCCCCGAAGGCCAAGACAATACCAGTCTATGGGATGCAGTATCTATCGGAACAGATACTACACTTTGATCTTAGCCAAAAGGCCAAGAACACTCTGCAGTTGGTGAGTAGCAGCAGTGACCTGCTGACTCCAACCTCTGGTCTATCCCAAAGACCACCTAGATAAGGAAACGATAATTGAACATTCCTAGAAATCTAAGATCCGACCCGACCGAAGATGATGGTTTACAGAATTGAATTAATCCTATGAATGATCAACATTGTTCATCTTCATCCAAAGCCAACCACTACCAAGAAACAATATTGGTCCAGTTGAAACAAATTTCGATTATGGAGTAAATATTTAAATGAGTACAGTTTATAATAAATTAGAAATTTAAAAAGAATGTTTTAATTTTATTATAACATGAAAGTTTATTTTCAAATAGAAAAGATTTCATATCTGTTTAACTGGAGAACTGTGGAATACATTGCTGTGGGATTGCTTCTCTGCAGATTACAACATAGTCGTCTTCAATTCAATGTCGACAGTTTCTGTCATAAACATAAAACATTCAATTAATCATCCTCAATTCGCTCATGAGGTTCTTCACATTTCAACTAGCTATTTAGGCCATCTCATTAAACATTATACTCTAATGAACTTCGACCGTGATAAGTAAAAAAAAAGTCTCATATAACATAAGCTAAGGAGTGTGCTCATAGCCAGCAACCTTGTGCCAAACTTGGACAAGTGCAAACGATGTGTATAACACACCAGAAAACATGAGATACACCCTTTAGACAGGATGTGAAAATGAGAGTGCGGATGGAAATAAAGATCAGGTGTAAAATAAAGAGAAAAAGGATCTCTATCTATCTATCTATCTATCCATACACCAACAAAGATAACCTAAAAAGAAATAAGGTTATTTTTAGTAATAACTAAGTGGCTTTGCCAGCTCGCTATTGCTTCGAAATTTAATACACTACTTGATATCATTGAAACAAATCGATGAGAAAAAGAGGACAAAATTAATCTTTGCTCATGAAAATTTAATTTGCATACATAATTATTTCCTTTCTTTTTTTATTATCAGTTATTTTTCAGATTAAGCCTCCCATTCTTTGCTTATAAAATTAAATTTGCATAGGTGATTATTCATACCGTGAAGCGAGCCGGACACATGTACGTTCACTTTTATTATATAAATGAGTTTGAACGATTATTTTACCTTTCTACATGGAGAGCGAGTAGTCAACACCAATTTGCATACAATCAGATCAACCCCCAATGAATTTCACAGGACCAACACATTTATTTTAAATGGATCTGAAATCTGTTTAGAATAAAAAAGAATTTGATTAAAAAAATAAAAAGAATTTAATTCAAAAGTGCAAAAGAACTTAAAGAAAAATGTAGGGCAAAAAATACTGAGATTAGTTTTTTTTTTTTAATATTTAGTTTGTTTATTTTACAGCATATCATTTTTTTTTATTTTTAAACTCTTTTGTCCACTCCAAACAAGGTATAGTGCCCCTGAAGCATAAAGGGCTACTGTGGTAGAGGCCATATTTATAAAGGGGCAACTTGGGTGGGGAGTTGGGCAGCAAGGTGTTTTGTTCACATTACATTTAAATTGCTACAGTCTGAGGAAAGAAGCTATTAGAGTAGAAAATCTTTCGGCATCTAGGAACCTGTACAGTGAAGGGGTGGGATTTTGTTGCTAGTCTGGTAAGCTGGGGTTATTTTCGTTGAGAGGGTACAAGTGTAATAAGTTCACCAGAGCACATTCCGTAATGCCAATAGACAATAACTACTGTCAACAATTGTATACATTTACTTGAACACATGCCACTATTTTACACATAGCGAAGAGGGGGAGTTGAAGGTTAACACCCTCAGTTAAATAGTACCTGGGAAAACATTGGCTTTTTGACTGGGATCAAAGTTTTTTGGGTTTTTTTCCACCTAGGTCCCACTCCCATTTTGAGATTGACCTGCTTGTTTTCGGTTCTAAACAAACCGGAAAATAGTGGGTAGTCTATTATTTAGAAGGGTTGGGAGAGTTTTACTAAATTTTCTGCTTTTGTTCTTTTCCCACTCCCCATTTTATTCCAATGAATTTTTTGTATGAACAATAAAATTTTCAAATCAGTTTAAGGGTATCTTAAGTAGGACGGTCCCTAGTGTAAATGTGGTATTGTGGTGACTGAGATGATTCTAGTTAATTTTATCAGTTCTGACCAAGGATGACTAATGACACCCACATCCCCACACTTTTGATGGCCTTGTGCCTAATTTGTTCCGAATGTAATTTTTTATATTTTGTGCAAATAAATAGTGTAGTATCTGTTCTGATGCTACGCTTCATCTGTTCTTTCTTCAGTCTGTGAAGGAGGCAATTTTTATTTTTGGGCAGCTGGATTTTGCCCACATTAAAAACCGACCTTGGGTCTAACTCTATTCTTGTTGGAAGGCAAGCAAATAGGGGCAATAATCGCGGTTTAGGAAATAATCCATAAAAGCGGGTTGATATGCCATAAAACAGACAAACTCCATCATTTTGCATCAAATTCCATTCGCATACCTCCTGAATCCCCCCCCCCTGACTGTAAACACTCTAAGCGACATCCACATATCTGTCTGCAATGTTGTCAAACTTATCCAAAACCTTGATGCCAGCAAAGCAACTGGTTCTAACAACATCCCAATCATCGTGATTAAAAAAAACTGCAACCTGAACTAGCTCCGATTCTTACAAAGTTGTTCAATCGTTGCTTAAAAGAGAAGTGCTTCCCAACACCTTTGGAAAACCTTGTCAGTCTGTCCAATGTTTAAAAATACTGGTGACCAGCCGTCTGCATTTCAGTACAGACCAATCAGTCTCCTGTGCGTCATGAGTAAGTTGTTTGAATCTGTGATAAACCAAGAAGTTGTTAATCACCTTAGTGAAAACGGCCTACTCAGCGACAAGCAATATGGCTTTCATCCTGCAAGATCAACAGCCATGTGCTGATTGTAATATCACACAGGACCAGTGAATCTATTGACAGGGCGGCGTTTTCTGGGACAATAGCTCTTGACATATCAAAGGCTTTTGACAGGGTTTGGCATAAAGGTTTACTTCACAGGCTTGCTAGCTATGGAATATTTGGAAATGTACTCTCAACCATTAAATCCTTTCTCTCTGATAGATTTATAAAAGTAGTTGTTGATGGACAGAAGTCTGAATCACACAGTATCAACGCCGGCATCCCTCAGGGTTCCATTCTTGGCCAAACGCTCTTCCTGATCTTCATAAAGGATCTCCCAAACCACATTCTAAGATCATTCGTCGACATTTATGCTGATGACACTACCATCTATGGAAACACCTCGAAGAGCATAAATGATCAGGTTCTTTTTGGCTCTCTCTCTTCTGACGTGGAGCAAGTGTGCAATGAGGGAAAAGGTGGCTGGTTACTTTTAATGAGTCAAAGAACAAGCTCCTCTCCTTTCACCATCAACACTCCGATCCCCACTTAGTCTCAGTTAAAATGAACGGCTCTGCCCTTGAGAAAACCCACTGCTTTGATAAGCTCCTGGGACTGACCTTCACTTCAGACTTGAAATGGAAGATTTATATCAAATCCGTTGCTAAGACCTCTGGAAAAATGGGTGGATCATTCTACTGATCCAGAAGGTATCTCATGCCCGACACCAAGTCAAATACGTCCTAAGATTGAGTACTGCTGCCACATATGGGGAGGTGCCACTTAGAGCATCCTCTGCTACTCCCCTACAGTCGCTCTCACAGAAGAGATGTTGTTAGTCTTTCTTGGCTCTACCGTTATTTTCATGGTAGGTGCTCAAATCTATGGTCCCCGCCCCCTTGTAAAACATTCACAATAAGAATCCGTCTAGCTACTACCACTGCCCAAGACGAAACGAAACTTCAATGGGCAGAGCTTCTTTCCTAGAACTGCCCGTCTGTGGAACACAGTGCCGTTAGCCTGCTTCCCTACTGACTACAATATGGTCGTCTTCAAGTCCAATGTAAACAAGTTCTTGTTGAACCGTCTCCGTAAATAATCAATTTCTGCCCTGCTACAACGATCGTGCCGGTGAATGCGATGTTGTCTCACCGTCCACCAGTCAAACTTTTTAACCCCTATCCACGAGTGGCCTTTGGGCCTTGATAAGTGGTGATAAAAACTGAATCAATGAATTAATCATTTCCAATATCGTATTCGGCATTAAATGACCCACAGAAAGGGTTGATATACCGTAAGTTAGTAAATAAAAAATAGAATCTGGACCCATAACAATGTCCAGTTTACAATGTGTTGAATTGATGTCCACCTTCTTACTCGGTATACACATGATCTTTGCAAAAAGACAAAATACAAACAATCGAATGCCTCGATACACTCATTTACTCGAGCACTTATCGTAAATTCAATTACCCGAATTACCTTCCACGTGTCTACATATCATTGCAGATGTTTCAGGATCAGTTGCACTTTCTCCACTATGGGGTTGGTTGTGGAAGCTTGCTGTTCCTGTAAAACGAGTGAAAGTTGTTCTCTGTGAGATTGGTCGCCCATTCAGGTACTTAGCATTAAACATATCTGTGAATGCGAACTGATGCCGCCCTTCACATACAAAGTACAACTAATTGAACACCTCGAGACACCCGTTTACTAGGAGATTTATCGTAAATTAATTACATGGGTTACCTTCCACGTGTCTCGATACATCTACAGATGTTTAAGGATCAGTTGTACTTCTATGCAAAAGCGCAAGTTCTAGAATCGTTAACTCTTCTAGAATTGTTAGCAATCTGAAAGATAATAAATAAAATTACATGATTAAAATTTTTTTTTTTTAAATCTCTGTAGTGAATTTCTTATGGGTCGAGACTTTTGCACCACCTTGTGTGCATATATATATATATACACACACAAGGTCTATCACACCAAGTGGGGTAACACCACGCCTGGGTACTATACCAGATATTTTTACGCCTCTGATAACATGGTTTCCTACAGCAACTGGTTTCAATTACACACTGAGGTAAGATAACTGAAAGATGATGTAAAACACAGGTTTAACATTAGAGTATCCATCTCCTAGATCAGGGGCGGGCAACCTCCGGCCCGCGGGCCACCCTGCTATGCTTTATTATTGCAATCCGGCCCGCGAACCTCCCAGTAAAACTCATATCCTTTTGTGACATAGACGTAAAAGTAGGTTTCAATTAAGATTTACAGTGGGATAAAAACGTATGAATATCAGCGAGCGATGATGCATGTATATTTCATTTTTCTTTAACTATTAAGAGATAAAAATAGAAAAAGAGAAAGAGAAAGGCAAAGAGGAAACGAGAGACAAGGAAAGGGCTATGTGAGGTGTGTCAAAACGAATGCTGGATTAACTTGCTACTTCCCCCGTCATTATTTTTTATGATTCCAAAATGGCTCTTCGTCGGCGCCTTTCATAACATCGTATACAGAAGTCTCTTGAGAAAAAATATCAGATTTGTAGGGTGTTCAATGCAATTATTGTACAATTTATTCATGTAAACAAAATATAGTAATTCTGAGATTTCGTTTTTCACTCCGGCCTGCGATCTCCTTCCAAAAGTCTCATCTGGCTCTCACTCTGAAAAGGTTGCTCGACCCTGTCCCAGATGGATGATTTACCAAGCTCTATGATGTAACCCCATGCCTAGATACTATCCCAGGTATTTCTATGCACCCACAGGTAAAAAAATGTATTCAAAATTTATGGAGGAGATGAAAAAACTAAGTCGAAATATAATGTGCATTTGATGATAATAATAATATATATATATATATATATATATATATATAAAATAGAGTTGGTTTTCCCCCTTCCAAATCAGTTAGAGTAGGCAAGAAAACTAATGCATCAAACACATCGAAAATCAACACTACCTATACACCCTTATCTCGACCGTGTTTCAAGCAACTTACACATATTTTTAACATATAAAATTAATTTCTATTATTTATCCCATACGACTAACCTGCATGCTCTAAAGAGAGGGTAGCATGCTAATTTCTCTCTATGAATTATTAACTCTTACACTCCTCAAACACCGTTCTGCGATTATTTCACAAAAAAACGATTCACTGCTTAAGTATTTGTAAACCAGCCAATGAGCGCACAGCTTACATAGGCATGAGACACATTTCATCTGCGTTGTGTGAGTCATTTACAGAGACCCCTTAAAAACTTTCTTCAATAAATAAATCGTTTTATTAATAACATTCAATACACACTTCACAACATAATACATATTACGCGCTTTCAAATCAAATCCATCGACAAAACAATTTCTTTTCACATTTAGGACGCTGAAACCGTATATAAACGATTTACACCAAATTAATACTTAGATAAACGAACGATTTATTACCCATTCCACAGTAATTAACCATGAAGTACTTTTTTTCTTTTTTACAACCATGATCGATCGTAGCATATCATAAAATATTACTGCTTCAATGTTTTCCCCATAATTTTACCTTTTCTAAGAGAAAAGCCCCCGTAAAGACATATTCCTATTTTGAATAATCCTTCCTTAACACTGTGTACGAACAAGGAGGACCTTTTCTTTTTTACTGTCCCTATTTACTTTCTTCCCCACAAGGGCAGAGTAGACACAAGGTCGGTTACTAATGTGGGGAAAATCCAGCTCAATAAATACGGTCACTGGATTTAGACAGAAATGAAAATTGCATCAGTCTAGATGGACAGAATAGATGAAGTGTAGAACACATTAACTTAAAAATATTTATTTCAGATTAGGCAGAAATACATTTTCATTTACATTTTCTTCAAAATACAGTGTTCGGTCTGCTGTTTAATTCATTCTTTTATATTACTCCTGGGCAGCACCGGGCAACGGGTCTCGCTAGTATATATAGAAAGTTAGGTATGTGTATATGTTTATATATTTGTATGTATAACATTTACTCCTAAACTAATTAACCGATCATTATAAATTTTGAAACATAGCTGTGAGGCGGAAATGGTGATAATGTGGGTTATATCTAGTTTAATTTAGTTTTATGTAAAGGGGGTGGAAGCACTTCATGAAAGTTCAGACACTTTCGATTTTTGTGAAATTTTAACAATAGTTATTAGATATAAATTACTAAATATTCCCCAAATTCTAGTTTTTTGGGGAGTATTTTAAAGGCGTTTTAGGAACACAATTTCCCACATGAATACAAATATTTCAGATTTGCACTGAATTTTATCCATAGTCATTAGACACCAATTAAGCAAGATCCCCTAAATTTCAATTTCTTGTTAAGACCCCTTAAGCTTAAGTCTTAAATTTTAGACATTTTCTAGAATCTAAAATATGTAATGAAAATTTGAATAAGGATTCTAAACATAACGTTTGATGGACACGTAGATCATGTTAAATTATCTATCTTGGAAACAGAGACTCTGATGTAAAACCTGCGCTTTACATCTTTTCTCAGTTATTTTGCCCTGGCTAGTCACTGAGACTAGGTTTTGTAGAGGGAGAGCATGTTGTAGCAGCACACAACATGGCTATCTATATGTACAGATATCCCTACAAAACCCACGGTAATAAAGAAATGACGACGTGTGCAGACTTGACAGGCTGGGAGTACACAGTTATCACTTTGCACGTGATGAGTCTAAGAATCCTGAGCAAAGGAACTATATCGGTATAGGATCGACATTGCTGAACTGGCAGAAGTCTACGTCTGCGATGAGGATTAATTGATAGGGATTGAGTATACATACTTCTGGAAGGGTAGACCGGAGAGAGAAGGTGAATAGGTGGAGTGGGCTTTGCTGTTTGCACAGAGTTAGTCAATAGGGTCGATGAGCTCCACGACTTTAGTGCTAAGATTATGCATTATGATGTAATATTGCGTTGCAACCGTTTCATGATTGTCATTTTGGTTTATGCTCAACCTCTTAGAAGGATTGCCCTTGTTATCAAAATCTCAGGACGGTACTAAGCTCGATTCCCAAAGCTGATAAAAGTGCTCTTCTAGGAGACTTCAATGCTCAAATAGGGAAAAATCATGAAATGTGGACCGCATTAGGTAAATATGGAGTTGGGGGGGGGGGGTAGTAATGGTCTTAACCTTCTCTAGTTTTGCACTGCATTTGGACTCGTTATTTGCAACAGCTTTTCGCACCAGACGGTTGCTCATAAGGTAACTTAGATCCACCCACGGTCAAAACATGGGCTTTAATTATGCAGACGTGTGCACTGTACGAGTCATGCGGAATGTAGTTCAAGAACACAAGCTTGTGTGCGGTAAACTGAAGCTCCATATCATGATGCATTCAAACTGCAGAACAAGACTGTCCATGGGGATCTTCAAGATGTGTTTGAGTTTGACGGTACATGGAACTAATTCAGGACTGGGATCTACAAGGTCTTAAGAAGTGGAATGAAAGGATATAAGGAGAACAAGGAAAGTGAGAGCGTGGAGAGGCGAGATCTAGTAGAATTAGGCAGATAGATGGTTGGGTTCAATGGGATCAGGCATAGACAAAGCAGCAAGGAGTATAAAGCATGGTACAAGGTGAGTGAAGGTGGGAAAATGTAGAAGAAGTGGGGTTGAAGAATGAAGGGGGAACAAAGTTCGGCTCTGTTATTTAAAGAGGGTCTGTGTTGATAGCCTCCGATATCCTTAGGTTACCGAGGCAAGGATACGGACATGGATAATGCGTTGTGTGTTGCCACATGATAAGATGTGTTTGTAGAAAGACAAAATACAGGTGTTCAAGTGTTCTTTGATGCGTTCGTGCAGAGGCCTGACAGTGCTACCGATATAGAAATTCTGACACTTAACACTGTAGACTGTATGAGTGCAAAGGCAGAGCCCAGAGTTGGGAATGAGGTAATTGGCTAGGGAGCAGGGTTAAATTTTAGACATTTCCTAGAATCAGAATCATGTAATCGATTTTGATAAAAATTGGAATGCTGATCCTAGACATAAGGTTTAGTATCATTATATTATCTTAATTTTAATCTTTGTAAGTAAAAGTGGTGCAAAATTGTTCTGTTCGTGGAATTCATTTTACCCATGCCGAGACGGATATTCTTCTAGTATATATATATATATATATATATATATATATATACTAAAAGACACCAAAAGACGCAGACACCACACTCTTACCAACACCTGCTTCCTCAAACTCCATTTCTTTAGCGATAGCATTACATCTGCAATCCATATATATATATATATGAGAGTCTGCACCAACACATCAAGGAAAACTTAAACACCCACTAATGATCCCTTACTTAATGTTAGAAGCAAACTAATATAATAACTGTAAAAATTAAATTGACTTACATGAGTGATTTTCCACTGAACGACTTCGAACTTAAGGTTTTCTTTGGGTTTTTTTTTCCTTATATAGTTTTAATGGTCGAGATACTTCCGAGACTAATATATATATATATATATATATATATATATATATATATATATATAAAAAAGCGTGTAACTTTGGAGTGATCTGTTGTAAGTAAGTCTCAGTTAGAGAATCATGAAAATGACAGCATTTTCCGCTCAATGTTATTGATGCAATGCTTGCGACTAGCGGAGCATTAAACTGATGACTTCTCATTGAAAACGCATCAATCCAATTACTGAACGCGTATGAGCACCCTTGTGGTGCTCAATAGTGGTCAGACCTCACATTAAGCTTTACTGTGTCGACTTCAGCCCTCGTGGGGAAGCAGGTAAATAGATTCTGAAGCTTTTCGTGCCTAGGAACGTAGCAGAGAGGAGCGGAGGCCATGGACGTGTAGCGGCTTTGTAGATGACTGTAGGAAGATCTGTGGTGAACACCACAATTAAGGTACTCTCTCTTACTCTCTTTCTTTCTTTCTTTGTTTAACCCTTCTTCGCCTCTGAAGTGGAGAAACTCGCGAAATCTTGCTTAATCACGTTGGCCGGAGGTTTCTGACCAATGGGCGGCCGACAGGTCAGCTCGGCTGCACGTGATCTTAAATCTATAAAGAAGGGGACGCATCCCTTCCTCATTCTCTTTTTTCCCTCAGCGTTCTGAGAAGAACGCACAAAGAACTCTCGGCGATCCCCCCCACCACCAGCTCGAACGAGCTGTGTGGGGGAGGAAGAGAAAGGTAACCCTTTTCGATTCAAAAAATCTATCTATCTTTCAATTTGATGAACATTCTACAATCTGGTAATCTTTCATTCCCAACGAACTCTTATTTCTTCAACACGTATTGCATTCTACACACAAAAAGACATTTCAACACGCATCGCATTATACGCCCCAATTATGAATTTACACTCTCTTTTAAATATTAAATAAATAAATTGTTTTGTTAATAAAAATGTTATTCCTTTCCTTTTTTATTAACCATTATAAAAGGCCTATTCGTATATGTGTATAGCTTACTCATTCCTTCGCTTTCTTTAAGGTAAGTTTAAATAATATTTTCTTCCTTTCTCTTTGTTGTCTTAAACTGTTTTATTTAATCTCCACGTGGTCCGATGGTGGAATCTAACAGTGAGATGACGTGCCGTTATAAAGGCATCTATCACACTACCTATGGTTGGGGGATTCATTATCGCAAAACCATTTGTCCGGCATCCTTTGTGACTGTGGTTAAAATCCAAAAACCCATTGTTCTCTTTTGAATCTCCCGCCATTAAACAAAGACTTCCACCCCGGCCATAGATCAACGACCCTGAGGACAACGTATTCTTAGATGAGAGGCTTTAATTATAAAAGTTGTAAGTTGGGAAACAATGAAAAAAGTATGTTATTTGCCTTCATCTCCAGGAAGTTAGATACAAGGTCATGTGTGGTTTTGAAAAGCCTGCATACTCTGCCATACAAAAAATGCCTGAGCAGCCCCGTCGGCATTGCCCGATAGGGGTGCCTCAGGCGATTAGCAATAAACTAACCCCTTCTCAGAGAGAAGGTAAAGCCTGGGAAGGTGGACCTCCTATCACAACAGCAACGAAGTCATTATCGGACTGATTGTCGAAGACGTATCCGCGACTGGTACAAACACCCAGCTGTGCCAAGTAGCATTGAAATAGTATGTTGTCATTTCTCATATCACAGGTTGACTTATATAGTTATAAATATAAATAAATATCTTCACTGGACTATTTGTAAAAAGTTGAATATCCAGTGTAGCAGCAAGGAGCATATACCAGAAAGAACAGTTGGAAATAATTTATACACCATCCACTATGACTATGCAATCCCTACAGCTACATATCTAGAAAACGGAGCTGTTAAACCTGACATCGTAATATGGGACAAAAGGAAGAAAGTAGCATCCCTAGTTGAAGTCAGTGTCCCTAATGATGCAGGATTAAACAGAGCAGAAAGGGTATGGTAGTTTTGTTTTATGGCATATCAACCCTTTTTGGGTTATTTAATGCCGAATCTGGTCATTATAGTGAAAGTTTTTATGCTTCAAGTTCTTTATATCTTCAAATGTTTAATCAGGGTTTTTGGTTTGGTAGTTTTGTTTTACGGCATATCAACCCTTTTTGGGTTATTTAATGCCGAATCTGGTCTCGTTTTCTTCTCTTTTTTGTTTCTTTCCCCTTTTAATATCTGTTTCTATTTAACCCATAGTTGGGACCCTAACAGGTACTACCACTCCGGGTCAGGGTGGACCTGGGAGCAATGGTAATTAAGAGGAGGCTCCACATTCCCCAAAGTCCGTAAGCCGGATCTCACCATCGGATGTAGTTTAAGGTCATATCCAGGACCGGGAGTAGGGTGGGAAAAATAAAAATAAAAAAGGGGAGGGAGAAAGGGAGAGGGGCTGTTGTTTTTGTTTTTGGTTTTGTAGAACATAATTAAGTTTTACAAACAAAAACAAAAAAACAAAAAAACGTCAATGTAGGTGAATTTCGTCTCAGGGAGCCACAGGGCAGCCTGATCTGGTATCACCAGAAGCAGAAAGGGAAAAGATTACGAAATACCAAGGTCTTATGTACGACATGAAAAGAAACTGGAATCTTAGGAAAATCTCCATCATACCAGTAATTATAGGAGCAACAGGACTAATGAAGAAGAATTTCAAGAGCTATCTGGCGAGTATACCCGGTGAACCGAGTGCAAGAGAAATACAAACAACTGCACTTAAAGGGACGGTTAGAATCTTAAAACGATCTCTAGGCTGGTGTGTCTGAAATAGACGGTGAATGTCTGGCATCCGGTAGGATGCCCCATCTCCAGCAAAAACAGAAAGGTAAGAAAAATAAAAATAAAAAAATTACAAAAACTGTGGGTCTTGCTTGCTTGTTATCTTGTCTGCATCCGTGCACAGTAACTGACGTTACAAAAGGATGACGTCATCCACTAAAATAATAAAACAGAAAGAGATAGATTCTTGCTTTGCATCCGTACACAGTAAATGACATCACAAAAGGCGTTGTACACACTGGATGACGTCACAAACGATGACGTTAAAAGGATGACATCATTCATTACAACAGAAATCCTTTGTGACGTCATGACGTAATTAAAAGGTGATTGATAAGAGAAGAAGAAGGGGTACAAATAGTGGGAAGAGTGGGAGAAAGATAGATAGGTCACGGGTGGTCATAAAGAGAGACGAGACACTTATTTTATTAGCGTGAAGGAGAAGGGAGATAATTAATGCTTGCAAAAGACATAATTACGTCCCTTGCATTGGAAAATTTAAAAATAAAGAAAAAAGGGCGTGCGAAGATAGACCAAGTAGGAAACCGATATTTCGAATGAAGGATTAACAAAAAAAAGTTCAATTAGAGTGACAATACGACAAAAAAAAAAAAAATTGGAAAAAATGAATAAAGACTGAGAAGGAAAGCAAGGGCGCTTTTTCGGTATGAACCCACAACTTGTTTTGTCATTTTTACGGACCAATTTTTACATTTTTTTCGTGTACAATTTACCGGTTATGTCAATAGAGAATTCCATTATTGTTTTAAAATTTTATCAAATATTTGAGATTTTGGAGTGGGGGATCACTTACCCCACTTTCCTATATAAATTTAACGTAAAATGCCCACCCACTTTCTGACCATCACTAATTTGACCATTTTTTTCTGTTTACACTTACCGAATACGTCGCCAGAGCATTTCGACTTTTTTTGTAAATTATTTTTTAGCCAATATTTTACATTTTAAACTGAGGATCACTTTCCTTTATAAATCTAACGTAAAATCATCACTCACTTCCCGGCAGCACTTTTACCCCCAGCCCAGGCCGCCCAACGCCGCCCAACGCCGCCCAGCCCCCGGCACCAGCATTTTGGCTCACGTGACTCAATCGTAGTCACTTATAAACAGAATATTCTTCGTTATTAACACTTAGCATATATCCTCCCCCCAATACATTATTTTTGTTTATTAATTATTTACCTTACGAAATAGAATGAAGATGATGGATTTTTGCCAACCGCCGCCCACCGCGGTGGGCAAAAATCCATCATCTTCATTCTATTTCGTAAGGTAAATAATTAATAAACAAAAATAATGTATTGGGGGGAGGATATATGCTAAGTGTTAATAACGAAGAATATTCTGTTTATAAGTGACTACGATTGAGTCACGTGAGCCAAAATGCTGGCGCCGGGGGCTGGGCGGCGGTGGACGGCCTGGGCGGCGTTGGGCGGCGTTGGGCGGCCTGGGCTGGGGGTAAAAGTGCCACCCCTCACTTCCTAATCCTCACCAATTTCCGGACATAATAGCGCGCAAGTGAAAATAACATTAGTTTCAATGTTATTATGTAGTAACCAATTTGGGGGGGGGGGGGGTAACTAATCTTGAACAATTTGTTTTTTCTGTTTTTTGTTTTGGTTCTCGGACTTGTGCAGAATAGTTCACAAATTATTTTTTGTTCGTTTTCTTTTACATAGTTAAAAAAAAATTTTATTCGGCTTTTAGTAAAAAAATTTCATATTTTTACTTTTAAAAGTTAAGGCATTGCTCTTACAGGCTATAACAAGTCAGGTAAGGGAGTTAACGAGCTGTGCTCGTTCGCCAGTTTCGGTGGCATGGGTAAGCTAGTGCGTTAGGGGTTCGTTTCGGCATTGTTTCTGGCGGTGCTCGAAGGTGGGGGGGGGGGGCAAAGACATGGCCAGAGCACATATATGCAGAGGACGAGTGTTTCAAATCACAAAAAAGAAAAAACACGCAGTGCAAAATAAATTTAAAAAAAAAAAAAATTGTTTTAATGTTATATAGTGAATTCACTAATTTGGGGAAATTATCGAAACAAAAACAAAAACAAAATTTACTTGCATGCTGTTCTGCATAAATACTTTGGAATTGTAGAAATTTAAAAAAAAGAAAAGAACGCATCCTCCCCTCTCCAAAAACAAAATTGTTACTGTTGTAATTTTACAACAGAAAAAAGAAGAATTGTTTTCTATAATAAGTATCCAGAAATTTGTGATAGTCATTTTATGTTAAATTTATATAGGAAAATGATCCCCCACTCTCAAATCTAAAATATTGGGTAAAAAATAAAAAATAAAACAGAATTCTCTAGCGACATAATAGGTAAGTGAGAAAGAAAAAAAAATTCGCTAAAAAAAAAATTCGCTAAAAAGAAATTGGTCGCTAAAAAAAATTTTGTTGTTAAAAAACAACTGGTCGCTAAAAAAAATTGGTCGCTAAAAAAAATTGGTCGCTAATAAATGCTATAAAAAAAAATTATTTAACGAAAACTGATTTTTTTTTTTTTTGCCTAGAAGAGGGCAATGTTTTTAAGTGTTTAATTAAGGTTAGGATCAATTACCCCCCCCCCCTCCTCCTCCATGTTAAGAATGGGTTTAATAATAATTTTCTTAAAATCAGTGAATCAACTTTATTTATTGAAATATAATTTTTTTGAGAAAGTCTTTTTCAACTTTTTTTTCAGGAGGGGGGGGGGGGGCTAAAAATATTTTATTAACCCTAACCCTAAGCTTAACCTAACTTGGTTTTGTATTTGTATGCTTTAGTGTCGTCTGCCTTTTTTTTTTTTTTTTTTGCGGTTTCAAATTTCGTATGGTCTGCCTAACTAGGGCAAACATGTAACTGTCCTTTTTTATTCTGTTCATCTGTCTTCAGAGTCGAGAATAGTCAGGATTGACTCTGTAAGTATTGATATCCTCTAGGTGCCTATTTATTACAAGTACCGAAAAATTTAAGGATTTCTGATGAGATGATGTGGCAGGAAATGAGTTGATTTTGATTTTAACTGGTCATAAAAATACATGCCTTTTGTTAACCCCAACACTAACCCTAAATCTGGAATGGCAATTGGAAGAGTATCATAGCGAATCTCTTGATGGAGCTTAAACAAAAACCCTTGACATATCAAAGGCCTTTGATAGGATATGGCACAACCTTAGGTTTATAAAAGTAGTTATAGATGGGCAGAAGATGGAAACACATCGAATCAACGTCGGCGTGCCTCGAAGATCTATTTTGGGTCCAACACTCTTTCTGATTTTCATTGATGATCTATCAAATCATATTCCGAGATGTTGACATCAACACAGATAACACAACTGTCTATGGCTGCATTTCAACACGCACAGGTGATCAAGATCTCGCTGATTCCCTCTCTTCAGACCTGGAGCATGTGATGCAGTGGGGGAAAAAACAAGCTTCTCTCCGCCCCAATCAAAATGAATGGCTCTTTCACTGAAGAAGAACTTATGACTGATTTTCACTCCATATCTAAAATGCAAAACGTATATCTAGTCTGTTGCTAAGGTCGCTGGAAAAATGGTTGGATCATTCTACTGCTCCAGAAAGTATCTGACTCCTAACGCAATCCTTTACCTATATAAGAGTCATATATGTCCAAAGATGGAATACTGATGCCACATCAAGGGAAGCGCTGCACAGAGCCCTCTTTCCTGCCTTGAGAGAGTAAAAAATCGATTTCGAAAGTTAATGGGGGGGGGGGGACTTCCCTACAGCCACTTTCTCACAGAAGAGATTGCTCGTCTCTCTACTGTATCATTATTTCCATGGAAGGTGCTCAACTGAGCTCCAATCCTTAGTTTCACCTTGTAAGACATTCACAGCAAGAACTCATCCCTTTACCACAACGGAAAATACTTTGTTTTCTCTTTCCACATGCCTAGTGCCAGGCAGAATTTCTTTGGATAGAGCTTCTTTGTAAGGGTTTCCCACCTGTGGAACACATTACCGTCAGACTGCTTCTCTGCTGATTACAATGTCAACAAATTCTTATCATGGATCACCCCATAAGTAATCAAATGCAGTTCACACCATTGATCAATGTTAGTACTTCTATAGTGTTCCTCATCATTCGGCTGGCAATCATTTCCATCTCATTAACCCTTGAGTGAGTCGTTGTCTTGATAAATAGTGATCACAAACATTAACCTTTGACTTTTGTCATGTGCATACGTTAGAGATGTTGATCTCATGACGCTTGCCCTTTGTTAAATGCCCTTTCATATAAAACGTTATAAGGAAGAAAAGAAAGAAGAAAAAAAAAGAAAGGAAAAAATATAAAGTTATGTAAATAGTGATAGAACGTTAAAAGTTTTCATATATAAAGAGAGATTTCTTGTTGCTTTTGTCTTTTCTGGAAGGAATTAAGAAAAGTAAAACCAATTGCAAGTAAATACGCTACCAGGCAACGCTGACTAGGGACAGCTAGTATCATCATCATCATCATCATCATCATCATCATCATCATCATCATCATCCACCACCACCACCACCACCACCACCACCACCACCACCACCACCACCACCACCACCACCACTTAATGTCTGTTTTACATGCTAGCATGTGTTGGACGACTTCTAGAAATCGACTTCCAAATTAACGTATCTCTGACCAGGTATATATCCATCCTTATCACATCCTCCCATCTTTTCCTGGACCTTCCCCTGCCAATTGACACTGCTACCCTAACTGTTCTACATCTACTGACCGAAGAACTCTCATCTATTCTTTCAATGTGACCAAACCAACAAAGTCTTCTGTTCTACACAGTATAATGTTCAGATTTAATATTACTCAATCATTAAATAACCAAGAAAATGGTTAATATGTCATAAAACAGAAAAATAAAATTAATATGACAATCTATTTTGAATTAAATCTATCGAAAACTATACAAAGTGGGTTTAATATTAAAATAAGACAATAATTCTGTTTTAGAAAATGCTGTTGCTTCCTTTACAAACTGACACCAAATCTCCATTGTATGTAATAACTCTGCCGACCTAAGTGTAGACATGTTCTTCATTCAGTTTTTATGTTCATTCATAATGTTCTTCCAGCTGAAGTGTATAGAAAAATAAGTTAAACCATTCAGTGCTAGTGTTTCTTTAGTCAATAGTCAACACTAGAAAATGCATTTCTTAATTTTTATTTTTGTTTTAAGTATTTTATTTTATGATTTTATCCACAAATGTTAAGAGGTCCTTTAAGATATTGTTCACTGAAGCATAAACATACTAGAAACCTGAAAAGGTGACTGACACCAAATCTCACTTGAAAATATAGTTTCTTGTTTTGTATAAAGAATTTACATCAGTCGACATGAGAACAAGAAAAGAAAGCAAAAAAAGGTTGTAACTAAAATCGTAAAAATACGTTTTACCTCCTCAGACAAGGAAGGACAGAAGTTTAGTTTTCACTTGTGTTTGAAAGGTTTACACAAAATGTACTCAACCGATTTCCCCCATATTTGGTGGAAAGGGACGACAGAAGAAGCCATTAAATATTGGGGTGGGTTCAGATAAAGGGCATAGGAATTTGTAACATTTTTATTTCATTTTTTGTGAAAGTGCGTGTCGTGCCGAACCTGTTTATGACTCGGCACTCCTAACAAAACCGGATTTTTGACCCTTGAATATCTTAGCCTATGTGATAGAAACCAACACAGTTTCTTTCTGCACATATCGTTACTGAAGTCGACCAATCAGGTCCCATCAAAGTGCCGTATTAGCAGCACATAGGTTGTCTCGCTTCTTTCCAGAAATCACCGGGAATCACCGACCTGACGGCGGTGGCTTATAAGTAAAAATAAAATAAAATAAGAAACATATACATGAATTTTCAACAGAGTCTACCCAAGGAAACGCACAAGAGGCTCGTCTTGTATTTCTGGTAAAAATATATTCTCGTGTTTACAGGAAGCTTGAATGAAGAGCGTGTCTGGGGTTTTGGATGCTAGGTGCAAATCTTCAAGTCACAACTCTTTTCTTCTACAGCGTCATGGCAATCGTTGTTCTGAATCATGTGATTAGAAGGAGGGGAGAGGGTGATACACAGCTTGGCTAACTGACTACTACTAACTTTTCCAAACTCAACTCTCTAAAAAAACTCTCCTGTTAAATTCTCTTCGTATATTCACTTTTATACACCAGCAGGTTAATCCAGCTATGTCCAGGATAAATCCTTACATCATGGTACTCTGATTGGCTTTCTCTAGCCTCGGTCTGAATTTCGGTTTTCATGAACCTAGCTGGGATTTCAACTAGATTTTGATGACACTCATGTCATATCTGACCCCAGTTGACCTCTGTAGCTATCGTTTCCTCCTTTCACAGTTTTGTCTGCTCATAGACAAAACAAACTCTGTTATATTCTCCAAACATTTTCCCTTGACTCATATGATTTGTAAAGTGATAATTTCTCTGTTTCTGGCTGCATTGGTCCAAATATACAATAGTAGATTTAATCGCCTCAATTTCTTCGTAGACCCCACCCATTCCCGGCATATTGTCATACTGGCCCATGGTCTCAATGCCTTCACCGACTGCACCATTTCCCCATGAATCTTTGCTAGACATTACGGCACCATTTCACCACTGTGACGACAACATCCAGCAACAGCCACAACCTTTCTCTTCGAATCTCTGTCATGCTGTTGCATTTTCAATACAATGATAAACGCAGTCAGCAGCGACAGCAGCTTCACCCCTCCTTCTACAGCACACAACAATAACTGCCATCATCATCACTATCTTCAAAGCAACTACAGCAGCTATCAACCGATCGATGCATCATCATCATCATCATCATCATCATCATCATCATCATCATCATCATCATCATCATCATCATCATCATCATCATCAATATCTGCAGCTTGTTCTCCGGCCAGCCGAAGTTCTACAGCAGCTATGTCAAAAGCGACAGCTCTCAGTGAAAAGACCAACGGACGCTCTGGCTATGATTCATCATCACAACAGCTATCAGACAATCCATGTACCAGTATCAATCCGAAAAGGACCCTCTGGCCAGGATAACGATCATCATCATCATCATCATCATCATCCTATAGTAACGATCCATGTCTTGAAATAAAGACAAAAAGTTGATGAATACATAATAATTTCGTTTTTTTCTTTTTCATTTTCTATCACGTTGGAATATTATTTCCATATTTTCATTCATTATATATATATATATATATAAATTCTTTGTGAAATAGTAGGAAAATCCCAGCAGAGTGCTCAATTAATTAAGGGAATCAGAATTAAGAGCTTAATATTTGTTTATTAATATAGACATTTAATACAACATATGGACCAATGGTTTCGAGCACAGAAGGTAAAACCTCTGGCTCTCATCAGCACAGAAAGTAATTGGTGAAGAAATGATAAAATAATATAATATAATACTCTTTTTTTTTAATGTTCTTATCTTTCCGTTTTTGCTGGGGATGGGGCATCCTACCGGATTCCAGACATCACCAGTTATTTCAGACACTCCAGCCTAGATTCTAACCGTCCCTTTAAATGCAATTGTTTGTATTTCTCTTGCACTCGGTTCACCGGGTATACTCGCCAGATAGCTTTTGAAATTCTTTTTCATTAGTCCTGTTGCTTCTATAATTACTGAGATGAACTGTCGAACTTGGGAATCTGTACGGAATTTTGAACTGAATGCTTTGTTTAATCCACGGGGGTAGATTCTTCTCATTCCATCAGCTAAGACCGGGTAAAAGTCTTAAGTAAGTATTACTTATATTCTTAGCATCACCTGTACTGAGGATTGAACCTGAAACCTCCAGAAGATTGTCACTTAGAATTGATTATTACTTAGCACTTTTTTTTGTTGCACCACTTAATTGTTATCGAAATGCATCTTGATACTAAGAGTTGGATTAACGGCACCAAAAAAATTGGGCCATTTAAAAACTAATAAGACATTTTTTCATGGAGTGGGTGGGGAGTATTGTGAAGAAGTAAATTGAAATTCAGAGAATCTTGCTTAATTGGTTTCTAATGACTATGGATTAACTTTAAAATTTCACATCAGAGATTGTGTCTATATCACCATCACCATCACCATCAGGGTTTATAATCACTCCTGGTTTCCGTCCACCTTATCGGTGACTATTATTTAGGTTTTGCCATTAGTCGCCATGCTAGGCACTGCGGGTTGGCGACACTATTTGCCCATAGCTAGGTGTGCACATACAGCGCCTGGTATTCCCAAATGGTCACCCATCTAGTACTGACCAGGCTCAATGTCGCTTAACTCCGGTGATCTAGCAATAACCGGTGTGTCAACAACGACAACGTGATTGTGCCTATATCATGCCTTTTAAAAACACTTTAAAATACTCCAAAGAAACTGAAATTTTGGGAATATTTATTAATGGTTGTCTGATATCTATTAAAATTTCACAAAAATAAGAGGTAGATAAATTTTCACAAAGTGCATCCACCCCCTTTATAACCTCTTTTCATAAATTACTAAATTAAACTAAATATAGCCAACATTATGGCATCTTACGCCTAGCAGCTGTGTTCCAAAATTCATAATGATCATTTACTTAGTTTAGAAGTGAATCTTGTACATACAAATACATAAACATATAGAAATACCTAATTTTATAAAAATTGTAAAGACGCAGCAATTTTTCTTGAAATTGTTTTTCTCACAACTCAAATATTTTGTTTTTGAATCATCAGACATTTTGTTTGTTTTCCATTTCCCAAGATGCCAGCTTAACCTTTTCCTCTCTTCTGCATTCTCAAACTCTTGACTTTTAGTCTTGCTTCCGGTCAAAGAACGTTGTCTCTTCTTGTTGAGAAAATGGCGAGAGCTCTTCATTTATTATTTGGATTATTCGGACTAATCTTCTCATCTTCGATGTTATTCTCACAACGTTTCGGCTGATGTAACCTCTGACTTTCGTTAGGTGCATTTTGTCGAACTCGGAAATGTCCGAAACAAGAGCTCTTTAGTTTGATTATTATTATTCCTTACTTACTCGGAGTTCTCATGGCAGTCATTACTAGTAATATTTCACTGGTAAAAATTGGGGTCCAAGTGACAACAAGTCTCCCCAATTTTCCGGTACTCTTTTCTTCTTTCCATCATCATTACAATTCATTATTCTCGCACCAGCGCTTAACACCAGGTTCTTGTTGATAACAGCCGATGGTTTTCACTGCAATTTGAGTGACAAGAAGCCTAAACCTCAGAATTCCAATACTCTCAGTACCCTTCCTCAGTCTTTTCATCCTTTCAGACCATCCAGAATGATTGTCTGTGGTACAACAGCATTGTTTTTTGTTGTTTTTTCTTCTTCTTGTTATTATTATTTACTCACTAGGAATTCTCAAGTCATAACCAGTTATCGTTCACTGGCAAAATCATGTGGTATTCCCTGGAGTCTGAGTGACAACAAGTTTCCCTAGATTTCCAGTACTCTCAGCTTCTTTCAATCACTTTGCGTGAAAAAAGTCTCCTCAGAATTACAGTACTCTCCATGCCCTTCCAGTGGAGGTCTGGATGGTGCTTTTTATCTTCCTTGATCCTTCATGACCATTTTCTGTGGGATCAACAGATGCCGGTGTTACCACATGTGTGTTTATTTTTCTTGGGAGGGGGCACATTATGTGATTTTTTTTTAGCAATTCTGATTACCTGGCACGTCCTGAGTAGATTTTGTTCATACCAATCGAGGAAACGTCCTCGACAATCAGTCCGACAGAGTCTTGGTCATTTTGAGTAGCTGATGACCTTGCATTTGTCGGGCTCAGGTATGGTTCTGTGCAGTTCTAGGAGGTCCACCCTCCCAGGCTTTACCTTCTCTCTTTGAGAAGGAGTTAGTTTATTGCTAATCACCTGAAGCGGGGAATTCCGACAGGGCTGCTCAAGCATTTATTGTCGGCCAGACTGTGCATACCTTGTGTGCACTGGCTTTTCAATCCTCACTTTCTGACCTTGTGTCACATCTTCCCGCAGTGGGAAGGGAGGTAAAAACCTACTCTGATTGTTTCTTTTCTCTTGGTTTTGCATAATCTTCTTTTTAGGTTTCTAGACGTGTTGTTGTTCTATTTCAGTTTATCTGTGATTGGTCAGTGTTATCTGGTTATATGAGATGGTTTCCACACTCGAGGGCTTTTCTTAATATTTCAACTTGTAAATAACTATTTCGAAACTATTTCTTTGTGCAAAGAGTTATTTTACTCAGGAGATTTGACAACAGAAGACAATGACGACGAGCACAGATGTCCAATTGGCAGCAGTGAAACAACGCCTTCCTTCACTCGCTTTCTGCCATATAGTGGCAGCCTGATAGGACGGTATCATCATAATGTCAACCACATAGCACACAGGGAAACTGCTATCACACCGTCTCACACACACACTTTCTCTCAGAGAAACTAACTTTCCTCCATTTCATCAAAGGACAATTTACACTCAGGAGATTCATGTGTGTAACAAGAACTTTAAAATATTTTGTTTCGGAATTTTTGAGATGAGGATTGATAATTTGTATCAGATTGTTCGAACTACTGTTCTCATCTTGGATGTTATTTTCACAACGTTTTGGCCGATGTTATCTCTGACCTTCTTGAGGTGCATCTTGTTGAACTCGGGAATCTTTATGTCAAACTTGAAAATCTGTACAGAATTCCGAACAGAACCCTTTATTTAATCCATGGGGGTATGTAACGGGACCCCACACGCTTCTTTCTGACCCCGTGAGTATCGTCGTCGGCCACTCACGCACAGGTGTTTGATATCTCGGTCGCGGAGCCGAGTAAAACAGATACCTCACTCTGACCCGGTGTCACGGAATCACTTGTAAAATAGGTGGTCCCCTCGTGTCTCTACCTCGGTACTCACACGTCTGGTCCTCGGCGCAGGAATCCTTCTAGACTGTGAACACCCTCTTTGGCCAGTGATCGTCAATAGCGGCTATAAAAAAAGAATGATGGGTCGAAACTCCACTCGGTCGGATGATGATGATCTTCGTTGGTCCTCTGTGAAGGCAAAGTTACGCAAGCAGAACAAACAGATAACAGGAATAATTCAACAAACTCAGCGGTTTCCTTTTGTATCCAATTAATTATTAAAAACAATCAAAGGAAGGATTAATTTTACACTTGAATTTTAGAGTCTCTTATTTTGATAAATTGTCTTGGTTTACTAAACTAGTCGTCGTCTTAGTGCACAAAGATGTTCGCAAACAGTCAACGAACTCTTACTCTGTGAGGGAAGGGCGATGGCAAAAAGTCTATTCTCTCCGACGATTTTCGTTCGACTGCCTTCTCTGCCAGCCGCGGGGAAACTGATTCTCTCTGTGTCTCCACGCGTCCACGCCTATCGAAAAGGGTCGCTACGACACACTTTCGGTCCCCCCTCCTTTCTCCCTCATTCTCTCCTCTCCCTTTCTTGTTGGCCGGGTGAGATCCCAACTCTTAACTGATCGTCCACTCAACACAAAAACAAACCCCTCTTTCCCCAAAGCGGCATATTGTAACACTCTCTCTTTCTCTCTTCCTTTTTTCTGAGTCTCTTTTCATCTCCAGGTGGTTTGGGGGTATAGTGGCACGACAATTGAAATTCTTCACCCCGGCCCTCAGATATTATTTAGATAAAACAGTTATCTGGAGAAAGGAGGCTCTCGCCATAATTAAGGGTGACAGCCCAAGGGGCGATCTATCTCCGGCCTCACGCGCCCACCCACATAGTACTGACATACGTATGTTTTTTCCGTTGGCGATAAAAAAGATTTGGCCAACCCCGGCACACCTGTTTAAGCTCAGCTTGTGTAAGATTTAAATGCAATTGACAATCTCTCATGGCTTTTTCGGACAGCTCGGCGCCACCTTCACAGCTGTTTTGTATAGCCGATTCCACGGAAAATATGTACTAGTTCTTAGATCTCTACTTGTTTCTACGTAGGGCCCTCCCCAAGATACACTCCAGTGCACCCTAAAGTGCAAATTGCGTCGGCCACAATTACTGTTTCACAGGTAGATCGCTTTAGTTCTGTCAGCCATGACTTGTGGCATGACGGATAAAGTGCGAAGTAATAATCAGTTCTAAGTGACAGTCTTCTTGAGGTTAAGGGTTCAATCTGCAATACAGGCGATACTAAGAATATAAGTAATACTTACTTAAGACTTCTACCCGGTCATGGGTGATGAAATGAGAGGAATCTCCCCCCGTGTATCAAATAAAGGGTTCCATTCGAAATTCCGTACAGATTCTCGAGTTTGGCAAGATGCACCTGAAGAAGATCGGTGGTTACATCGGCCGAAACGTTGTGAAAAAAGCATCCAAGATGAGAACAGTAGTTTAAACAAATCAAATTCATTCCTATGAGCTGTGATTGTTCTGTCTATGTGTAAAGTCTCATAAAATGGTTACGCGTCACCAAGTCTGGGTGATGTTCACACCAACTGCATGCAGTTTCCTCAAGATAAAAATAGCAGATTTTCCAACACAGATATTGTCCAACACAGATATCATACCAACATTTATATTTGGTGGATATCAATAATCGGGCAACCTGATACAAGATGCTTAATTGTTTATGTATTATTATTTTTACACATGTGGCAAAAACAGGCGGTGTTCCCTGGAGTCTGAGTGACAAGTCTCCCCCAAATTTCTACCACTCTGCTTGTTTCGATTAATGTTGCAATTACAATTCTATGATCCTGATCTACCAGTAAAAATAACTAGCTAGGAGCCATACTCGAACGAAAGATGGTTACCTGTTTCGTTTGCATCTTATGCAACAATGCAAGCGGAATAAAACTATTGTCTGATAGAGAGCTAAGCTCTCAGTATAGTTTTTGCATGCAAAAAATTTCATCAGTTCATATATGGAACACATTTCACAATCGAAAACGACCATAAACCGTTGAAAGAAATATTTAAAAAATCAATCACTAAATGCCCCCCTCTCCCAGGATCCAAAGATTTCTACTAGCATTACAAAGATACGATTTTGATCTGAATTACATACCTGCTAAAGAATCAATTATTGCAGATACTCTATCTCGTGCATACCTCGAACTAAGGACTCCAGAAGTATCAGACGAGGATATGAAATCGCACATAGATGCAGTAATAAAAAATTACCCCATAATCGACACTAAAGTAAACGAGTATAAAGAAGCCACTGCAGATGACCCGTCACTTCAAACACTCGTCACATATACTAGAACAGAATGGCCTTCAAAGGATAAAATATGAACAAACATTACATGATTCGCCTCTGTTCGTGATAAGATATCAATCGTCAAGAATCATTGTACTTAAGTCATTACGTAGAGAAGCTCTACAGGAAATACATACCGGACATATGGGTATCGAAAAGTGCACAGAGCAAGCCAAGGAATGTATACATTCGCGCGGAATTAACGCTCAAATCAAATACATGGTTAACACGTGCTCATACTGCATCGATTACAAAAATCAACAACCAGCCAAACCACTAATAAATCATAAAATACCTACCATACCATGGACTAAAGTAGGTAGAGACATATTTCACCTATATCGAAATTCGTATGTCACAATCATTGACTACACAACAAGATTTTTTGATTTACACGAAATAAAAGATTGCCAGTCAAAAGCTGTAATAAAAAAAAAAAGAAAAGAAACTTTTGCGAAATTCAGCATTCCACAAACAGTTGTCAGTGACAACGGTCCAGAATTCAATTCGGCTGAATTTAAAGAATTTGCAAAAAAGTGGCATTTTCATCACACGAAAACAAGTCCACATTATCATCAAGCAAACGGTATGGTTGAGAGGAATATTCAGACAATAAAAAAGACGTTAAAAAAATAATTCAATGGTGGTGAAGAACATCAAGGAACAGCTTACCTTGTGGGCTGGTAAGCTGTTTCTTCAAAACAACAATATCTTTTGTTATATGCGCGCTTCAGAGCCAGTTTCTGCTACTGTTCCAGTAGCTAGTTTCATTCTATATCTTCAGATAGATTCTGGATGTTGACTGATTAACATCTTAAATTTTGTCTGCGAGGACAGAATTTTCATTCCTTAGGGAAATTCTGCCCTCATTAATTTGATAACTCCTTTTCATGTAAAATCGACATTACCATGTCGAAAATTAATTTGAATGGTAACTTAAAGATAGCTTTAAAAGTAACAAACTAGATTTGAGATGTTTATTTCTTAGTTACGATGTGAATTTAATTTGGACTTCAGACATTTTAATTTGATGACTATGTTAATCATAATTCGAGGAAGAGATCCTAGAATTATACAAAGATTGTATTTGAAAATGTCAAATACAAACCATTGTTTATGAAAAAAACTTATGACGATAAGTTATTATTTGAAAGTTTGTGAAAAGAAATTTGTGACAATATGTCAGTATTTTAAAAGGGTTAAACGAAGGCCAGTTTAGCCTGATATTTGATTGAGAATATCTCGACAAAAGGATCGTTGATGTTCTTTTAGTCTAAAAAAGGACTAATTGTTTTAAAGGATTGATTGAAAAATATCGACACAAGATCGATACTATTTATTATTTAGTCAGAAGGACTAAAAGATTTATTGAATTTAATATTCGTTTATCGGAAAGGTAAATGAATAACGTCTTCAAAATATTCTAGCGAGAAAATTGCCGTTAGCGTTGTTTACATTTAGAACTGACACATTACTCAAATTAACCAATCAGATGATGACCCTGAGTCAATCACTGAAATGGATTGAAAATTGAATTGTCGTCTGCTCTGAACAATTTAGGCGCGGTTGAACCAAAACTTGAATTCGTCAAAAAACGAATCTTACAAACATTTATTATCACTGAGCATCTTCAATAAAAATGAAACATGGCCACTTTCTAAAAATAAATTCTCAAAGTACTCTTCTTGATCAAATAAGTTTTTAAATTGATCTTTTTTCCGGGTCACTAGTCAGTATTATGATACCTTCAGCATTCCGGCATTATTTTTATTGGTGCTTTGTTACATTAGGACCCGAGCTAACTTTGACTCCGTCGTTAGGGGTAGGGTTAGGGTCAAAGTGAGGGTTAGGGTTAGTGTTAGGGTCAAGGTTAGCGTGGGTCTTAATATAACAAAGTACCTTTTTATTTATACACTCGCATTATAATTGCGTTTTGTTTGAATTCTAATCTACAACTAAAATTACAACTAAGAAAACTAAAATATTAAGCAATTTCTTACTGGAATAAATTGAAATCAACCAAATAAAGCAATAACATTTAAATTACAATGAAGAAGATATAGGAACTATATTTTGTATGTGAAAAAAAACAAAAAACTTCATTTTTGAGGGCCTTTTTACCATGAGTAGTAATTTTAGTGAAAAGTCAGCACTCGACTCAGCAGCGCCATCTAGCGGCGACGGGACAAATCAGCAACGACCACTTGTTGTGGTCACACTAACGCCGTCTTTTATTTTCACCTCTGTTTTTCTATCTTTCTTTTTAAAAAATACATTTTATCTTTTCGTCTTTGCCATGTTTTTTTAAACAATGAGAATAAGTTCTATAAATCGGTGAGTAAAATTTATCATTTTTTCTATTAATTAAACCGTTTTCATTATTCGTTAAATTTGACAAGACGAGGATTTGTTCTTTACGCTTTTAATGTCGGCGCGGCTTTTAAACATAAAAAAAACTTCTTTGCCTTTTAATGACTTTATTTACTTTGTAAACATTAAACAATGTTTTTTTTTTAAATCAAGATTTTATATATTTACTAAAATGTTCTTTTATATATAAAGATGTAAGTGTGTTTTTAAGTATAAGCTTGATTGCTTTAAAAATGTTTTGTTTACTAATATTTTGGGGTACTTCTGCGCTTTACGACCCATTCTTAAGATGGGGAGGGGGATTTGTTAACTATTTTGTACTTTCATTTAACAATTTAATAAACAAAAGGTACTGTAAAAATTGAATGTAACTTGAAAATCCTATCTAAAAAAATAGCACGGTCCGTAAACTGCAGAAGTATCGTTTTTTGTATTTTTACAACTTAACGAAGAAAACATATTTCTAACAATATATTTTTTTATTTTTGATATTAAATATTCATTTATTTGTATTATTTTAGATCAACACCTTCAACCCCCTCCCCCAAATGAGATTCTACCTTTTTAGGCGATTACATATAAACACCATGAAAAAAGACTTGGCGGTAAAAAAACAAAACAATTATTTTAGAATTTTAGAGTGGGGATCTGTCTCACATATGAATTTAACGTAAGATGATCCCCCATCTCCGCGTCATTCTAGCGTTTTAACGTTTTGTTTACTATGAGAGATAAATAAATTCTCTGCGTTTTTTAAGGGGGTGTAGTTTACTTTTTTAGGAGATTACGTGTGGTTTTACAACCTTGCCAGTGGGACTTATGATGAGTGGTTAAAAATTTAGCAAACTGCTTTAAGACTCTAAACTTCCACAGAAATGGAGGATTATTTTAAATGTATATACGAAACTGACCCCCCCCCCCCCCTCACATTAAATTGTTGTTTTTGTTTTTCTGCCAAGTTTTTCAGGGTGTAGTAGGATCTATTTTAGGGCTGATTTAGCTGAGGATGTTAATCTACAAATTTACCGATTTATTTTATTTAAAGAAATGAAGAAAATATTTTTAAAAAATGTTCATGCGCTAATGGGGGGGAGGCACTTTGCTATTATAGCCTTGTAAAATATGGACACTTTCCGTTTTAGTGGTCAACGATTGACAAGTAAGAATAAAGCTGAACATTAATTCAAAACAAGTAATTTCAAAAAAATATGTGTTAAATACTAATGAGCCACCGAAAGCCCAAATTAACAAAACATACCTACCTTGTATGAAAAGTACCCATAATTCAATGTGATCTTATTCCCTGCTTCTTTCGTTCCAGCTCGTTGGTCTAGTGGTCTCCATTAATTCGCTGTTTTTTTTTTTAAATACCTCATTGTAATTCCAGTAGCTTCTTTCCAAGAACAGCAGGCTTGTGGAACTTTCTTCCTGCTGACTGTTTTCCTCCTACCTATATAGCCGTAGTCTTTTCAAGACTAAGGTCAATAGACATCTCCTGTCTTTGGGGTAATCATCTTTCGTTCTTGTCAATTCCTTACATCAAGTGGCTTTATGCCTTGTCTGGAGCGATTTCCATTAAAAAGATTTAATAGTGAACTTAGGTGGTGTATAAAAATAATTTTTAAATCAAAATTTATTTATTTTTCAATTTAATTGTACTCTACATGTGGTAATCGACAATAATTTAAATTTTTTAATTTTAATATTAAAAAAAGAAAAAAGGTACCCCCCCCCCCTAAAAAAAAACAAAAACTGTGCGGCTTCTATTCCCATCCTCTTCCAAAGGATCATTAGGATTGACTAAGGAAAGGATTATTTTAATTCAAGATTCATACGATTGTGAAAGATTTAATAAAGATAATAATTTATCAATAAAGTAATAACTTTGCGCTTTTACAAATGTTTGTCTTTTTATTTCTTTTTATAAAACAAAATGTGTAAAAATAAAACCAAATAATTATTTAACTTTACAAGTACCCTAAAGTATTTTTTTTTAAGAATGGGTATCCTTATGGAATCAGTTCCGACTATCAACGGAGAATACCTGCTGTTCCGGAAATGGCTGAAGCAGTTTACGATGTGAAAGTCGCAAAAAAATGTTTAAAAAAAAACAACAGACGACACTAAGCATGCTGCAAAGGGTTAGGGTCCCTCAAAAAAAGTTTTAGCAAATCGAAAAGAAAAAGTTGGAAAAACTTCCCAAAAAAGGAAGTAGCTTTCAAATTGTAAACTGTTTCGGTCATTTCCGGGACTCCGTAAGTACTGAACTCTTTTGGATACCCATTCCTTAGAGTACCGAGTCTAGTTTAAAACTTTACTTCTTTTTAATAAATTTACGACAGGAATTTATTTTTATTTAAGATTTACTTGTGCTTACCTTAAATTCCCACACTACAATAAACACTGGAATAAAAATAAACTCGTTTAGCAAAATCTCAAAACTTTCTAAGACAATTTTTTTGGTGCTTATCCAGTTTTAGCGATTCACGAAGAGAAAGTGCAAATATGACAGCCATTTTGATTTATTAAAAGGGGGATAAGCGTAATTCATTTACAGTTATCCCCCTTTGAATAATCCCAAAAATGGCTATCATATTTGCACTACGTCTTCGTAAATCGCTAAAATTTAATTGTCTTTTATAAAAAAAAAACAATTTGATTAATTTACCTGCTTTTTGGTATAGCATACATTCAGCCCGCAACAGGTACGTACATCAAACAGGTATTCCTCAGTTTGTTGTTTTTTTTCTAAAGTATTCGCTAAACTGGATAAGCACCAATTTTTCTTCCCTTTTTTATTTTTGACGACATTGTTGCAACTTGCATTTAATTCGATTTTGCACATGGACATTTCTAATAATCATAACAAGAAAATAATTGAAAAGAAGACTTTAAAAATCTTAATAATTTGACTTTGCAAATTTAGGACTCTATGGTACCCCACCACCCCAATGAGACACTATTTTTTTTTTTAAGCGATTGCATGTAAATACCCTGAAAAACTGGTAAAAAAAACAATTATTTTAGAGTGGGGGAGAAGTTTTGCATATAAATCTAATGTAAAATTACCACCTATTTCCGGGCCAGGAGTTTCTAACTGGATAACGTTTTAAGGGGTATAACAAAGGGCAGGCGCAATGAAATCAAAATCTCTTACAAATATCAAAGGTCCACGATTTAAATTGAAAAACTTGGTTGAGTGTACTAGCAGGACCCGTATCTGGGCGTTGCCCGGGAAAATTGAAGAAACCAAGAATTCAAGAGTTCAAATGCAAAACACGATAAACGCCATTTTCAAAATTACAAAGCTATCGCTACAAAATTTCAACTCTCGACCACATCTCCAAATCATGTTTTACACAATATGATACCGGCATAATTTATTTTTACTTTCAATAAAAATAAGCTTTTCGTGAAGTCTAAATTTAATATATTCGTCGTTTTATTGTTTAATATCCCAATTTAAGCAAATTCGATTTATTGCGTTTTGTATTCAAATTCTTCAATTGCAACATCTCAGAAGTAAAAGGATTGGAAAGACGGTTTTCACCAAAACTGCTAAGCATTTATCCATGATGTAGAAAATATCCGTAAATAGAACTGTTATATTAAAATGAAAACAATCACTAAGAAAATAATAAAAACGGTTAATTAATGAGATGTCCTTTTGTAAAGCAATATGCAAATTACTTAACCTTCCGATGTCAGTTGTAGATGCATCATCAGAAAGCTGTAAATGTTGATTTGGCATTTTAATCTCACTGTTAGTGCAACAAATAGTCAAACTTTTATAAATAAACAGATGAAGATTAGTCGAATATTTATGAAAAAAAAAAATTGAAATAAGGGAAAACTAAAATGAATGTTTACAATTTCTATTTAAAAACCAAATTGTAACGACTGATTTTGAATTCTTTTTCTAAGCCGTCCACCTGGGCAACGCTGACTAAATACAACTACTATAACATAAGAAGCCGTATGAAAGGTGGAGGGGGGGCATATTTTAAAGAGGTTTTTGGCTTGGAGAGACGAGATTAGATTATTTTTGACAATGAAAAGAAAAAAAACAAAATTGTTTCCAAGTTAAATGATCCCATCATTGTTTGTAAGCTTGCATTTCTCATTCACCTGACTGGCCATCTTAACATTCTAAACCCGAAGCCCCGGGACCAAAAGTGATAAACGATATGTGACACTTTGAAGGTTTTTGAATGTGGAAACTTAGCTCACTTCATCACCTTGCAGTCAATTGGAGGGGGTTGAACCCGACTGCTTGAAAGAATATGCAGATTTAATTTTAAAACAGTTCGACCTACGTTTTCAAGACTTTCTCACGTTACCTTTTTACTACCCTATTGGCGATGGATGTTGATAGTGTTTCTGAAGAATTTCAAATAGAGTTGTTGGTGTTTCAGCACAATACCATATTGAAACCGAAATCTGCAAAGGTTGCTGCTCCTCATTCTTATCAATTCCTTCCAGTTGAAAGATTTCCCAAATTCTTCTCGCCATGTTTCGAAGAACACATCTAGAGTTTTTCTCATCAATCTATGTTATGCTGCAAACTAATTGAACATTTTTTTTTTTTTACTAATGGGTGACCGCTTATCAAGGCCTGGGGACCACTCGAGGATAAGGGTTTAAAAAAATTTAATTTGGACAATGAACACCACCACGAGAGAGGATTGAAAATGATGGGTGGAATGGGCAGAAGATTTCTTCAGAGGAACTGATCATCCAAGAGGACGGCTCAACAAGTATTTGTTTACATTAGACTTGAAGATGACCATGTTGAAGTCGGCTGGGAAGGAGCTTCAAGTGTATTTTGTTCCACAGACGGGGCGCTTTCGGGAAGAAACTTGGTCTTTGGTACGGGGAGAAAGAAAGGAAAGTTCTCTGCTGTGGTTGTAGCTAGGCAGGTTCTTGCTGTGAATGTTTTACAGAGGAGGACGCACCTACCATGAACATAACGATGCAGTAAAGAAAGGCTTACAGCATCTCTTTTGTGTGAAAGGGACTGCATAAAAGAAAATAGAACATTCCCCACTAGATTGCTAAGTCGGCCTTGTACCCTGTCAATGCAAGAAAGTGCTCCGAGCAAAACTTCCCCAGATATTACAGCAGTACTCCATTTCATCTTGGCCTTTTGGCTAAGATCAAAGTGTAGTATCTGTTCCGATGGATACTGCACGCCTGTCCTGTGTAGTTCTAGGAGGTCCACCCTCCCAGGCTTTGCCTCCCCTCTTTGGGGAGGAGTAAGTTAATTGCTTACTGCTTGAGGCGCCCCTACCGGGGAATGCTGACGGGGCTGCCCAGGCAATTTTTAATGGTCAGAGTGCTCACCTCTCGGGCGCTGGCTTTTCAACCCCCACTTTCCGACCCGACCTTGGGTCACATCTTACTTGTGGGAGTAGGATAAAATTGGCCTTGTGCCTAACTCCTGGAGAGGAGTAAATAATACTCCATCTTAGTATGGATCTGGCTCTTATATAGGTAGAGGATTGTGTCAGGAGTGAGGTACTTTCTGGAGCGATAGATTGATCCAACCATTTTTCCAGCGACCTTAGCAACAGATTTGATTTAAGTCTTCCATTTCAAGTCTGGAGTAAAAGTTAGTCCTAAGAGCTACATTCTGTGTCGAAACAGTGGCTAATTTACAAGATTTGAAGACAAACTTAAGCTAATGAACTGTTTGAGATCAAATCAAGATAATTAGAATTTTATTTAACTTTTACTTAGAAGTTTGAATTCAGTAAAATGAAAAAAAATGTTCAGAGTTTGAACTCACCTATTCAAGTTACTTACATATGCGCATTCATTTTGATCATCATCTTAACGATTGTTTTACATGCTGCATGCAGTGGACAGCTTTTAGTATGAAAAAATTGAACTAAAAATATCTCGATAATGGCAGGCATAGAAAGATCTTGATCTAAAAAGGAAACTTTAAAAAATGTTTAAATCTGACTAAAAAATAAAAAAATTATGACTTTCTGTGCCTTGCACGGTCGGATATTTTTCACCCTTTTAAAACCATATGCGTTTCGTCACATTTTTTACACTAATTTTTCAATAAAAATGTTATATTTTTATCAAAGCGCAAGATCAGGCAATAAAATTTGCCATATAAGTGTATTTTTGTACAAGAATCAGAAGATGCTACTGAAAATCTCTAGAAATTAATGGTTTCCAAGTAATCTGCAGTAAATACACATAAATCTGCTGTAATACCTTAAAAATACCATGTATCCATTTAAAATAAAAATGAACTTAGAGAACTCAAAGTTGAATTGTAATGCAGTTTATGTACAGGAAACTGAACTAGGACTGTCTTAAAATAAAATGCATTACAAGATTTTCAAAATAATTTGCATAAATTATAGATTCTTCACAATTCTTTTTCTATTGCAAGATTTCTATAAAAAAAAGGTATAACTTTCATAATTATTGGCCGATTTTGAAAATGTTAAGGCTTAGATTAGACAACATAATATTTCATAGTGAAAATTTCAGGGTCATTCCGTAAAACCGTCACGTTGAAGGGTTCTCTTAGACATAGCAAAAAAAGGAATAGGTCAGTTTGTTTTGTAACCCCCCCCCCCCCACCAGATTATACCTTCATCTCTCCTAATTGTTTTCTAAATTTCATGACAAAATTTCTTATAAGAGGAGTGGTAAGGAACATTTCAAAAGCATCCTCTGTTCTTCACAAAAGTTATGAAAATGACCTGTTAGCGGTGTTAACATTTTTAGCACTTTACTTTTTGATTCTTAAAATATATCAGATTATTTATTAGTTATGTCAAAGAATATTCATTTCCAAACAAAATCGTGGTATTTTCAAGATTTAAAATGTAACTTATTTAGTAGAACCGTTGAAATCTCTGCTGGTCCAAAGCGTTTTTATGGTCTTTGAGTATTGCTACTTTTAGAAATTAATTTACAAACTGACCTATCTTTGTCCAGGTCTTCATTTATCCCTCTTTCTCTCAAGTCTATTCGTATCACTTCCTCCCGATGTTTCCTTAGCCTTCACCTGTGAACTGAACCTTCTACCTTTTCTACACCTACTAACCCAAGAACTCTCATCCATTCTTTCAATGTGGCCATATTTATTGATCAACTATGATAATAATAAACATTATCTCTGATTCAATATATCTATCTATAAACAGTGCATAACACTAAGGGACATAATTCTGATATAACATCAGGAGCAGCTGACTATAAGTATTATACAAAAAGTGAGACCTGTTTGTGGTCGCTTGATGTAAATGACTAATCGGGCTAAAACAAATCGTGATAAGTAAAGTATGATGTAAGCAGTTCATTGTTTAAAGGGAAATACATTTTATCGTCATCTCAACAGTTTGTCTACTTTTACAATTTTTTACATTTATTTGTAACATTTCTCTTTGCCATTGTTGACAAACAGGTTCACTCTCGTACTTGCATAAACCGCACCAAATCAACTGTATAGATGGTGATATATAGCTGTTCAGTATTACGTCCCTCACTCTCTTTTACTTCTGATCAGACCCGTTGTGAGGAGTGGTTCACTCCCCCAATCGAGGAAAAAATGTGCTTCTTCTATCAGTGGGACCTTGCTGGACGTTATGCCATCTTCATCACGTAAAGCCCCCCTCCCTCCAGTGATGTTACCCTCTTCTGCCCTTATCACGTAATGACACATTTTTGTGTCCTTATTTATAAGACGAATATTTCAACTGAGTGACAATATCTATACTAATATACTGTGTGTCATTTTTAGCCTATTAGGCAAAGGAACATGAAATTTGGTAGAAATGATTCTCAGTCTATGCAGATTATCTTAAAAAGAAGCACATGGGGGTCTTGAGTACCCTGTCCCCAAAGAAAGCACACATATATATGTAGAATTTTCCCAAATATCACATTGAATCCTTTTAAATTTGGGAGAAGCATTCTATTATCTGGTCTGATAACATCTGCTATGGCATATGCATTTGATGACAGTATCGCTGTATCGTTCCTGATAACTGCTTGACACTGTTTGCATAGCTCACATCTGGTGGATTGATACAGCTATGAACTCTAGATATGGCATCTAAATTAGGGATGGAGGAATGAATAAGAAAGCGAGGCAAAAGGGGAAAAGATTTAAAAAATGTCAGTGTTTTATTTATTTTTATTAATTTTTTCTCAGGATTCCAATTTTAATGTATTTGGCTCTGAGGAAACCAGTAATTTGAAACGTTGCCAGTCGGGTTAGTGTAAATCAACTTATGAATATATATTTATTTCTTCTAAATCAGTCAGTATGGAGTATGAAACTAGACATATCACATCTTGAGAAAATTTCAACCGTTTTTAGACCTCTTAAACGAGCTTGTTACACGAAATTAAAACTTTTTTGAGCCCAAAACTAAGATCTATTTGAAGTTAACAGTGGTAAATTATGTTTCAGAATTTTAGAGATGAAGATTTTGATAATTTAGATGTGAGTCTTAAAGACAGGCTTATTTCTGATAACCTCAGAGGAAGATTAAATCTGGGCAGTATAGGGAGGAGACTTCGATGTTCTGGCCATGTTGAAAGAATGGATGAGAGTTTTGAGGTTAGTAGATGTAGAGCAGTTAAGTTAGCAGGTCCAGTTCACAGGGGAAGGGCAAGGAAAATATGGGAGGAAGTGATAAAAATGGATTTGAGAGAAAGAGGGATAAAAAAGACCTGGCAGAGATAAGTTAGTTTAGAAGTCAATTTCTTAAAGTCGTTCAACCCATGTCAAATTAAACCGAATATGATGATGATGATGATTCAGACTCATTCTCATCTTTGATATTATTTTCACAACGTTTCGGCTGATGTAACCTCCAACCTTTTTCAGGTGTGTTTTGTTGTGGATTAAATAGAGGGTCCTGTTGGAAATTTTGAGCAGATTCCAGAGTTCAACAAGACTCACCTGAAGGTCGAAGGTTACATCAGCCAAAATGCTGTGAGAATAGCGTCCAAAATGAGAACAGTTATCTGAATAATACAGAGTCGTAAATGTTTGATTATTTTTTTGTGCTTGAAGTATTTTTTTTGCCTTCAAGATTGATGATTCTTTATAATCAAATTGCTGTGGAAAAAGTCGTATTATTTTTCAAAAAAGTCCAATGTTTGCCATCTTTTACTCCAATAGACTCTTGGTACATTTCCATAAAAAACAAAAACTTTGTTTATTCATTGTTTTTTTTTTTACTGCATCATAAAATTATGGATGTCAGCTATCTTGCTTGTCTCTGTCAGACTACAGCAGCACAGCCCGCTCACTATTTTAACATTTTAGTGCACGAAGTAACTACAATGGGTTTCATGGAGCGCCCAAAAGTCAAAAGTATCTGTGTAGTCTAACACAGAGACAGACAAGATAGCTGATATTCATAATAGTATTATGTAGTAAGTGAAATTTAAAAGAAAAACAAAAACTACTCGCTTGTTAAATTCACCAACATTCATAAAAGTTAAATACAATTGATGTACTCTCTCCCAAAATTGTAATTAAAAAAAAAAATAATCCACATCTTTTCATGGAAGTGCCTCAAAATGCAAGATCAGAACATTGACCAATTAAAAAAAAAAATTGATCAATTTTTATATTTTTAAACATCTTGTGAAATATTTTAAATGTTTTCTATAATCTGAAGTATTAAAAAAATACACTTCCACCGTTTCTTTTTAAATTGGTCAAATTTTACTGATTTATTGAAATTAAAAAAAAATCTTCAAATTACAATATCGATAGAACACCAAATCCATTAAAAAAAGTAAATAAACTTACTGCTTAATTTTGCTATGTAAATTTAACATAAAACGATCTCCCTCTGCTCTAAATTCCGGAAAGTCATTTATACATGTGATCTGTTGAAGGAGTGAGTGTTATACACATCTGCGAAAAGATAAGACACTTTATTTTTAAATTGGGGTGCGATTGTCAGACATCAACAACATTTAAAATATATCTCTAATCTCAATTAGTTGGGAGGGGTGGTTTACGGCACATTAACCATTCCCAGATTATTTCATGCCAAAGCTAGTAATTTTGGTTAAAGTTTTTAACGTTCAAGTAATATTCACTTATGATGTCAATTTCTATTCAATTCCTTTCATGGAGTCATTTTCAACTATCTTGCATGTGTTTACCATGTTTTTTTTTGTTGTTCTTTTTAGAGCTTTTAGATTTTCCGGTATAGATCCACCACTTTTAAGAAAGACTGTATAGCGTCTACTTTTTTTTTTTCTTGCTTGTGCTGTAAAGTCATTCCCTTCTAAGGGGCAAGATCAAAGCAATTCGATGAACAAATTTTTTATTGTTGACACAGTTTGGCATGCATGACACATTGGTTGTCATTCTTTTAAGATGGAGGACTTTTGTCATATCTGGGGAGGTGCCGTTCGGAGCACTCTTTCTTGTCTGGACAGAGTACAAAATTGACTTAGCAATCTAGTGGAGGATGATCTCTTCTTGTCCCTACAGCCTCTTTCACACAGAAGAGATGTTCTTAGCCTCTCTCTACCGTATCATTATCTTCATGGGAGGTGTTGGACTGAGCCCCCCCCCCCCCCCCCGTAAAACATTCATAACAAAGAACTTTTCTTTAATTTCTCTCTCTCTATACCAAAAACTAAGTGGAAGTTCCATGAACAAAGTTTCTTTCCTAGAACATCCCATCTGTGGAATAATATACCACGAGTCTGCTTCCCAACCGACTACAGCATGGTCCTCTTCAAGTCTAATGTAAACAAATACTTGTCGAGCCGTCCAATTGGAAAATCAAGTCGTCTTAAGTAATCTTCTCACGCCTTGATAAGCGGTGACCTGTCATTAAAAAAAAGCATAATTTATACTTATTTAGGGATTACATACATGTTATTCTTTATGTGACCAATGCGAAGTTTGGATAGCATTACTTCTTTTTTTCGCTTGAGATGTGTATGTGTGATTCGGACTCTGCTGAACACAGTTATGTCTTTGGTCAGGTACTCGTTCTAGGGTTTCCGCTCTGGGGAGGGGGAGTTAATCAAAGTTAATGAGTAATTTAAGAATGCTTATTTTGTTTAAAATTCTATCTGAATTATAAAAACAGACATTCGGTTTAATTCTATTTTTAACTTTCAATGCAAAAATGTTTATTTGAAAAAAATCATCTGCAGATACTATTAAAAAGTTATGGTGTTTCGGGAGTTTGTCTATTCATATGCAAATACAAACGTAATTGGTTGACAAAAAAGGAATAGGCAGAGTATACATTACTAAAGCAGTAGTTTTTACAATGTCAATACCCGAGTTCTAATCTCATGTAAAACTAAAGGATTTTTTAACTGGATACATGTTTTATAAATATAAATAAAATAATATGACAAAAAATATTACATAAATATTTTTTAAACTAAGTGATTTTTTATTTTTTTTGATAATCTGTAAAAAAGACTATTTAGCAAATTTCACAAATATTTTTCTTTGTACGAGCTTTAAACCGGTAGAAACTAGGTAACGGTGGAAATTGACATACCCAGGTACTGTACCGACACCGTTCAAGGAGTGGGTATAAACTAGTGAAAGTTAACTCTCTTCATAGATATGTTCTTCAAATAATCCAGATTATTGTGAAACTTGTTTTTCTTTTAAAGCCTGTTTAAATGCATTCATTCAAGAGACTTAGCCGGTTCATTAGTTTGATTCAGTTTGAAATAGCAGTTTTATTTTGTGATTTTTTCATTTTGAAAACTTTGTCTTTTTACGTAGAATACGAGGATCTTTTTATCGAGTGATTTTTACCTCTTGGTGTTAGTGTTTAATAAACAGCACGATGTCCTTTCACTCTTTGAGTAATGTTAGGTGTTTTTGTTGATATAATTGAGCTAAAGAATGCAGAAGGGGATGTGTTTTGTAGAGATTCATTTCTTCTGTTTGAAGAAATGCATTCACTTTTACTCTTAACATAAAGTCTGCAAAGCAAACCCAACATCCCCTCCCTCTTCATTGTATGGAATGTTTGATCATTGTGAATTACTCTTGAATAATTTTTAAAAATCTTTTATTTGATGTTTGTCTTTGGCATCTACATTAGAAATAGACCTTTTTGTGTGTTATGGGGAAATTATGCCAAGCAAATGTTTCCTCCGGGATTAAATGTTACATAAGTATTTACTCTATAAAATTATGTCTGTTGGATTTTAAAGGTAAAACTCAAATAGCAATCCATTTGACATATCTCTATTTGATTCAGGCTGGCCTATTTTTTGTTAGTTTTCCCCTCTGTTATTGGCATTAATATATTTTATTTCGGTTCAGTTTTTTTTTTTAAATACTTATACTGGCTAAGAAAGCTGTTAGGGTAGAGACTGACTTATTAGGTGTCGGTCAGCATAAAAATATCATAAGATACCATAATATTTAAATTATTTTTTAAAATAGTATTTACAAAGTACACTTTTTGCACAGTACTTAAACATTCTCAGCAAACTGAGTAATATTTATTTTCTGCAGACCTGCTTTAAATTTCCTTTGCAATGGCTGCCTACTTAAGGTACATACTGATTCTGTTACTTAGTAAATTTTACTTGGTAAATGTGTACAAGCATAGAATTCATTCTACGCTTGTACAAATTTACCATTCTTCTATTATTTTTATTTGTCATTCCAAAACAAAAGATAAAAAATGTTTAGCAATAATATTATTCAGAATATATTGTCTACAATGAAGGGGGATTATTTAAAAACAATATTTAAAAATAATATTCTTTTAGGGGAGTGGCAGATTATTTTAACATCATAATATTCATAAAATACTGTCTACAATATATATTTTTTTATACTCTACAACTCTCATTTCTGAATTATTTTTTTTTCCAATGGGTTTTATTTTGTTTTTATCTGTTGGGGTTTTACAGTAAAATTATGTAGTCTGTGTAAAATGAACTATAAATGCTTCTGAGACGTTTATAATCACTGTTGAAAGTGGGTGACATTTAGCTTTAGCTAACAACTGGAGGGGTCCAAAAATACAAATAGGACTCCAAATACTTGTCTTTAGCGCATGTTCAGATAAACTGTTATGAAAAACACTTTGAATTTGTGTTTCTTGGACACCCAAAGGGGTCTTTTCTGACACTGACATATATCTGGTTAGCATGTTGCCACCAAAAGCTATCCTCAAAAAATCATGAAAATTGAAATTGTTTGATGAGTAGTGTTTTAATATCTGAAATCAATTTTATTATCCCGCTTTTAAAACTGACCACACTATGGGTAGACAGTAAAACATTATTCTACCCTCCCCCATACAAAAAAAAAATGTATGTAAACTTGATATGCAAAAATCTGACACTGGATAAAGAGACTTTTCCCCTTTTTAAAAATAAAAAAATTATCAAACAAGCAATTTAGGGTAAAAACCCTAATTTTTTTTTTCTCTTTTTCTAATTATTTGACTTAAGCTGTAATTGTATTCAGGCGTGTTTTTTTTTTACATGGCTTAATACTATCCATCTATAATGTACTTACATATGTTTATGAACTGAAATACTTTTTTACTTACATGCACGTCACACATTCTTAAGTATTAATCTTCTTTTTCTTCTGCATTTATCTTGTTAAAGTGTGTGTGTGTGGGGGGGGGGTCGCACGAGATTTTTCCATACACATTTGCGACAATTATACTCTGACCAGTGAATCGCATCATCTGTCACCAGAGATTTGAAGAAATTTTACATATAGCATCTGGTATTCCGAAATGGTCAGCCATAAAGTACTAACCCTAACCTCAAAACACAAGTGCATTTTATTAATGTCCAGGGACTTTGCAAATTCATCTCATAGATGGATTTGTAATTCCAAAGCTCCTGGACAGACACGAATAACTGTTTGCTTAATTACCGGGGTAAGAGGCTTTCTGGACATTTTTTTTTTTTTTTAGCAAAATTCAAAACTAGCACCACAGTGGTTGTCATCCGATGCTCTATCGACCGAGCAAATGAAACTGCTACTGGAAATGGGAGGAATTATATTGTATTTAAATGAAAGTATTCATTTATTTACATTTTTTACGATACTGATAACTGAAAGTACTCTCTTCTTTTTACAGAAGATTATTGCTACATATATATTACTAAAAGTCTGGATTTTGCTTGCTTGCTTCTTGTCACTGTGCACACTGGATGACGTGAATAAAGGCCAGATGATAAGTAATGTGAGGAGGTGAATGATGAAAATAATGAAGAGAGAGGAGAAGAGCAGATAAAAAAAAAATAAAATGAAGAAAGAAATATTGCGTACTAATATTCTTATCAAAACGCTTTGCCCCCAAAATTGTTTCCATTTTGTGTAGATCAGTTGGCAACTGGCATACGACCCCCACCTAATTGTGACCCCGAGAGGTGATGCTTTCTCTTTCCCTCGTCTATTATTTAATGAAATCAGTTTGCTAGGTATTCCTTGTAGACGGGATCAGATTAAGAATGCATTGAAGAAGCAAATATTTGTCTGCCCAAAAACGTGGTTGAAAGAAACAAAAGGTATGAATATTGAGGGAAAGAGAGGCTAAACATTAATGATGTAATGTTTTATACAATATGAATAAGATAATTGAGGAAATAATGCTGGGGGTATTTAGGGATTATTTGTAATCTGTATTAGGTTCCATTGCTGATCGGGCGTCGTTCATCCTTTTCTGTGGGAATAAAAAGTTCTTTTCTTATTTTACTATGAAATCTCTTCACTTGATTTAAGAAGATTTAAAATACTTTTTTCTTTTTCTCGCTTTTTTTTGTTAAATAACTTATTCGTTGATGTTTTTAATTCTCTGATGACAAAACTCGCTTTAAAAAAAATTTTTTTATTCAAACATTTTTTTATACGTTCATACATCTCTACATGTGATAACTTTTATTGAAAAATCCTCTTATCAAATAACCAGATTAAAAATGAAACCTCCGGATGAGTTTCTTTTTTATTGTTTTTACATATATCATCATATTTTAGGGTTCTATCTCAATTTTCACCAAATTCTATATTTTGGACATTTTTAAGAAAGTAAATCCAAGTTGTATATCCGGAGTTATGTGTCACGGGCAGACATTTTACATATATTAAGCGATGACTAATATCTCAAATATTAAGAACATTGGAAATGTATGTCATTCTGTTTTTTTGTTTTTTTCCCCCATCGGCTAATAGAGTACATTTTCAATTATTTCTGTCCGTGATTTATTGGGGATGCAAAGTTTTAATTTTGTGTGAATTATCTTTAAACTCTGTATGTTCTAATTTAGGTTAAGACGGTGTTACACCCAAAACCGTTTTTATTTTTGGGGAAGGGGGGGGGGGTAGATTTCATTGTCTTAGAAAAAATAGCAGCTAAGCATTTTTTCATCCGTGATATTTAAGCAGGCCAAAACACGATTAAAATACTCTTCTAGTAAAACCCGCTAGTTTCAAAAAGAGGCTTAAAAAATTCGTTTTGGAACGATATTTTATCGAAATGTCTAGCGAACAGCTTCACTGTTGGACTTGACTTCCTAATTTTCATATTTTTTGTTCAAGACTTTGTCTGGTGCTAGTTTACTCAAGCAAGTAGGGTGAAGGGTCAGTTCATGATCCTAGGTGCCCTCGTGTGTGAGCCTAACCCAGGATAGATTTAATTCTGACGGTAGAATCTGAGAATTCTTCATTTAAAATTTAATTTACACTTGAGCTGTGTTTCTCTGATTCTGTCTGAACCACATTGCCATGCTCTCAAAAACACCCAGGCCCTCTGGCAAATTTTTAATTTCCCAGTTTATGAAAAGTGTGTCGCTATTTACTTGCCTCTTCATAAGGACAGAGTTAAACACAAGGTCGGTTCTTGATGTGGGAAAAATCTAGCTCCCCCAAAAAGGAGCACTATGGATTGGGACAAAATAAAAATTGCCTCAGTCTAGAAGGATTTCCTCTTCACTGACCGATGACAGAAAAGATGAAGTGTAGTATAAGAACAGATACTACACTTTTCTCCTTAACTTTCATAATTATTGGTCGATTTTGAAAATGCTACGGCTTAGATTTGAACATTGAATTACTTTTAAATACAAACATAGAAAAAAGAGTGTAATTTTACAAAAATCAAGACAAACAAACAAAATAAGTAAATTTTTTTTAAAAATAAGTGATGTCACTCAATCTAACAGAAAAAAGTAACAAGTGCCAAGTATTTTTTACTCATTTAAAAATCAAAAAACTTTTAAACTGTCAATCCAAAACTAATTTTTGGCTATCATTATAATTACTTTTAAGATAACAGTTTAAAGGCTTTAAAACACTTTGGAATTTCCCACAGCCATAATTTTTTGTGTAGAATAATTGAGAAAAAGATGGTTCAAACCAGTAGTTTAAAGCTTTTAAATTGGTGATTAGACAGTCGTTTCTGACTAAAATTAAAATTCAAAAGTCGAGTAAATACTCGACTTTTGTCGTCGTCTGGTGTCTGGAATTTCTGTAACGGAAAGGAAGGACGTATAATGTAACACCACTGACACCCACTTTCGATAGAAAAGTCTCTTAAATCTAAGGAAACCAGTATTTCTTGAAGGAGCCACTATTTTATAAAAGAGTGACAAAATGCATAAAACATAGTAAAATGACAAGAAAAACATTTTTTTTTCTCTTTTCAAAATAAAATAGCATGTAAATGTAGTTTTTTTTAGCTTAAATTTAATTATATTATGATAACAGAATAGTTTGTTAATAACTCTAACTAAACATTAAGAACATTTTTGGTATTCATATTTTCAATTTTTCACATTCGTTCTCAGATTTAAATTACAAAATTTGCCTTTTTTTGTTCCGATGGATACTGCACCCCATAGACTGGTATTGTCTTGGCCTTCGGGGCTTGATTTACGACGGTCTATGGGTCTGTCCTGTGCAGTTCTAGGAGGTCCACCCTCCCAGGCTTCGCCTCCCCTCTTTGGGGAGGAGTAAGTTTATTGCTTACTGCCTGAGGCGCCCCTACCGAGGAATGCTGACGGGGCTGCCCAGGCAATTTTTAAACCCCACTTTCCCGACCCGACCTTGGGTCACATCTTACTTGTGGGAGTAAGATAAAAACTGGCCTTGTGCCTAACTCCTGGAGAGGAGTAAATCAATACTTACTGATACTATTAATGTTGATAATACAGTCAACCTAAAAAGTCAAGAATAAATGTAAACAATATTTTTCTGGATAGGGTAAATAAAATGTTCAACTACAAAATATAGCATGCAATTATAAAATAAATACATAAAAAATTGGAGTACGTAATATCTTTTCAAAATGTTTAACTAAATTTATGTCATCCATTTATTGTTTCAAAATACATAGAAACACAAGATGAATAAAAAATGCTTTTTAGCTAAATTTACGTCATCCATTTATTATTGTTTCAAAATACATAGAAACACAAGATGAATAAAAAAATGTTTTTTAGCTAAATTTACGTCATCCATTTATTATTGTTTCAAAATACATAGAAACAAAATGATTTTAGAAATGCCTATTTTTAGAGTCAACCTCATCTTTTGAGAAACTCTGTCCGTTAGTTGTTATTCCGTTCATAGCTGTATTTTCATTACTAAACACAGATCGAATGGATGCATCCTATTTTAGATGGAAGCATCTCCATAAGAGGCTCTCTCCTCATTCAGTCCGTTCGCTTAAGTTTGAAATACCATTTTTGTCGGTCTGTCTTTTAGAAGAAAGGAAATGAACTCCTGACGGATAACTAGTAACATTTTTTTTTCTTCTTGTAATAGAGAATTTATTTCGACTTTTCTATCGAAAGTGGGTGTCAGTGGTGTTACATTATACGTCCTTCCTTTCCGTTACAGAAATTCCAGACACCAGACGACGACAAAAACATCCGTTCATAAACAATTAGGAAGGATAAAAAAAAAAGGCCTAACAACATTTATTTATGTAAATCAGATTTTTATAGTTATGGATGCCCAAATAAACTAATTTTCTCCACCTCTCCTGAACACTAGCCCACTCTAATGATACTAAAGCAGCATTAACATTGGAGTGTGGGGGGGGGGGGGCATAGGCATTACATTACATTTAAATAAGTGAGCCTAAGAGGGGCGTCTGTAAATGTGTTCGAAAAACTGTGAACGTTGAGAAACAAAAAAAATGGAGAGAAGAAAAAAGAGTGAAAAAAAAATAGGATAGTACATCGAGAGTATATGTATATGGCATTGTCACTACTGGTTTAGAATTATTAGACTGGGCTACTGTTGAGAAGAGTTGAAGCAACATATAAGATTTGTCCATTAAATCTGCTCATTTTGAGATGGAAATGCTATTTCAATTTTAAGCATGACAGATGAATACTGACTGATGGACAAAGCCTCTCACAGACACGCATCTAAAACTTATTTTCATAAATAAATGAAGGAAAGACGTGAGAAAATAATTCAAATGATACAACTTGAATGTTTACGAGACACCATCCTCGAGTGTCTTCGATCTCGCTGTTCAAGGATTTGTCAGGACAACCTGAGATGAGGATACTTCACCCTGCAAGTAAACCTTGACAAAATATTCAAAATAACATAGTCCAAATAAGATCCTTGCAACACTGGCTCATACGAGGAATGGTGTATCTTCCCCTAGTGATGTTACCTCAAGTAACAGCACTTAGCTGGATACTCCACCAGAAGTCTTGTCTTGGAATCCGGCAAGACCAAGAAAAGACCACATAACAGTTAAGTGGTCAATTGGGGAGAAGAAAATTCTTCTTCTTCACTAACTCAACGCTTGAGAGGTTGTAAAGGAGAACTTTAATTGAACACTCGGATATCTATGTATCTCATATAGAAATCAACTGTTAGCCTCAGGAAGGGGGCTCTTGATTTCTGAGAGCTAACTGAAGTAAAATAAAAGGATCTGATTTTTTTTTCGTGGCCACATTTCAAGTGTACACATCAAGTTTTTTTTTTGTTTGTTTATTTACAGATGATGAAACTATTCCCACCTGTTAAGTGGAATTTTACTTTCTGTCTTTTTTTTCCCTTTTCTGATTTTAAATGCAGTTTAATGATGTATGGAAGTGAAACTTGTCCAGTGAGGGTTGAGGATATGTGTTGCATGCACAGAAATGATATGAGAATGATACAATGGATGTGTAATGTGAGTCTTAAAGACAGGCTTAGATCTGATGAGCTTAGAGGAAGATAAAATCTGGATAGTATAGGGAGATGTGTGCAGAACAGGAGACTTTGTTGGTTTGATCACATTGAAAGAATGGATGAGAGTTCTTGGGTTAGTAGATATAGAACAGCTGATGTAGCAGTCAGTTGGTAGGGGAAGGCCAAGGAAAGCATGAGAAGATGAGAGAGAAAGGAGGATAGATAAATACCTAGCCAGAGATAGGTTAGTTTGGAAGTCAATTTCTGAAAGCCGTTCAACACATGGCAGCATGTAAAACTGATGATGATGATGATGATGATGATGATGATGATGATGACGTCTATATAAAAGGCTGTGTGAGTCACGCTTAAGTTTAAAATAGTATTTCTGTCGCTAAAGGCACAAACCAAATTCTAAATGTGAAAGTTAGGCCCATTTCTTGCACTAACGATGAAGTCAAAATGCCTATTTCAATTCAACTTTACACAATACACCCACCATCTTTTTTATATACTGCTTATGCATATGTGATATCAGTTGCAAGGTCAACTAATTTGCATATTAGTTTTGAAAAAGGACATTTTATTAATTAGCTATTATTTGTTATCAATGATTGTTTTGATTTTAATATAACAAATAGTTTTGTTCCGCAATATTGTTTTATTTCTTGGACAAATATTTAGCATTTGTGTTCCTTACAGGGGCCGACTTGATTTTCAACAAGTTGTGATCTATTTCTAAATTGCAAGTGAAAGGGCAAATTGATTTCTTCTTTCTTTTCCTTTCTTTACAGTCACATTTAAAAGATAAATAAATTTGTATCGAAATTACCAACATTAATGTTTATCTATATGAATAAATGACAGATTTTTTTGTGTGTTTACAGCAAAATTATGAATGAAATGTTTAGTATTTTAAATTAATGTTTCTGACCTTTATGGTACAATTATGTCAAGTGTGATTCACGCCAACTTTTGTAGAAAACTTTCTAATCCATGCATATTTATTTTTATTATCAGTAGTAGTAGTATAACTTTTATCAGCTCAAATGTGCTTCATGCTAAATTTAGCACAATTGTGTTCAATAGTTTTTGAGCCTATATGTGAGCAGCAGACACAAGTGAGGAGGGACTATTTATTGGGGGGAGGATTAATATCAAATATCCGTGTTTGGAAAGTAATTAACCCAATTAAAACGTAATTTGCAATCTATTTTCCTTTACCAATTAAATTTGTTTTTTATAGTTTTAAACAAAAGCTATTAAAATAGTAAAATTAATAGTAAGAAGAGATGTGATTAACCGAGAAACATAAGATAATGATTCTTATCTTATTGTAGTAGTAGTAGTAAACAAATACATTGTAACTGAATTGATTATTTAAACTCTAAAATTGTGTTCTAAAAATTTAAATAACATTTTTTTTCTCTATTTCAATATATCATAGTTTGGTTTGTCGGTCTTATAACATACCAACCCTTTTCATTGCCGAAATATAATACATGTTATATACGATTAATTCAACATGGGTTGCTATTTTATCCATCACTGGGAGAAATTGGGGATTCATACCTTTCCCAGCTGTAGTAAAGCCTAAATGACTGCAATAGATTTGCAAAAATTTGAACTTGCATAACTGATTCCACAGTCTGTTATCCATTATAATACATAACTATGCATCTGCTTGGGAACATTAATAATAATAATGGCTACTACTTTGTTTAAAGTTCTCTAAGGAATATAATAGTTATAACCCTAACCCTCTGTGTCGTGTTGGGTTAGAATTCATTATTTTAGTTTTTACTCATCAACATATAGAGGGTTTAATTTTTAATTGATCCATTTTAGTCGCATCTTTACATCTCTGAGTGGCTTTATCCATCAATCAGGTAGTCAATCTCATGTTGTTTTCTTGTTCATTGTACTCCATGTTTGCACTTGTCCTAGTTTGGTACAAGGCTGCTGGTGATGAGTGTTTCACTTGGCATATGTGCTATATAACATAGTAATCAACAGCCTGACCAAATCAGGGCCACCCCATATCTCTGAGAAGCTCTGTCCGTAAGGCGCACTTCAGTTTGAAATTATTTTTTATTTTTTCATACTTAAATGCACAAATCGAATGGACGTATCTTATTTTAGAAGTGTTCAAGAAACATCTGTTGGTTGGTCTGTCACGCTTCAGTTTTAAATAGCATTTTTAGATCTGTTCACTCATCTGTTAGAGTATCCATTCTTAACTGTTGTGTGAATTTCACACATTTTATAACAACATTCATGTAAAAGACGACTTTGCAACCTTATTTTTTTTCTGATGGAAACACAAACAAACTGTCGAGATTATAAGTTGACTGAAGTCAAATTTCGGTTATGTACTGTGGTAACTTGTTCCCATTGTTAGAAGATGAGACATTTGGGGAAGGAGGGGGGGGAGCGGTAATAAGTTAAGGAAGTTGTAGATTCAAATAGATTGGAAAACACATACAACCAGATCTGTGACTGACAACCAATCATTAAATTGTTATAATAAACTTTCTTCTTCCTTCTTCTCTCGATATCCCCTTCTCTATTCGCTCCCTTCCCCCTCTCTTTTCCCTCTTTGCTCACCCTCTCCCTTTTTGCTTCTCTTCTCTCTCTTCTCTTTCTTCCTTTCTCTCTCTTCTCTTTCTCTCTCTTCTCTTTCTCTCTCTTCTCTTTCCCCTTTCTCTCTCTTCTCTTTCCACTTTCTCTCTCTTCTCTTTCCCCTTTCTCTCTCTTCTCTTTCCCCTTTCTCTCTCTTCTCTTTCCCCTTTCTCTCTTATCTTCTCCTCCTTTCTCTCGTATCTCCCTTCTCTCTCTTATCCACCCTCTCTCTTGTACCCCCTCTCTCTCATATTCCCTCTCTCATATCTCTTTTTCTTTCCCCCTCTCTTATCTCTTTTTCTTTCCTCCTCTCTCTCTTTCCCCTCTCTCTCCTCTCTCACTCTTCCCCCTTTTCTATTCTCTATCCCTCCTTCTCTCTTCTTTCTATATTAAACTAGTTCTCTTACAGTACATTTGAACACTCTAAGTCATTATTTTTTATTTCTCAATTATCCGTTTTTCCTTTTTAACTCAACCATAATTTAAAACTTTTTCTCTTTTAAGCAGACACTGTCTACTTTTGTATTTTTCACTCCTCCTCCTCCTCCTCCTCCTCCTCCTCCTCCTCTTGATTCTGATAAACCGTTAACAACAACAGTTGTTAATTGTGATTCTTCATGATCATCCCATCTCTTTTGCAGTTGTTTATGATGATGAGTTTTATATCCCGCCTCTTCTGACCTTTATGACTCACAATTTTCTATTTCACAGCATTTTATTCCATCCAATCCAAGAATGATCTTCACTTGCCACTCTGTCCTGACACCTGGAATGTTTGGAGACTGATAAGCAAGCTTCTCTTATGATGATGATGATGGACTGCTGCTGCATTTGGGAGAAAATAGAATAGAGCTGGGATTGACTTTGTTGTTTGTCCAATGATGCTGAACAAGGGATTGCCTTTGTCTCCATCAAACACTACAATATGCTCCTTTGGTGCGTATATATATATATATATATATATTTCTATTTGTTTTTGATTATATTTAGTTTTTAGATTTGCTTCATATAATATATATAAGTAAATTTACTAGACATTGCTTGGGTTCAAATATGTTGAACTTAGATTTACATCAGCGCTATCACCGATATTGAGCATGATAAATATAGTAATAAATGCCCATCTTCATTAATGTATATGCATATGTAGTTGATGTACCCAGCATACACCTACATTTATTATATTACGGTTTTGGAGTTCTCTGAAATGCAGTTACAGCATTTTGTTAATTCCTAAAACGATATCTAATAAATGGAGTCCTCCCTTCCCTTCATTGGACTTTGAGGGTGGATTTTAATGACAGCATTAGCTTCCTCGTGAACCTGTTACCCATATTGCTTAGCATGGGGGGGGGGGGGGGATCTCCTAACTGCTACCCCAGTAACGTTACATTTTTCAAACAAATCAATCAACATTGAAAATAATAGGCCAACTTTTTATATCCCCAATAAGAATGTATTTCCTTTTAAACAATCAACTATTTCCATCAGATTCGTTAAGATTACCTCCCTTAGTACTATGCACTACTTAAAAATACATACTTTTGATACATGTCTTAAGTCATTAAATATCTAAGTTAAAATTCTGACATGCTATGGTGTAATATATAAGGTTGGGTATGTACTGACATTTTACAATGGTCTGGTATTTGAGGCTAGGTATACATCGGTAGTGAAGATATGTGTACATAAACAGTGTCATGTTAACCAGTTCAGCACTGCCACAAGTAAATGAATGTTGTGGACTCATCTTCATGTGCAGTCCTCTTCACACACACAGAGGGCTGTGCACTTAAGGACAGCCTTCTTGCACTTGCAGCGTCTCACACACCCTTTCTGGCACTTGCAAGAAACCAGCTCAATGCAGGTGTGAGCTGCCTCAGGTAGCCTGGTCCAGTATGGGGTGTATTGTCCTCCAGTCATTGACCAATCCCAGTTGGTTGGTGGTGGGAGTTCTGGTGCTGGCAGCAGTATCTGACCCCACACATGTCGACCTTGATATACTGCCCTCTTGACATGTTCCTCTAAAGCTGCCTTCGTTCGAGATGCATACAGCAACATCTGACTGTCAGCCTCTTCATGGTTGCATGGGTCGAGTGAAGTCAGATCTGGTAGTAGTGGCTTGCTGAGCACTGCCTCTCCATCAGTAATGCTGAGTTGCTTGTCATCCTGGTCAAACCATTCCAAGGGAGCTGTTGAGAGAAACTTAAACAGCTTGGTCTTGTTGCTGTCCACTCGTAGGAAGTGCTGCCAGTTTCCTCACACAGGTGGACGATGTGGTGCCACGAGTTCGCTTGTGTTTGACGCTGTTGAACTTCAGTATCTGGGCTGCGGTAATTGCTGCCGGGTTAGTGTCTTCCGTCTGGTCCTTGATGCTGGGTCCCTCGATAATCATGCTGACTAGTGCAAGCAGCAACGATGGCACACATTCTTCTTGACATCCTTCAGGGAATCCTGTGAAGGGCTTGGTTTCTCCAAATATATGACGGCGAACAATGTGTGCAGCACGTGCAAGATGGACTGTATCACTATCACTGTCCAGTTCGCAGGCTTTGTTAATATAAAATTCCTTCGAAATATAATACATAATCATAAAGAAATTGGATAAAAGTAGCTAATAGGTGATATTAAAAATAATAAGTTTCATATCCCCAAATTAATAATAAAAAGTAAGTTTATAAGATAAACGTAATTACTAGATAATGTTAGATGTAAAGTAAGTGATAATTAAAGATTTTTCATATATATAAAATTAATCGAAAATAGGATAGAAAAGATAAAATAATAAAAGAATAATATCATCTAAACAGCTTAATTTTGTTAGGACAACTAAAGAAAACGCAATTATCTCCCTTGGACCATTTCGGAGTTATCGCCCTTGTCGATGGAGTCTTGCCTGGAGAGAAAGTAAACAGACCACGTCTGGAGACTGTCTTATTTCATCTCGCGTTACAGCGGCAATTAACTCATTATTTTATATTGTGTTCAGTTGTAATAAATTTGTTAAAAGTTTCTGCTGATATTTTATCCATTTTTCTTTACAAATATTATTGATTAAACCTAAATTACAGTGTTTACAAAAAATTTAATAAATTATAATAGAAATGACTCGACATAAATAATCTAAGTTCCCCTCGTCAAATATATTTTTATAATTTTTATATTTTATTAATACTTGACAATAAGAACATATAGTTATTATGTGTATATGTGTAAGTGTGTATATATGTGTGTGTATGTATATATATATATATATATATATATATATGCATGTATGTATATAATAGTGTGTGTAATGTGTGTGTCTGGGATCACAGAAGTAAAATGAAAAGATTTTTTTTTTTTTCCCCGCTCTGGGGATGACATGGTTGTTTGACACATCGACTGTCTGTTGGGTTTGACCGAGTTGTCTGTGGCAGGTCTAATATGTAAGATTTGCCTTTTCCTTCTCATATCCTTCCCTTTCTTTTTTTCCTTTTTGATTTTAAGGTTTTCGCTTTTTCAACTTGCGAGATAATTCAGTATTGCCCTTGATAAGAAGCCGGCAGGGCTTTGAAACAATTGTCGGGTACTCAAACTATGCTTATTTTAATATAAATAGCTCTAATATATATTGAGCACTTTTGAAAAATATTAGTTTTGTTCATTTTTTTAATATTTGAACTGAATTAATTAATAAATAAATATATATATATATGAAGCAATCCAACAAAAGATATAAGCGTCAACTAATATCTTATAATTAGTGAAACATCCGGATAAAAACTGAAGCTCAATATACTGGATAGAGCATTAATATTATAATATAAAATGAAGTAATAAAATAAGGTGTCAATCAAATTTTATTAGAATTCAAAGTTCAAGCAAAGTATCCTTAAGTCCTTAGCTCATGAGTTTTCAAAGATAATTCTTCTCTTCAGAGGACCATTACCGCAGTTATACTACTACAGGTAATAAAATTATGCTTTGAAAATATATAAAATTATATACACAAATACATAAAAATACATAACATCAAACATATCAACCCAAAAAGCATACTTTTTGTTGAATCCATACAGTCCATCCAGGTCATACAAATTGAAAAACATAATCAGGAAAGACATTCAGAGGGTTGACCGAGGATTACTCCAAGTTATAAATAGCAGTCCATATACGAGAAATTGAAGGAGCTGAGAAAGTTATCCAGTCGCGAAATGTGTCAATAATCGATGAAGTGAAAAGTATTCAATGTTAATGTTAATTATTACAACGATAAATAAATCAAATAATATAGAAAGTTCAATAAACTCACTTAAAATTCCAAAATCCTGATATGGGCAACCCAAATCAAGTCAAAGTTTGTTGTTTTATATTATAATATATATATATATATATATATATATATATATATATATATATATATATATATATATATACATTAATAGTATGAAAATATATTTATGGTACTTAAGCTACACATAAACTTTCATGTTTCATTCCCGAAGGAAATCATCATATAGCTTAATTGCCATAAATATATTTTCATACTATTACTGCTAAGCTCTACTGTTGAAGTAAATACTGAAAATATATATACGCAATATATTATATTACCTTATAATATTATATGTGTATGTACATGAAACAGTAATATATAATTATATAGCTGTTTAAGCGGCCATGTTAAAGGTGTCAGATGGAAGTCAAAGGTGCCTTTAGTCCAGTATACGAATATCTGTGACCGCTGGTACAGTTATATATAGCCACACTGATGAATCTTAGGTAAATGAAACATATATATGTGGATATTAAGTATATATATATATATATATATATAGTCTCGGAAGTTTCTCAACCATTAAAACTATATAAAAAAAAAAAATTAAAAAAACTTATAGTCTCAAGTCTTCCAGTGGAAAATCACTCATGTAAGTCAATTTATTTTTTACAGTTATTATATTAGTTAGTTTCTAACACTATTTTAAGGGATCATCAGTTGTTTACCATGAAAAACTGTTTCGGGAATTTAAAAACAAGACAGTATTTAATTTCATGGCTTCCCAGCAGAGTTGATCAGATCCCTTAAAAGACAAAAACATAAACGTTCCTTATACTAAATCTACGTTTTGTTCCATATAAATGTTTTGCTAACTTATATTAGTTATTTAAGACACAAAAAAAAAAAAAAAAAATTCTTTACCTGTGCTGTTCGTCTGTCTAATAAAATTTATCCGTTACTCACAAAAATGTTGCTGCATTTTAAAGTGTTTGGACGAATCCATGACATTATTATTTAAGTGATTAATGTATTATTTTTAGTTTTATATTATAAATATAAAAAACATCAACACATCAAAAAATAAAAGATAAATAAATAAATATGTATATACATATATATATATATATATATATATATATATATATATACATACACACACACATATATATACCTTTAGTTCCTCCTTTTCTCCCTCGTCCTACTTTGTTGTCCATCTCCCCGTTGTTGTCAACCTCAAATAAATATTAATCTTCCTTGTTCACTATAGTTTTTCTAATCTGCGTTCACAACTGTCGAATGAGGGAGAAAGAGAAAAAAAAAATTGTTGGCTTTAAGTTAATGCATTATTTAAAACTATAATGTAAAAGTTCTCAATCTACTTAGTATAGAGCCGTTTAAAATAAATGTGATGAAGAAAGTGTGACAATAGAAACAAAGACTTACCAGCTGAAAAGAGAATGAGATGTTTTGCATGTTGTGCATGCTCATCAACCATAGGAAAAAAAAAAAAGAAAGGCTTCTATTCACAATGGCAGATTTTTATAGTTGGGACTGATTTGCATACATGAATAAACTAATTTGCATGTCTTGGAGACCAACTGACTTAAATAAAAAGGACTGATTGAAAGCAGGCAGTTGGCTTTTGGAGAGAGCAGAGAGAAAGTGTTGGTACCGGAAAGTTATCAAGAGATTTCAGCATTTGAGGAACGGGAATTCTGTTTGAAGTTTGGATTGCCATTGTGACTCTTTTTTTTTTTTTCTCACAGTCAGTTTATTACAGGAAGCAACGATAGAATTTCCGTGTAAAATAACTTTGGAAAATAGACAGACCAACTTTCCATTAACACAAGATTATAGCTATTTAAAATTTCTTAAATATTTTTGGTGCTGTTATAGATGACGCGCCTGATTTCCGTGACTTTGCGTCGGCAACGATTGGGCAGGTCGCGGAAGCACCCGAGAGTTGCCGAGACGAAAACGCCAAGCGTTAATGGAAGACTTGCAGGCGATAATATAAGACGAATAAATTCAAAGAAAAAATACATAGATAAAAAGATAAAAACCGAACAAACTGTTGGGTGGGAGGGTCAAATGAACCATTTTCAATCAAATGTGTAGAAAGAAAATTTTATTTTGGGGGGGATTTTGTCAATGTTTTCTTTTTCATTTGTTTCACTGTTTTTCTTTTTTTCTTCTTGCATACATAAAACAAAGAAAGAAAGAAAAATGGGTTAGGGTTCTCATTAGGGTTAGGGCTCCTGTTCTTAGTGATAGCCAAGCCCTGCATTCAAACTGCCAAGCTCTAACTGGAAGACTGGTAGACGATAATATAAGACGAATAAATTCAAAGAAAAAATACATGGATTGAAATCATTTTTTTTTTTTTGTGAAAATGTTTTGTTTTTTTTTGGGGGGAGGGGTAACATTTTATCAATGTTTTTATAAGATAAAAGAAAGAAAAAATGATATTATTCTGTGAGCGCTCGGGCGCTTCCATGACATGCCCGACTGTTGTTGACGCGAAGTCACGGAAATCAGGCGCGTCATCTATAACAGTACCATATTTTTATATGAATTTAAACTAACGACAACCGTTGTTTCTTTTTTCTTCTCTTTTTGTTCATCCAGTTACGCACGTGTTTTGGCCCGTTATCCATATGTGATAATCGGGGCCGTCTTGGTTGTAACGGTTAGTTGTCTGATTGTGTCAATATTAAAAAGTGATGGATTTCAGTTTGAACGTCCACGGGCCGTGAGTACACCCCCTTTTTTTTTTCTTTTTTTCTTTCGTGATGATTTCAAGATATTATTTTCACTGACTAAATGTCAAAACACAATATGTTAGCAGTAATATGTTTGTGAAGTTAAGGGGTCTGTTTTTGAAAGTGTGGAGTCACCCATTAGTTGCTGTTACTCTGAGGTCCACTCTGACTTAAAGTGGTAGTACCTGTCAAGGTTCCATCAAGGTGTTAAATATCCATGACGGGTGTACCGAAAAGTCATTTGACAAAAGTAGATGTACTTGGCATGGACATCCACCTGGCCAGAAGATAACAACATAACATGATTGTCAAAAATTAAAATAATCAGTGGCTGAAGTCGGGCACTTGGCCGGGAAAAACAAATATGGTGGATTGTCAAAAATAAAATAATTGTTGATTGGAACCGCCTGCAAAAAGTTAGTATCAGGAGAAAACACACCGTCGCTGAATAAAATGCCCTTGGGGCGTAGCTATATTGACAGTGAAGTTCCATGGTGGGCATTTGCAGGGGGTCACAAATTTTTGTTTTACTTTTGTTATTTGTTTTTTTTTTGTTCTTGCAGGGCTTTGAAACTCGTGGCACGGAGCTGAGTGAAAAACTTGTGTCCTACAACAACCTTTTACGCATCAGTGAAAACGCGTTGTCTTTAACACCGTCGCCTTTCCAGCACAGAACCAAATTCCACCAGAAGATCCGACACCGAAACAAAATTCGGCATCGAAAGAACAGACGTAAAAATCGGAAGCGGAAGAAAAATAAAAAGAAGAAAAAGAAATATCAACGTTCAAGGAATAATTTGGGTGCAAGGAATGTTGTGTTGGGTTCAAGACACGGCAGTCGGCTGAGGAAAACGGCCGCTGAGAATTACTTTTGTGATGATCTTGGTGAGTTAACTTTTTAAATAACATGCTATATATATATATATATATATATATATATATCTATATACTACTAAAAGTCTATGGGTCTTGTATGTTTGCAATCAGCTTTCAGCTTTCCGGTTTTCAACATCCGGTTGCGCATGCGTAAATAGCATCGTCTTTCAATCTGTTAATCCAATTCCGTTGAACTCTTATTATTAACGAACGCATGAAATTTTTCATTCTGGAAATGTTTATATCGCTTTAAATATAAAACAATTACATTTAATTTCATCAAATAGTTTTTTTGTTTTCTCCACGGCTAAAAACATTCAACGGCAGGACTTTGTAAAGTCTGTCGCAGTTTCAAAAAAGCTCCACCCTTTTAAAAAACAAAAACAAACAAACAAAACAACAACAATCATTATTAATATCAATAGCGGCGGTGACGAAACCACCTCCCACTTTTCCTCTCACAGATTTCACCACTCCTACTCCCTCTGTTTTCGTTACGTACGCGAGACAGCCGGTTGTACCCCCTTCCTTTCTCAAATCGCCTTTATTTTTATAATCTTTTAAATGAAATTGTTAGTTGAAACTAACAATTTCATTTAAAAGATTATATATAAAAATTTGAATTTAACTATAATAAGTATTATGGTACCTGTTCAGTGCATATTTACCTATAAGTATGGCCAACCACTTATAATTCAGTAACTATAATTTAAAAAAAAAACAATTATAATAAACAGAACGACGCATAGAAATCTATCTATTCTTTTTTCAACAATTACATTTAATTTCATCAAATAGTTTTTTTGTTTTCTCCATGTTATATTACTGTAAGCGTATGGTGACAAGCAAAAATGAACGAACAACACAGGATTAAAATTGGGAAAATATTATGGTTTATTTTCCAGAACAATTCAACGGGAAGAAATTTCCGATAAGGGATTTCGGAATTGGAGTGGATGTCGCAACAGTCGAGAAGCCTTGGTGGGTAGTAGTAAATTGTTGACAATGTCCTGTAGGCGAGCAGTGGTAGAAGCAGTAATAGTTGCGTTATACGATGTCGGCGTCGGATGACGCGGTGTAGCAGTAGCGCCAATAGTTGTGTTGTTGTTGTTCAGCGTCGCTGATTCAATGGCGTTTGGCCGACGAAATTGTCGTGATACGTTGTTGAATTGTTTAATTTTTGTACTTGAAGTTGCTGGTTTTTTTTGTCGTTGTTTGAGGAGGACCGAACGTCGCTATTCTTGTGTTCTTGGCTGATTCCAGATTTCTTTCCTGTCGTCTGCTTGGGCCAGCTGGTTTTATGGAAAAGCCTGCGGACGTAGGTGTAGACATACGACCGATAACACGGAGATGAAAATCTGACGGCCGGCGTCAACAAACTGTGTTTGTTTGAATTTCTATTTTCGCCACAATAATCCCGATACATGATCAGTCAGCCCGTAATTTCGTGGTAGTAAACATGATTATGTTTACCGACTTTTGTGCCACTGTGGCGATCACAGAACGCCTCCCAGTGCCTGGGATTCCACTTTTGAGCAGTCGGGAATCGCCCAAACAAGACACATCGAGGTGGCGGTCGCCATGACAACAACACTCCAGCTGGCATGACAAGCGTCGTCAAATCAAAACGAGATCTAAAAATCATAACATCCACAAGTGTCACGCACATACATGAATTCCATAGCTAATATAACAAACTGACCCAACGGGTCACGGGTGGTCTAGTATATATATATTTTTAAATTTCTTTTCTTGTCTGTCTCACTGTCTTGAGATGCATCATCATCATCATCGTTTTAACGTCTGTTGTACATGCTGGCATGTGTTAGGCATCTTTTAAAAATTGACTTCTAAATTACCCTATCTCTGGCTAGGTCTTTATTTATCCCTCTTTCTCTAAGTCCATTCTTATCACTTCCTTCCATGTTTTCCTTGGCTGTGAACTGACCCTACTACCTCATTGTTCTACATTACATATCCATGCAATTGTCTGTTTGGGGATGCAATCGAAAACAAAACCCTATACCAAGATCAAACAACTTTTGTCAAGTAAAATTTCATAAGGAATTCGATTTTGTGTTAGGGGTTTTACAATAAAATTGTGAAGTTTAAGTTGACATGATACATCTAAAGATGCTTGGAAATAAGAAGAATGTAGAACCAGTAAAAGAGAAACGAAATACCATGACTTGAAGCTTACATATTTTTCATGTTTATTTCTCAAGTGAAGTGGTGGTATTTGTGAGATATATGATGAATATAAAAATGAATTGAATAGAAACCTTTCTGTATAGATCACCAAATCATATTTATTATATATTTACAACTGAAGAATTATTAATTAAGGCATTAATCCAAAATGTCTGCAGGTCTCTGATATGCCAATTTCTTTGAGGCAAGGGAGATAACTTTGAGTACAGTTATTTTCTCTTTTTCATCTCTGTTTCATCAAACAATTACGTAGTTAAGATTCATGTCATCATCATTTTTTAAAAATTCAAAGATTGTGGATGTACATTCAGTTATGTTGTTTTCAGTGTTCGGAAGCATTTATGTTAGTATCTCTTCTGGAAGCTTGCTGTTGTCTTTAGCATACAGTTGTGTCAACACTCTGCCATCAGCTGACAAAAAAAAAAAACTACCTTTTTGTCAGCAATCTCTCTTTTATCTAAATCTTGACACTGCCAGACTTGTTTCGATAAATTGTGTAGGAAACGTTATGATTGGTTATTCAACATTGTTTTACTTCTGAATTGTGATCTGGTCATGTGACCATTGTTTTGCAAATGTATTTGTAAACAATGGTTCTATGTACATCCCACTTCCCTTTTCCCATGTACTGTGTGTGTTCCTTTTCATTTGTGTCTTAGAAGCGTTGTCCAGGGAGTTTTGTACAGTTTGTCTGAGAGAGATGCTTTATGCTGATAATTTAGTGAAACAATAGAAGGTCTACATATTAAGTTAAAGACTTGGAGGAAAGTAAAGATCTGAGAGTGAATGTTACCAAGATCAAAGTGATGATCAGTAAGTGGTTGTAGTGCTAGAAAACCCTTAGAAAGAGGAAAGTTCCTCCACTTATTTTGTGAAGATGGTGTTGAGAGCAACTCCATTTTTTGTGGCATTGAGTTCAGTGGAATTAAAGGTAGGTTGAGAGATAACCAGTTTGTGTGCAAGAAATGTACAACAATGGAGATTTGTTTCTATTGGTAACCACTTATCAAAGCCCAGAGCCATTTGTGGATAAGGATTAATGCGACGGAATGATTGTCAGCCGATGAGGAACACTATGGGATTACTAACATTGATCAAAGGTACGAATTTTGTTTAATTTCTTATGGGGTAGTTTATGATAAAAATTTGTTGACATTGGATTTGAAGTTGTAATCAACAGGGAAGCAGTCTCATGGTAATGTGTTCCCCAGGCAGAAAAGCCTTGTAAAGAAACTTTGTCCATGGAATTTCTGCCAGGCGCTAGGCACATAAAAGGGATAAAAGAAAGTCACTTTCTGTTGTGGTAGGAAAGAGAGTTCTTGCTGTGAATGTCGTACAAGGAAGAACCAGAGATTGGAACTCAGTCGAGCACCTTCCATGGTAATAACGATAGAGTAGAGATGGGAAGCTTTTGTGAAGAAACTCTGTTCGTGGAAATCTCATTTGACGCGAGGCACACTGAGGAAGAAAGGAAAGTTTGTCTTCATTTGGGGTAGAAAGACGAGGTCTTACTATGAATGCTGTACAAGTAGGAAGCAGAGTTTTGAGCTCAGTCGAACACCTTCCTTTGGAAATAGCGATAGAGTAGAGAGAGACTAGCAACGTATCTTCTGTAGGAGAAAGATCCTCCCTCCCCCACTAGGTTTCGGAGTTGATTTTGTACTCTGTCAAGGTAGGAAAGAGTGCTCTGTGTGGCACCCCCCCCCCCCAAATGTAGAGCAGTATTGCATCTTTGGACGGATATGACTCTATTTCATCTTAAAATGTATCTGACTCATATATAGGTAGAGGATTGTATCTGGAGTCAGGTACTTTTTGCTTTCTGGAGCGGTAGAATGATCCAACCATTTTCCCAATAACCTTAGCTGAATGAACCATTTAAGACCTAGAGTGAAAGTCAGTCCTAAGAGCTAGTTGAAACAAGGAGCTACTTCAAGGAGAGAGCCATTTATTTCGACTGACAAAACAAAGATCTGAGCGTTGGTGGCGAAAGGAGAGAAGCTTAGTTTTAGAGGTGTCAAAAGAAACAAACCACTTTATCCTGCCAGAAACGGTTATATTGTCTGCGTAGATAACTGATGAGAACTCAAATCTGAAGAAAGTATATTTGAATGGCGAGATTATTAAAGTGGTTCAGAAATTTTGTTACCTTGGTTATACCATTGAAACACAGGGAGGTGCTAGTGTGATTGCAAGACTTAGGAATGGATGGAGTATATTCAAGGAACTTCTGCCATAATCCACAGAGCATTACCACTGTCGACCAAGGTAAGAAAAGTCTATCAGGCATGTATGTGCAGTGTGATGATGTATGGAAGTGAAACTTGGCCAGTTAAGGTTCAGGATATGCACTGCATGGAGAAAAATGATAGATGATACGATGGATATGTAATGTGAATCTTAAAGTCAGGCTTAGATCTGATGACCTCAGAGGAAGATTAAATTTAGACAGTATAGGGAGATGTGTGCAGAATAGGAAACTATGTGGGTTTAATCACATTGAAGGAATGGATGAAAGTTATTGGCTTAGTAGATGTAGAACAGTTGAGGTAGCAGTGTCGTTGGCAGAGGAAGATCAAGGAAAACATGGGAAGAAGTGACAAGGATGGATTTGAGAGAAAGAAGGATAAATAAAGACCTGGCCAGAGATAGGTTAGTTTAGAAGTCAATTTCTAAAAGCTGTCCAACACATGCCAGCATGTAAAAGATATTAAACCAAATATAATGATGATGCGTTTTAGATTTAAGGAGGTAAAAGGAAAAAAGGGTGAAGCTCTACAAGGAGAAAAGGAAAGGCAGTGGCTTAACATGCCAGTAATCACATCTTAGTCTTCCTTACCAATTCACGTCCATAAACAGCAAAGATAACAAAACTCTAAAAATTAAACACTTTTTTGCATTAGGAATCAATTGATGCTAATTAAGAGAACTTTATTTTGGGTATTTGTGATAAAAAAAATCACCTGTAAAGAAAATGGCATGTTTGAGTGTTTAGAAAAAAAGCAATAAAAGATATGTATATAGAAGAGTCATAGAAGGCTATCACGATACAAGAAATGGAAATATGTCAGTGTTGAGCACGAGGACAAAAACTAAGGAATTAAAAAAAAATTCTTTTTATAGTAAATCTTACTTGTTTCGTAAAAACTTCTACACAGTGATCTAATGCGTGTAACTGTGTTTCATAATATATTTCGAGGTAAGACCTCTTTATGAAATGGTGGATGTTTCAAATCTCCTGAAACTCGTGTGAACTGGTAACGTTGTTTTTATGGTTATGAAATAAAAGTTTTTACTTCTGTTTTTTTTTTCTATTGTACTAGATGGCCAACCTGGTGTTCCCCGTAATGAATGAGGGCACCTGTGCACTCCTGTTCCCAGCCCTGAACCCTATGTTACCATTTTTATGTTCTGTAATTTTCAAGTTTTCCTTTTCTTTATTCGTGTCATTTATTTAATCCTTCTTAGGCTACTACGACTGCTTCCTCTATCCCCTTTCTCCCACCATCCAAAACATTCAATGTGCAACCATGCAAGATTGTCAGAGTTTTTGTATTGTATTTTATAGAGATGTTTTGCTTTCATCTTCTAATATATAAGGACCACTTTAATTCCCGGGCAATGCTGAACGCCTTTGCTAGTAGCTAATAAAAGCCAGATGTTCATTTTGATAAATTCTCTCCACGTCTGAAGATTTTCTTTCAACTAATCTAATTTATCAGAAAATAAGAACATTAATGGAACATTAATGGATGAAAGCAATAAAAGATATACATACCTTTTATTGCTTTCATCCCATGTCCATTAATGTTCTTATCTTTCAGAGAATAAACAAATTCATTCTGTTTACACAACAAATGTTATCGACAGGAAATCTAAATTGTTGCCCAAACTTTTAAATAAAATTTGTCCAAGCATAATTCTCTCTTTACTCTTTCCCTTGTCCTCTCCCCTCTTTTTGGGGACTAGACTCATTTGGAAGCATGAAGAAAAGCAAACTAAACACTTCTGTTCTCTGAAAAAGTTCCCTTATTTCTCAAGCCAGACTAAGTTGGTCTTAATGTTCGATGACAGGATAATACAGAAGACTATTTGCCGATGGTGACCAACCAACAAAGCTTCTCGTAGAAATGTGTGGACACTTGTTTCAATGTTGATGAATTTCTAATTCATTAATCAATTCACATGGCTATTCAACATTGACAAAGTGTAAAATATATACAAATTGATACCTGTGTTATCTAAGTCTATTATAAAGCTTAGTGGAAAAATGTAAACACTTCCCATCCATACTTTAACGGTCAAATTTAGAATAAATTTAAATAGATTCAACCTGTATTTATTATTCTACTTTTTCTTTTCTTTATGGAAATCGCTCCAGACAAGGCATGAAGCTACTTGATGTAAGGAGCTAACAAGAACAAATATGGTTATCGCAAAGATAGGAGATACCTATTGGCCTAAGTCTTGAAAAGACCAAGGTTATAGGTAGGAGGAAAACAGTCAGTAGGAAGAGAGTTTAACAAGCCTGCGGTTCTTGGAAAGAAGCTACTTGAATAGGAAGCTGTATTACAATAAGGTATCAAAACAGCAGATTGATGTAGACCACTAGACCAACGAGTCGAACGAGCTAGAACAAAAGAAGCAGGGAATAGATCACATAATTCTGAAGAAAACATGCCATAATAGCATTTATAGAAAAGACTGAAACTAGCAACATCACGTCTGTGAGAGAGAGGATGCAGAGAAGAAGAAAAGGTAGAGCCAATCAAATTACAGATATGTTTCTACACTCAAATGGGACGGAGATTCACCAGCCCAAATATGACAACATTACTCCATACATGGTCTAATTGTGGATTTGTAGAGATAGAGAATAGCCTCAGGTGTGAGAAAGTGTTTGGAGCGAAAGAGAGAACCGACTTTACGAGAAGCAGAAAGAGCAATGGATCTAATGTATGAACTTCAAGAAAGATTTGATGAGAATGAAGGACCAAGAAGTTTCAGAGTCGATTGCTCCTCAAGAGCAGAGCCATCCATAAGAATCTCAGGAAGAAAAGGGACACGCCTACAATTGAAAGACATGAGCTGAGTCTTAACTGGATTAAATGAAACAAGCCATTTCGTACCCAATCCACAACTGAACCCAGGTCAACTTCTAGATCAGCTGCATATTTCGACTGATCCGAGAGAGATGGGCGAGAAGCAACACCAGAATAGAGAGTTGTATCATCGGCATAGATGTTAATTTTCTGAACAATATTCTCTGGAAGATCATTTATATAGAGAAGAAACGGTGTTGAGTTTAGTATAAAGCCCTGAGGAACATCAGCATTGATAGAAAAAGAGAATGAGGAAACACTGTTCAAAAGAGAATGAAGAGACGCTACTGTGAGAGTAGAAAGTGAACCGTAGGTTTACTTTTGTCAGCTTCGTAACTTTTGCTTCCGTTATTTTTTCCTTTACTCCTCATATTTCATGAGCGATGTTTCTGACAAAGGGAAAAGAATTGCTGTTTTCTGGGTTGGAATCTATCCATCTAATACTTATCGGTTGCTAGTTTTTGACCTTGAAGTAGTTTTTTTCTATCTTTTTTAGTTCCTTACATCAGTGGCTTTGTGCCTTGTCTGGAGCGATTGCCATAAAAAAAAGCTGAGTTAATCAACGTTTGTTTTCTTTCTGGCTTTTTTCTCTCATATATTTTAATCATACAATGTACATATCAAAATATTCCTTAGTCTTGGGATTGAATTATATTTGAAAAAATTAATTTTAATTGTTCTAATTAGTCGTAATTTGAAATTTAATCATCAAATCGCGTATCTCTTATTAGTAAGTTTTTCTTTATTACTCAGACTGTATGTTGTGTGGGCCGCCCCCCCCCCCCCCTCCTCTTATTTTAGTTTCTTGCTCTTGTCTTTCTCTCTCTGTTTATTAACAGTCAAAGGTAACTTTAAAACAGAAGATTGCAATCATCCATTGTAAACCCGACAGGCGATATCACCAGTTTTTATTTTGCCACGACCGTCACTCATATAAATTTTAGATATAATCACTTCAACAAAACTTTGCTACAAAAATAATTAATATTTGAAAATCAGATAGAAACCAGATATCAGGATGCGAGAGATTTTTAATTTTTTTTTTTTTTATTTAAATAAATTAAACAATTATTTAAATCTAAATATTTCAACTTAACAAGCCTTTTTCAGTGGTATACAATTTTTTTTATTGTCAAGATCTATCGACATCGCTGCCGAAGAGACTCGATTTCTCTCGACATTATTGGAGAGACAATAGGTGTAGCTATCATGCTGGCATGTGTGTATGGATATTGAATGCAATAATACTTCATTAAAAGCATCGGTTAGTGAAAACTGTCAAAATAAGATAGAAACTGAATATCACGATGTGAGAGATTTTTTTTGATTTTTTAAACTGTCTCTCCAATAATATTGAGAGAAATTGGGTATCTTAAGCTGAAATATTTGGATTTAAATAAATGTTTCATTTATTTGAAGAAAAAAAAATCTCTCGCATCGTAATATCTTGTTTGTATCTGATTTTCATATTTTTCAGATATAGTATTATTGCATTCAATATTTTTTAATATTTCTTTTCTTCTATACAGACGAATACGCTTTATAACGAGTCTCAGTTCCGTCAAAAATGACAGAGAAATGTTACCATTTTTTTTTTTCCGAACGAATTAAGCATTTAAAAAATAGTCAGACTTTTCCCTTTAAACAATGAACTATTTATATAATACTCATGAAAATGAGCGTTATTCCAATGGTTATTTATCAAGCAACCATATACAATTCTCACTTTTTATATAAGACTTTGAATCAGCTGCTCCTGATGTTATATACTGAATTACCTCCCTTAGTGTATACGTTCTTTATACATGTATGTATGTAAAGAGATACCATGCATATTATTATTAACAATTTTTTTCTTTCGTTTCAGATGAGAAATATGCTCGTATTGTGTTCAAAAGCATTGATGGCAGTTCACTGTTCACTTTGAAAAACATCCAAGCCATGTGTCGCCTTGAAGCTAAAGTTGTACGCTCGACGCCCTTCTTTACCGAGCTTTGCATTGATGACAGCCGTGAATGCCGGAGTTGGTCGCTTGGTAACTACATCTGTTTACTCAGCAACAAAACTTCATGCAGCGACCTTGAAGAGAAGGACATTGTGCTGACTCTGAAGATCTTATCCTACTGTGCCCATTTCTATCACAACTATTCATTGGGCGATTATTGCGAGGACTGCACCAAAGTCCCGTCCCCTTGCAAACTGCACAATGCCGTCTACCACATCCTTCACTACCTCACAGACACACACTTTTCAACGATCACTACTCAGGATCGACCCATGCTCGAGTACGCTGTATCGTTCCTGCCTTTTGTCCGTAGTTCAGTCACAGTGAATTTATTTGAATATATCGAGAAGCAGGATCTGGAAGAGGACAATGTCCAACTCGTGGCTGCCAACTTTGGCATAAAAGATATTCTCTTCAAGCAGTACATCTGGCTCGACAGCAAGTGGCTTTTCATCACGGCTACAGCAATTTTCATCTCCATCTGGCTCTACTCGGCTTCTTTCTTCATCACCCTCATGACATTCCTTGCAATATTCTGGTCGTTGGAAATTTCCTACTTCCTCTACGTCTTTGTGTTTGGAATCTCCTTTTTTCCCTACATGAACATGGTGACTGTCATGATAATGGTCGGAATCGGTGCAGACGACACCTTCATCTACTGCAAAGTGTGGAACCTTGCCAAAGCGGAACGAGGCAATGTTACCCTGGAGCAAATCATAGCCGAGACATTACGACACGCAACCACGTCCATGCTGGTGTCCAGCCTGACCACAGCTGCAGCGTTCTTGGCTAACATCATCAGTGACATTACGGCCATTCGCTGTTTCAGCATTTATGTCGGGACATCGGTCCTTTGCAATTTTCTACTCATGCTTACATGGATGCCAGCGACGATTGTGATTTATGAAAAATCTTGCAGCTGTCTTCCCTGTGGCAACTCTAGCACACGGATCAAAATGTCTGCATTGTGTCGCATTCCTAGAAATATCCATAAATCCATCTCAAATTGTTCCCGAATATTCTTTGAGAAAATTCTGCCATGTCTTGTCATTAAACTCCGTTATTTCTGGCTACTCATCTTTGGGACGTTGGGTTTGGCATCAATCGTCATTGTTTTTGTCTATCCAGGCATCAAATTACCAACCAAAGAAAAATTTCAATATTTTTCTTCAAATCATCTTCTCGAAGTTTATGATTTGCATTTATGGAACCATTTTTGGTTTGAGAAAACTGACGTTGACCAACTACCTCTCATGCCGATCACTGTTGTTTGGGGGGTGATGGCCGAGGACTCCGGTGATCCTCTCAATCCATCCAATCATGGCACTTTGAGATTTGACAACAGTTTTCATATGGAGACCCCGCAAGCCCAAGTGTGGCTTATCGACTTCTGCAGCAGATTCCGCCAACAGCCTTTCTATAAACACATTCTCGGCTACGAAATCGTTAATTGTTTTCTGGAAAATTATCGCGATTACATGGCCGGCCCCTGTTCCGATGCTTACCAAAAAACCCAGGGTTGCTGCAACGTGTCATCATTTCCATACAGTCCCGAAACTTTCACCAGGTGCCTCGGACTCTACATTCCTGATTTAATGAACACTCCATACATCGGCTCTTACTATTCCAATTATCAATTGCCGGGGCCAAGATTCAAAGACGGTCAGATCCGTGCATTTCTTGTAGAATTTAGCAGCACCGTCCCCTTCACGAATGCATATGAGAAACTGCACGCCTTTTACATTGAAGTGAATACCTGGATACAGGATCAAATCCGCCAGGCTCCGAAAGAAATCCAAGGTGGCTGGTTTGTCAGCTACTTGCAATTTTTTGATCTTCAAAATAGCATCCTTCATGGTCTTCCTCTTGCCCTTGGTCTGTCCGTCGCTGTCGCAGCTGCTGTAATATTCTTTACCACTCTTAATTTCCTTTTAAGTCTCTACGCAGTTATTAACGTTGCATTTACAATTTTGACAACTGTGGGAGCCCTATTGCTCCTAGGTTGGGAACTGAACATTTTAGAATCTGTTGTCATTACGGTAGCTATTGGTATGTCCATTGACTTCACTCTACATTACGGCGTCGCTTATCGTTTGTCTTCCGATCTGGATACTGAGCTACGTGTTATTTGCTCCATCAGCCGAATGGGTTCGGCCATTGCCATGGCATCTTTGACCACTTTCTTGGCCGGAGCCTTGATGTTACCAGCCACCGTCCTTGTCTATCGACAGTTTGGTACATTTCTCATAATACTCATAACAACCAGTTGGTTGTTTGCCACTTTTTTTTTCCAATCACTTCTGCGCGTTCTGGGACCCTCGGGGACATTCGGACAGTTTCAGTGGCCCTGTCATTGGTCTTGTTGCTCAAGTGCTACCAATTCCAAAGGCGGACATTCCATGTCTGAATCCACCCTGTCAAGCACGTCTGTGGGCAACCATCTGCGTTGTTCTAATTTTGAAAATCACGAATTAGAGAGGCTGAGAAAATGGTCCTCAACGACTGTTCCGCCTTATTCGTCGGGCCAGACCATTCCGCTGAAAGTGTCTCGTAAAAAGCCAACTGATTCAAAAACTTCTTACAAACGTCCTTGTAGCAAATGTACAAATCATTCAAACCAGAAATCCGTCTCAAATGGAGAACATCAACTAAAAAAAAGTCATTTCCTTTTAGTAAAAGAAGAAAATAATTCGTCTTCTGCCAAAAAACATTCGACTGAAGAAGAAGAATCTGAAATCTGGATTCGAAGATTAGACAATTGAACCAAAGTTAAAACAAGAATGACCACCTTTTTTTCCCAGAGAAGTATTTTTTTTTTGGAGGGGGGGGGGGGTAAATTTGTATATTTTGTAATACCATGCCTCCTCTCCCATCTATGGCTTTTTAAAACTGTTGAAAAAAAATGTCTTGCATATTATCGTTGCTACTAAATAATTTGATAAAAGATATTTACCAAACAATCTTTAAAACAATTTTATTTTTTAAATTTAGAATGCTATAATGGCTTTGCCCTCTTTTTTTTTTGGGGGGGGGGGACTTGGCTGCATGATCTTTTTGACGAAAAAGTAACAATTGCTTTAAAAATAATCTGTCTATATTAAACGCTTTTTAATACCAAAGTTGAAAAATAAGTGTATATTTTTGTCTAAGAATCTGTATTTGCCATTTGAAAAAAGATGCAATCCAAATGTCATTATTATCAATATTTATTTTTATTTCATATAAATTATTTAAGTGTTTCAGACCATTGTCCTCCATCATGGCACTTTATATTCACTAGCAGCATCCGTGTAAATTCCACGATTTCTTCATTAAAAGATCCAACTGTTAGGAAGTAGAATGTAAAATATTAATTTTTAGGTTTTTTTTTTTACAAATTTCGGATCATATGGATTTCAAGCACACCAAAATAAGCACCGACCAAAATGAGACTTTTTTTCAACAACACCGTATTTTTGAACTTCCGGTTGAGTTGAATCATAAACAGAACAATACGCACTTTTAGATCAGATTTTTTATCAAAGAAAAAAGTTTTACTATTTAAAAAAAAGCGTTTTATTTACAAAAAAATATTTTTATTAAAAATGTGCGTCTAACAAAACCTGTTTGTAAATAAAACTATGTATTTTTTAAATACGCACATTTGTAACTTTCCCATTGAACTTGTTAGCAGACTGAGATGGATAATATGCAAAACTTTCTTTAATTAAAACTAAGAAATCCTTCTAAACTGAGGCAATTTTTATTTTTATCCTAAACCAGAGTACCCCTTTTTGGGGGGAACTAAATTAAAATCCGACTGTAGAAATTTATTTTTTTAAAAAGTTACAAACTAGGGCAGATTTGACACACGGTTGGTTTTTAATGTAGGGAAAAATCCAGCTCCCGAAAAAAGAGCACTCTGGATATGGATGAAAATTTAAATTGCCTCAGTCTAGAAGGATTTCTCCTTCACTGACCGAGTAGAGGAAAGATGAAGTGTAGTATCAGAACAGATATTATACTTTGCTCCTAGCCAAAAGGTCAAGACAGTTTTGAAAAGGTTATTTTCTGTGCGCCTTTTTAATACAATCCAATATTTATTGAAATATTTTTGTTCTTATTTAAAGTTGTAGTAAATAAAACAATGTATTTAAGATTTGATTATGCTTGTAAATAATTAATATGCCCCCCCCCTCTCTTTTCTTAAAATAAATCTTCCCCTACATTAAAAACTGACTTTTGCAAAGTTTTTTGTTTTTTTATAAAAATAAGTTATAAAAAGATTTGTAAATAAAATTATTTATTTTTTAAATGTTTCTTTCGTTTCGTTTCTTTTGCTTACAGTAAAAAATTTTAACTTTTTTTATTCTATAAAATTTACAAAATTTAAACTAAGTTTTAATTAAAAAGAAAGTTTTGCATATTATTTGTATTCGTCTGCTAACAAGTTCAATGGGAAAATTACAAATATGCGTATTTAAAAAAATACAGTTTTATTTACAAGCACCTTTTTTATATGCACATTTTAATTAAATTAAAAAAACAAACTATTTTTAAATAGTAAGACTTTTTTCTTTAATAAAAATCTGTGATCTAAAAGTCATAAAAGTGCGTATTGTTCTGTTTATGATTCAACTGAACTGGAAATAAAAGTTTTAAAATCCGGTGTCTACTTATAAGTTACAAATACATATTTTTATGAAATAAAACTTTGTAAATAAAAGCTTTTTAAAAAACTTTTTTCTTAAATAAAAATCTGTGATGGAAAAGTTATGAAAGTGCATATTGTTCTGTTTATGATTCAGCCGGAAGTAAAAGTTTAAAAATCCGGTGTTACTAAAAAAAAATGTCCTTTTGGTTGGAACTCATTTTTGGGTGCTTGAAATCCATTTGATCCCAAATTTCGGTTAATAACTTTATTAGCTAAAACTTTTGTGATTAACTTTGAAAAAATCTAAAACAAAGCAAAATCAGTTATCGTTTGCTTCTTGTTTACATATGCGTGAGAAACGATTAATACAAATACTGGGTACCTGGCACAGTTGGCGTTTGTACGAGTCGGTAATACGTCCTCGACAATCAGTCCGACAGTGGCTTTGTTGCTGTCGGGCTGAGATATGGTTCTGTTCAGTCCTATGAGGTCCACCTTCCCAGGCTTTACCTTCTCTGAGAAGGGGTTAGATTATTGGTAATTGCCCGAGACACCGTACTGGGGAATGCTGACAGGATTCAGGCATTTTTTTGTAAGCAACAAAGTGCACTGATTGTTTTTAAAGCCCACCTGACTCTCTGAAAAGTTGATAAATAAAATACTAGAGTCGAGTTTGGATGAATTACATCCGTTTGATTTAGTGCATGTGGATTGGCAGTGTTATGGTCGTGTTAAGTATAGGCAAGCTGAGCAGAATTATTATATAGATTTCGGTTGCTATGCTTTCTCCTCTGGCCATCAAGTAATAATAATCTAATCTGCAGTGATGAATAAAGAGTTCAGTTTGAAATTGCTGGAAAGTTTAGTGGCGATGACAAGACTGGCAGAGAGCACAGCATAGAAAAAGTGGATATAAGAACCATGATGAGGGAGGGCAACAGTCAGAAATCTGCCAAAAATAACTCATCGCAGAAAGATCAAATAAACAATTGCTTTGTTATTCTGTGTTTTATGGTTGCCTATTTACAATGTGGTACATATTTTTTTTACAATGTAATTGATATATTAATGCCCCCCCTTCTTTTTTTAAAGATTAAAAATGAGACTTTTATCCTCAAATTAAATCAAGTAAAGCACATGTGATCCCATTCGAAATAAGGATCACCACATGTTTGTCAATTTAGAGGGACATTTTCAGACACATTATTTTATTAGCAATACACATAAAAAAAATTAAAATTGCTTAAAATATCTCAATAATGGCATATATAGAAAGAGCTCGATGATCTAAGAAAGAATCTTTTTAAATTTTTTTTAAATCTGACTAAAAATAAGGAAGTTATGACTATTATAGATTAAGCAATGAAATTTACCATATAAGTGTATTTTTGTACAAGGAATCAGAATGTACCACTGAAAATCTCCAGAAATTAATGGTTTCCAAGTAATCTGCACTAAGTGCACATAAATATGCTGCAATACCTTAAAAATACCATGTATCCATTAAAAGAAAGAAGTTAGAACACTCAAAGTTGAATTGTAATACATTTTATGTACAAGAAACTAAAATCTAATACTAGGACTGTTTACAAATGAATATATTGCAAGATTTCTTTGGTATTATTGTAGATTAACACCTTCCGCTAACTCACCCCCTTACCTCCCCAAAATATGAGATTCTACTTTTTTTATTTAGGCAATTACATGTTAAGACCCTGAAAAACTTGGCAAAAAGAAAGAAACAAAAAACAATTGTTTTAGAATATCAAGTGGGGATCAGTTTCACATAAATTAAATATAAATTAATCCCCCATTTCAAGGCCATTCTAGCGTTTTAGGACAGTTAATTATTTTTTCTATGGGAGATAAATCCTGTGCGTTTTTTTTTTCGTTTTTTTTCAAGACGATTATAGGGGTCTTTGTGAGAGGTGGGGGGGGGGGGGGCGTACCACTTAAACTTCAGGTTATGTGAACACCCTGAAAACTTATCAGAAAGAAAAAAAAATTAATTTAGAATTTAGAGTGGGGGATTAGTTTAACATATATTTAATGTAGAATAATTCACCATTTCCGGGCCATTCTAGCGTTTTAGGGCATTAATCAATTTTTTCTATGGAAAATAAATCCTGTGCGTTTTTTTTTTATGGGCGTCTGCTTTTTCTTTTTTAAAAAATTTTTTTTTAGACGATTATGGGCTTTTTTTTAGACGATAATGGGCTTTTTGTAGGATTAGGGCTTGCCACTCGGACTTAGGGTTAGTGATAAGGTTAAGGAAGGGGTTTTGTTTTCGATGGAGGTTGCCATTTTGACTTAGTGTTGGTTAAGGGAGGTTTTAGGGGGTGGCTTGCCACTCATATTTAAGGTTAATGGTACGATACGTTCAAGAAGGCATTTGTTAGTCGTACCTAGAGTAATTATTTATTTTATAAATTTCACTAAAAGGCAAGAATGGCCGGGAAATCAGAGATCATTTTACATTAAATTTATATGCGAAACTGATCCCCCACTCTAAATTCTAAATTATTATTTTTGTTTTCTTTTTTTCGCCAAGACTTTAAGGGTGTTCACACGTAATCGCCTAAAAAAGTAGAATCTTTTTTTTTTTTTTAAATTGGCGACTAGAAAGTCATTACTACTAGAAGTTCGAAAGTTGAGTGAAAACCAGTATTTCTTGAAGTATTTTTTTATAAAAGAACCAAATAGGATTAACTTTTTTAAGCACAAAAAGTATTTTTATCTTACTTTTAAAAGAAGTTTATAAATGAATTTTACAAAGCTTTACAAGACTTAGCTGCTGCTGATTTATTGTTATATCAGCAATACTAGCAGCCATTGTTGACTTTCGCTAAAAAAAAACAACAATATTTTTAGGATACGGTAATTTAAAATTACTATTACCGAAAGACAAAACAACGTACAATTATAATTTTAATGCATAAAAAAAGATGAAAGATTAATTTATTTACTAGTTGGGGTACGAAAAATGTAACATTTTCTATATTCATATTTTCAAATTTTCAAAATTTATTCTAGAATGAAAATAAACAAAAATCGCCTCGTGTTTATAGCTGCTATTACTACAGTCAGTTTTTTAAACTACAAATAGAAACGCTTTTTTTTCCGGATAGGGTAATGAAATATTATTGCTACCAAAAGAGAACACATATATACAATTATAATTTTAATGCATAAAAAAGTAAAAAGATTGATTTACTTACGACAAAAATGTATTTTTCGAAAATGTTCAACCCACGTCGTATTGAAGGATTATTTTTTAAATTTCAAAAAAATGAATGAGCCGATTTACTTCGTACACTGACAAACATTAAAAGTGATGTTTCCCCTGATTGGTTTCCAAATTTCAGGACGAAATTCTGCACAGAGGCATGGTACGAGAGTTTTAAACGATGCGGGGGTAAAAAAAAAAGTGACGTAAATTGCTGAAAATAGCGTTAACATTTTTTTGCCTTTATTTGCTCAAAACTCTTTAAAATATATAATGTATATTATTATTCATGAATGCACCTGAAAGGATATTCATTTCCTAACAAAATGATGGTATTTTGAGCACTTAAAGTCCTTTAGGTTTTTAGATATGACTATTTGAATAGAACTACCCTGAAATCTGATTATCCAAACCGTTTTCTAGTCGATGTGTATTGCTAATTTTATTAAGATAAACAATGATTGATCACCCATTTTGTTAGATTTTGTGAAGTAAAGGAAACTTCATATAATTGCAAAAATTTGCCAAAGAAGGATAAGAACCCTCGGGTGTTGTTGAAAAAATGTTGAAGGCTGTGGATGAAACAGATACTGAGATGATCAGACTTAAATCAGATCATAAAAGAAGGGGTTGTTCTGAAAGATTGGGATCTTAATACATTTGTGAATTGTTACGCGAGTAAAGGAGGAGTTCTGAATAAAGATGCTGAAAGAGATTGCGAGAATATCTGAGCAGCAAATAAGAAGTTAGATAAGCAAAGATGAAATGCAGTTTTGTTTTATGCCTGAGTGAAATGCAAGAGAAGTACCTTGGTAAGAAAAACCTGTATTTTTCTTGTGCATCTGAGAAAGCTTTTGACAGTTGTTGTCTTGTAAGTATTGCGTAAACTAGGGGCAGGCGAAATGTTGGTGATGGTTATTCAAGCAGCGAATGGAAATGCTGAGTCGTGTTAGAATTAACAGTACATTTAGTGATGGCTTTAATGTTGGAAGTGGGAATACATCAGAGTTCTGTATGGAGTCCATTGCTTTTCATTCGTGTCTTAGAGACATTGTCTGGGTAGTTTCGTATAGGTTGTCCTGAAGAGATGTTGTATGCTGATGATTTAGTATTTATATGTTGTGGTTGTAGTGTTGAAAAGACTTCAGAAATAGGAAATCTTTCCTGGCTGTTTGTGAAAAGGGGGTTGAGAGCAACACAATTGTGCTATATGCAAGCATTGCGTACACAAGAATTGCAGTGGAATTAAGACAATGAGACCTCTGATGTAGAGAAAGTGTATTTGTTAGTTATCGAGATTGTTCAGAAGTTTTGTTATCTTGGTGACATCATTAGAACATGGAGAGGACCTAGCTTGATTGCAGGAGACTTGTCATTATTAACCAGCACAGCATTACCACCGTTAGCCAATGGAAGAGTCTATCAGGCATTGGTTATGTATGGAAGTGAAACCTGGCCAGTGAGGGGTTGAGGACATGCGTTGCATGGAGAAAAATGATACAAAGACATACTTTCCTATTAACATCAGGGACCCTAAAAAAATTCAAATGATAAAATTCAGCATCTGTGGTTGTAACGTTCTCTAAAGAAATGAATCAGACAATATTTGATGAATTATTTCCCTCCCCAAATGTTTTTAATCAATTTTTTTTTTTAAATTAAAAAGTAAACTGCCACATAACAAAAAAACTCCATACCACAGCTATAAAATTTGAGGCACCTCATCTGTATCAGTATGTTGCAACTATAAAAAGAAGGTTCTTTCATCAAACTGCTTGTCTTTGGAATTCCCTGACTAACCAACATGCAAAAAATTTTAATGTAATATAAACAAACATCTCACTACACAATCCCCACTTAGGGGCCAGATTTATAGGTGCATCTTAATTCACATCTCAGTGGCAATCTGCCTCGTTTGCGATGAATATAAGCAATAAAAAAAGTCATTATATTACTAGTACTTTTTAGTTATAAAAAGGACTAGTAAAGGAATTTTATTTTAAATAATTAAGCTTATCAAGAGAGGTGCGAGAGCGCTCTATCCTTGAATAGACTTCACGAATGGCCTATGCTGGAAATCTCATTTCTTTGATCAATCATAACTCAAAAACCAAATTAGCTAAAACTTTGCAGTTAAAATTTTTATTTGATAGGTTCTATAAGTGTGTAGAATTTCAGCATCATTAGTCAAGGCAACCCAGAAAGTTCAATCATGAAATCCGTACATACGTGCCACCCTGTATCTCATCAACTGTTTGATGGATTCAGCTGACTTTTGGCAGAGATAGAGGTTCTAGTATCTAGTTGATGGCATTTTAATTTCAGTTTACCATATACCTTGATTAGTCAAACTACCAACTATATCAGTTATGAGAAGGCATTGTATTGAGGCATAGCCTTTACAAAAGTAGTGACATTCCATGAAAAATGCCAGTATACTGAAATCATATGCCCTTAATAGGGTTAAGATGAAAATTCATATACATTAAATGTACAAAAGCAAGGAAATTCCCAAATTTTTACACTTTTATTGTCATAAAGGGTATGCGAGCACAACAGGGCTATGTATTTTACTGGTAGGAATTTTTCTTCAGCGCACCTCAAACACTTCATCCACTCATGCATAGAGATTTATACTGTAGTGATGTGATAATGAAATGGTTTGGTTGATATGTAGTCATACCCTTAATGACAATAAAAGTGTAAACATTTGGAAATTTCCTTGCTTTTGTACATTTAGTGTATATGAATTTTCATCTTAACCCTATTAAGGGCATATGATTTCAGTATACTGGCATTTTTCATGGAATAAATAATAATGTTCACAGATAACTCTTAAAATGAAGTATTAATGTAAATGAATGAATAAAAATGATGTGAAAGTTCTGAGTAAAAACTTACTTCCAATTTTCATTTGTAACAAAAGCAGTGATTTCATTGTATTTTTCATTGGCTAATGAATGTATATTAATTAATATACATTCATTAGCCAATGAAAAATACAGTATATATTAGGAATGGTGTCTTAGTAAAGTAAATAATTAAAATCAATTGGATTTTAAATTGTAAAGAACAATCTAATTGCAGTAATTGACTATATACTAAAATCCATTTGGTTTTTAGTATCCATAAATAGTCAGACATCATTTTATTGTATAGAAAAAAATCAGTTTTCAAAATATGAAATTTAACTTTTGTGCAACTTTTTTTTTTTCAACATTTCAAAGAAAAACCTCGATAGTGCTGCTACCCCTTCTCTCTAGAGTAGGCCCGACATTATGTGTGTGTGTGTGTGTGTATATATACATATACATACACACACACACAAAATGCCTATGAAAGGAACAGATTTAGTATGACACTTTCTGATGTAATTCAAACTATCTTTAAAAACAGAATGAAATTCACTGTGTTCATGCCCGTTCTTTAGAGAGATATGGCGTATATTGAACCAGCATACCAATGAACATGTTTCGTTCATACGGCAACAGAAATTGTGGAAGGGGGCGGGTGAATGTTTTGTTCATACAGCAGCAGAGCTGGGAGAAAGGGGTGACATTTACATTTGGTTAAAGAAAATATTATTCTGGAAATTAAAGAAAGAAAACAATATTTTAGTAAAAAAAGAATTAATTTTTATTTTTTTCTTGCGCTGTCTTTACTCTGGTTTTGTTTCAACCATTTTTAATAAGATTTCTGTGGCACTTTCAGATTTTCCGATGTTTTCTCCAAGTTGCTGATCTGGAAAATTAGTTAAATTAAGAGCCGGATCTTTGTTAGTGAAGGGATGCCATACACCCTGGATAGAAGGATTATCTGTGTGCCACGGTTTTCGAATCCGTTTGATTTCAGCCCCGGACCTCGTCCGCATGTACTCAACCCATTTACTGATTTCCTCTTTATTCAGGTTGTTAACACGGAACGTGTCACGATTTCCATTCACTGAAAAACACATAAAAATAAAAACTTGAATTTCAGTTTTAATCGAATGTTTAGAAAATAGTGGGAGTGAGGTATTGGAATTTCATCATTAGTAGAATGGAACAGTCAATAAGAGAACTCTGTTAATGTTGAGTGCTCCTCAGCTAATCCTAATCTGGTACAAATTTTAATTCAAACTAATAATACTTGAAAATGTACTCAAACTGAAGATTACGTAGCACTAATCTTAAACGAAAGACTTTTTGCAAATTTGCATTTGAAAAATTTATTTTAGGGTGACTTTTTTTTTTGTTTAATTACAAAAATCAGAATTCTTTCAATCTAAAGAACTAGCAGGATTATTTGGCGTCCTAATTTTGTCAATTACAGAAAAAAAATCTGCATAATATTGTAATTTAATTTCTAAGTTTATTTTGAGACAAAATCAGCAAAAATAATTATGCCCCTGGTGAGGTTCGAATTGGCAACTTGTTTCTAAGTCTGGCATACTAATCAATTGAGTACAAGTACAAAATATTGATGCTGTTAAATCCATACCCCCCCCCCCCCCTCTCTATAGAGAGTCAATGAAATGGTGTACATGTAAAAACTATCTTGTTTAATTTATTCCCGGTAGATGTAGTAGATGTGACTGAAAGTAAGTACTCCTTGGTCATTTTCTTCTATTCATTGTCACACACAGCCTTCGTCAGAACGGCAGTGAGCGCGTGACAATGATGAATATAAAAAAAAGGTAAAATTGTCCGGAAGTGGCTCGTAGGTCCCTAGATCCTAATATTATTAAAAGAATATAGGGGGAAGAGGATTCTCCAGTTCAAGACATCACATAGAAAACAAGGAAAACGACTCAAACAATATTTATTTATAGAATGGTAAGAGAAGGGATAAACATAAAACAAACAAGGGGAGAGGAATAATGTTTAACGTTAACTAATGGCGAGCCAAAATCTATGAACAAAATAGTGTCCCAAACAAATCATGAAAGAAAAAGGGTTACTCACTCACAGAATGTGGAAGGTTGTTACAAGACTCCCCACGGGAGTTGAAAAGTTCAATTATACATGAATGTTACAAGTCACACTCATCCACTGATGGAAAAGTCATCAGCATAATTCAAGGAGCAAGTGTTCAGAAATATATGTGGAAGTCTCACTTGGCGCTATGCAATCTTCACATATGATATGTATTCGTCATCTTGGCAGTAGTGTGATATATTTACAATCAACGGCAAGTTGGGTGATGCAACTTCGAAAAGCCTTTGTTTTCATCAAATTAATCTTCGGCATAGAAGAAAATCTCGGTTATGGAGTCAGGTTCTTTTTCTTTCTTTTTCATAGCTTACAGCGCATACCCTGGTGGTGACGGGTTATTCAACCGACAACAGTCCACTCCTTGGCTGACAGGAACTCTCTGATTGATTCGCCAGCTCGCTTTTTATATCTTCTCTGTCGATATGCGTGGGTGGGGAGTGTGTGTTGAAAGTTTCTTTGAGTTAGCTGGCGACTACACTTTGCACTGATTTGGGATCACGGCATTCGTGGACGTTAAGAGATGACACCAAATGTTTGACTTCTCTTCGTCTAAGGATTTAGGATGAGGGAAGGGCTAGCCTGAAATAAGAGTAAAAACGTGACTATACTTTGCCCTTTGATGTGAGGTCAATGTTTGTAAATGTTTTAAGAGACGACAGTCACCTGACTGTCGTCTGATTTCCACTTGGTTAGGTTCAGGATAGGGCATCGCTAGTTGGACACACGATTTGCTTCTCTTGAGTGCATAGGGGATGAGGTGACATTGTCAGTGCCAACCGGAATAACATTTCTTCCTTTATAACTTGTTTGGGTTCAAAAGACAAATTGGAAAGACACAGTATAAAATAGATTTGGCTCGCCTCGTTTTAATGTTGATGAAATACATTTTATTTATGATAATTTCGATTCAACTATCCTTTATTTGTAACATCATGAAAAATTTTTAAAAAATAAAAAATCGATTAGGATTAAATAATTGACGCAATTTAAGAACACGAACGCATATTTGCCATATAAATCTGATGAAAAATTATTTTATCTACCTTTAAGAAAGAACGCTGCTGAAATTTATTTTTTATCTAGTAGTCATGCCTCAATTTCACCATTTTTCGTCAAATTAAAATTATTTTATCTACCTTTAAGAAAGAACGCTGCTGAAATTTATTTTTTATCTAGTAGTCATGCCTCAATTTCACCATTTTTCGTCAAATTAAAATTATTTTATCTACCTTTAAGAAAAAACGCTGCTGAAATTTATTTTTTATCTAGTAGTCATGCCTCAATTTCACCATTTTTCGTCAAATTAAAATTATTTTATCTACCTTTAAGAAAGAACGCTGCTGAAATTTATTTTTTATCTAGTAGTCATGCCTCAATTTCACCATTTTTCGTCAAATTAAAATAATTTTATCTAACTTTTAAGAAAAAACGCTGCTGAAATTTATTTTTTATCTAGTAGTCATGCCTCAATTTCACCATTTTTCGTCAAATTAAAATTATTTTATCTACCTTTAAGAAAAAACGCTGCTGAAATTTATTTTTTATCTAGTAGTCATGCCTCAATTTCACCATTTTTCGTCAAATTAAAATTATTTTATCTAACTTTAAGAAAGAACGCTGCTGAAATTTATTTTTTATCTAGTAGTCATGCTTCAATTTCACCATTTTTCGTCAAATTAAAATTATTTTATCTAACTTTAAGAAAGAACGCTGCTGAAATTTATTTTTTATCTAGTAGTCATGCTTCAATTTCACCATTTTTCGTCAAATTAAAATTATTTTATCTAACTTTAAGAAAGAACGCTGCTGAAATTTATTTTTTATCTAGTAGTCATGCCTCAATTTCACCATTTTTCGTCAAATTAAAATTATTTTATCTACCTTTAAGAAAGAACGCTGCTGAAATTTATTTTTTATCTAGTAGTCATGCCTCAATTTCACCATTTTTCGTCAAATTAAAATTATTTTATCTACCTTTAAGAAAGAACGCTGCTGAAATTTATTTTTTATCTAGTAGTCATGCCTCAATTTCACCATTTTTCGCCAAATTAAAAACATAAATGTAAACCAAAAAAACTAAGTGAAAAATGTGCTTGCAAATAAATTTTTTTTTTTTTAATGGAATCACTAAAGAAATGTACTGATAAGGTTAGAAAGTAAACATATTTGAATTCCACTTTCTCTCTCCGTAGTTTGTATCAATAAAACAAAGAAAGCGTAATAATTGCATGACTAATCTTTTCTTTATTAAAATAATAATTATAAATCGCGTTTCATACTTACAGTATTCAGCATAAAGAATGGGATTTCTGTGTCTTCTTGGTTTCAAATAAATAACGATTCCAGGATTTTGCCGAGTAAAGTCAAGCAAATGGTTCTCAATAAATTCTCTACAAAACAAAATAAAATATGTAAAGAAAACAAGTTATTGGTGAAAAGATTTTATGCAAACAACAATTTATTTATTTTCTATATAATAAAAGCATGTAAGTTTGGAAAAGAGTGAACTCTCATTAACATTTGATAGAAAATATTTCACATAAAAACACAAGAACGTATATTCAATTTGCTTGGTAAATGTTATTCCAAACTTAAACTTGACACGTTTAACAAATAATACACATACATGTAGTTTATTTTTCCTTCAAAATCTGTTCAACCGAACCTACGAGAGTTTAGGAGAGATGGGTGGGGGGAGTGAACACGGTCGAATAAGAATTCTTTTTTCAGAATGATGTTTTAAATAATGAATGTTCTTTGAGGTTGGAGTTATCTTCCCTTGAATCATTGTGAGTTTGCTCAATAATCGCAAGTGGCATGATGATCATTTATTTGCATGATGATCATTTATGGCTTAATGACAAATCAATCATGACTTACTCATGAGGTTTTTAAAAGCATAAAGAGAGCCAGTTTTTTATTTTTTTTTATAGTTTCACAACTTGGTAGATATGGTATTTAGTTAACTTTCATGGAGAAAGTTTCTTTGGGATTTTGTTGAAGGAAAGGGACCCTAGAAAAGATCCTGTTTGCTGTAGATTTTTCAGACAGAACGATCCGAGGTTGCCGGAAGAGACACTTGGATTTTCATCAGGTACTTATCCTCCCTTCTCTATCTAGTTGTCACAAAACATGCTTGTGAACAGAAACAATCAAAGACGACCTTGTGACAGCATCGTCAAGCCAACAAGTAGTTGGTCTTCAACTATGGATTAGCTGGCCATATTGTGTGACCTAGCTCAGGATTGGCAAAAGTGGGCTGCAATGGTCAGAAACATGGTATTTGTTTGGAAGGAAGCCGACTCAACTCGATCAGGGTGATAGCCGTTAGAAGTACAGTTTTTTTTCTCTAAAGTTCTGTCGGTGAGTAGAGAGGAAGCGTCATTTTAACTGTAATTGTTTTCAGTCCAGGATTGAGTTTTTGCTCCGTTTATCATCCCTTCAAAAAAGCGAATGTAACCATTTCCGGTGGTCAGCAGAGAGTAACTGAGAAAAAGACCGGACAAAAATGATTTCTGGTCAAAAGTAAATAAAGTTAGGAGATGAGCAGATCAGACAGATGAGATTGACCGGCAGATCAGAGTGAGGCAAGTTAGAGAGCTCGAGACAAGCAGACGGGGTTAGTTTTAGCCCCAACGACACACCCGTTACCAAGAAGTCAAATACGTTTATGTCTGTGTTTGTACTTTTATTATGTGAGTCTGCGTTTGATGCAACTTGTACACCAGTGCATGCGTCCTCGGCGACTGCAAAGGTTAGAGCCGACATGGCCAGAATAAGAAGATGAAGGAGAAGAAAATCCACGGCACAAACGTTGGGGGTCTGCATGGTTATACAATGTTAGTCAGGTTTCTGGGCAGCTTTTGTTGATCTCGGCAGAATGCAAGTCTTCACCAAGGACTCTGTTGTTCTTCAGACTTTTTCATGACCTCTTTCAAATTTGCAATTGATCAGGGTATCATAGTTCAGTTTTATGAGATGTCATGAAAAATGAGAGAATCATGAGATGTCATAAAAAATGGGAGAATCATGAGATGTCATAAAAAATGGGAGAATCATGAGATGTCATAAAAAATGGGAGAATCATGAGATGTCATAAAAAATGGGAGAATCATGAGATGTCATAAAAAATGGGAGAATCATGAGATGTCATAAAAAATGGGAGAATCATGAGATGTCATAAAAAATGGGAGAATCATGAGATGTCATAAAAAATGGGAGAATCATGAGATGTCATAAAAAATGGGAGAATCATGAGATGTCATAAAAAATGGGAGAATCATGAGATGTCATAAAAAATGGGAGAATCATGAGATGTCATAAAAAATGGGAGAATCATGAGATGTCATAAAAAATGGGAGAATCATGAGATGTCATAAAAAATGGGAGAATCATGAGATGTCATAAAAAATGGGAGAATCATGAGATGTCATAAAAAATGGGAGAATCATGGTGGAGGCGCAGTGTCATAAAAAATGGGAGAATCATGAGATGTCATAAAAAGTGGGAGAATCATGGTGGAGGCGCAGTGTCATAAAAAATGAGAGAATCATGAGATGTCATAAAAAATGGGAGAATCATGAGATGTCATAAAAAATGGGAGAATCATGAGATGTCATAAAAAATGGGAGAATCATGAGATGTCATAAAAAATGGGAGAATCATGAGATGTCATAAAAAATGGGAGAATCATGGTGGAGGCGCAGTGTCATAAAAAAATGGGAGAATCATGAGATGTCATAAAAAGTGGGAGAATCATGGTGAAGGAGCAGTGGAAGTATGTTACATTACTTTGTTACTGCATCAGAAAGAGGTCTACGCGGACACCACAAGAAACTATTTCACTGCCGATTTCGATTGAACCGGAGGAGGGACGCTTTCTCAATCAGGATCCTTGGACGTTGGAATAAACTTCCAAGAGAGGTAATAAATGTACAAACAACGCAGCAATTCAAGGTGAATTTGGACAGGTGCTGGGCGACTATCCTCTTCTGGGTAAATTTCTACCATCCTTTCCCTACATGACAACTGAAACATGCCTGTTGTATTTTTTGCCAGTAACCTATGAGTCAACAGAGTACAATTCATCCAGCATTCAAGTCCTTTAAATTCTCCCCTCACCATTATCTCTTCAACCCCTCTTTCTTACAAGTATACATTCTTTTCATTTTCCATTTTTAAGGTACATTTGGTTCCTAGATTTTTCATTTGTTTTCACATGGGGAAACTCTAAATGTATTATTGTCGTGTCACCTTTTTACCACATTTTGGACATCTATCATACACACAGTCAAAATGTGGCTGAACCTCAAACAAATTGCTAACAAAGGTTTTTAACTTGGATATTGGGCATGAATAACCTCTCTTTCAGATAAAAAAAGTTTACCAAAATTAGCCTTGCGGAAAGGGGTCAACGGGCGCCATCTTTAAAATCCAACTTAACAATATTAAATTTTGAAACATAAAATTCCTGACATGTATGTCCATTATTCCTGACAAAAATAAACGTTTTTCCTGACAAAAAACCTTTATTAAATTAGAAATAAAAAAATATTTTTTGCATGAAAACCCACACAGGGCCCACCCCAAGCCAGCTTGACATTTTCTTGGTGTTTGCATAACCATCACAGAACAAGTTCACATACGGACCAAAGAACATTTCTTGTCAAGAACTAGTCAAAGGTAACTTCATCATCATCAAGATCTGGCTGTGGTGAGTTGCTGCAGTGGAGGCCTTTGCAATTACCAAACAAGTTTGAACAGTCAATGTCATGTTTCCTGCAACTGCATCTTGCTGTAGTACACCCTGAAGTACAGTTACACCTAATTATAGCCAACAAATTTACAGGACCAGCTGGCAAGTCAATCTTGATTGGTTGTAATTTACCATCTGAAAGTTTCCATCCTCACTCGTCAGGTTTTAGCTGGTTTCTACATTTCCATTTCAAAAAGTTCTTGCAATCCAGAAACTGTCATCAAATGACCAATTGACCCCAGAAAGCTCATCTGTGTATGGAGCCCACCAAGTCGCAAGACAAATGATTTCAGGGGACTGGAACTAGGCTGTGACTTGACTATCATCATTGCTTTGTACCAAAGTGGTTGATCGAATGTTAGAATTGGTGTAATGTTGTTTTTCCTGGCTAAATCACTAATGTATCATGACGTTGAGTACACGCAGGTTGGGTTACCAGGGTCCATGTCGATCATTGGCAAAAAAACTGGCTGATTTCCCAGGATATGTTTGTTTGTGCACTGACTGCATAAGGCCTGGCCATGCAGGTCTGGATAGATGTGAAATTAGTGAAACCTCCCAAAGGATGTCAACATTAGCAGTGGAATCGACAACTTTCTTAGGCTGGAGCTCTTTAAATGTCACTGGTGGTTTGTTGGTGTGCTGTGAATCTAGGTACTTGATGGTGATCCTTCCAACACTTATTATATTTTCTGAAAGAACCTGAATTCTTGGAACTGGTTTTGCTTCAACTTTCCCGGGTGTAAAAGATGCTATGATACCGTGGAATGTGTTGAATTCATCAATACTCCTTACATTACGGTTCACATTATCAGCTACGAACTGCACGAATTCAGTTTCAACAGAGGAGAGAGTTTCAGTGCCATGAACAAGAGCAGCACTTCTTTCGAATTTCTGGACTTCCGAGTAAGATGAAGAGAAGCCATGCTTATTCAGAGTGTCAATTAAGAACCTCGATCAAAATTGGTCATGCATTTCCACTGCTAAACCAAACTGCAAAGGTGCAAGGAGAACTCAGGGTCTAGCAGCCTTCATTATCGCTTGACCAACTGATGCAAGTTACAAATTATTGTCTTTGCCTGCAAATATTTTCCTGAGAAAGATCGACAATGGCGAGTTGCTCCTCGTCATTTTGCTGCAAATATTTAGCAACTTAGAGAAATGCCCGCTTTCTCTCTGAATCATCTGGTCTACCAAGGTTTTGTTTCTTAGAAGAATGAGCAGAAGAGAATGCATTAGGAATGTTTTTATTGGAATCAAAGTTTGCAAAACATATTCTGTGATAACGTGCTTCTTCTGAAAGAAGGTCAGCTACATAACATTCTACCTTTAACAGTGGATGCCCAGCCATCATTTTTTCGGACTTTCTCACTAACTTTTAACACTGTCCTTAAACTCAATAGTTTATACATGGGAAAAATCAATACCTCTTTTCTTTCTATCAGATTTTGCTCCAGAACCACAAAAAAGACAATGTTCCTTAAAGTGAAACACACATAAAGAGCGGCTTGCACGGGATAGCATTTCATCATGGGTGGACCTTTTTTTACGGTCAATTTCTATGTATTTGGGGTTGATCCAACGCTGTCTGCATTTCTTGTGAAGACGTTGACCAATCCAAATTATGATCTTCTCTCCACGTTGTTCAGACGCTCTGTTAATGGAATCGATGCCCTTCTGGCTGACGATGAATGTTTCTTCATTACTGGACAGTTCATTGTTGCAAATAGCACACTTATCAGCATCCATAATTATCGGTAATTCATTTTGGCCAACCTGAAATTAGAATATGACAGAATATTAAGCTCCTGCAGTAATACATCAAGAGACAAAAATAAGGCATAAGAAGTTATAATTATATTTAACTTTATGAAAACTGTTGGTTTTATCCAATTTCACATTGCTACATTTGGTATTTTTGAAGATGAATTTACAGAAATTGAGTTGAGAGAGAGGAGGCTAGAATCGGCGGCAATCTTTAAAGATGGCACCTGTTGACCCCTTTCCGCAAGGCTAATTTTGGTAAACTTTTTTTTTATCTGAAAGAGAGGTTATTCATACCCAATATCTAAGTTAAAAACCTTTGTTAGCAATTTGTTTGAGGTTCAGCCAAAAAATCGGCTAGATTGACTGGACTATTTTCACAAAGATACAGGATACTTGAACATTTTTGCATTTCATCATTAAATGTCTAACCTAAATAGTATATATTTTGACTTTTTATACATTTCACTATTAATGTTCTATTATAGCAAAAATATATGACGAAACATACCCCCCCCCCCTCCCGAGGAGAAGGTAGAGGATGGTATTATGATGAATGAAGATATCCATTTCAACCCCCCCCCCAAAAGAAGGAGGGCCCGAGAGGATAGTATGACAACATAACAGATACTACCCCTCCCCCCCAATTGAGCATTTAAAGTTAGTAATAGTATAGTCAGATCCGTCCTAAGATGGAGTACTTAAAGGATAAATGCTTTCTATCTCTATCTAAATCTTATCAGTCTGCCAATCATTCAACACCTCTAAAACTAAGCTTCTCTTCTTTCACCACCAATGCTCAGATCCTTGTTATGCACCAAGTGGAATGAATGACTCTCCCCTTGAGGAACCCCTTGTTTTGATAAGCTTTTAGGACTGACTTTCACTCCAGGTCTAAAATGAAATACTTATATCCAATATGTGGCTCCGGTCACAGTAAAATGGTTGGATCATTCTACTGCTCCAGAAAGTATCTGATTCCTAATGCAATCCTTTAACTATATAAGAGTCAGATACGTCCTAAGATGGAGTACTGCTGCCACATCTGGGGAGTCGCGGTTCAGAGCCTTAACAGGATTCAAAAGCGACTGAAATTTAGGGGGAGGGGAATGATCTCTTCTGTTCCTTACAGCCCCTTTGTCACAAAAGAGACATTGCTAGTCTCTCTCTACTCTATCGTTACTTCCAAGTAACGCAACTAGTAAGACTTTTCCCAGCAAGAATTACTCGTCTTTCTAACACAACGAAACAAAAACTTTCGTTTCTTCCTCCGTGTGTCACGTGGAATTTTCTATGAACAGAGCTTCTTTACAAAGGTTTCCCTTTTGTGGAGCACATTCCCACGAGATGCTTCCCTGCAGACTACGAAATCTAATATCAACTCCAACCATTAGTAAAAAAACAAAAATAAATAAGAATAATACTCTGCATTCTGAAACCTTTCATTTGCATAGTTTCACCCTGTTGCCTATTTTGTTGTTTCTCTCGATCCATAATTCACCCTGTTGCCTATTTTGTTGTTTCTCTCGATCCATAATTCACCCTGTTGCCTATTTTGTTGTTTCTCTCGATCCATAATTCACCCTGTTGCCTATTTTGTTGTTTCTCTCGATCCATAATTCACCCTGTTGCCTATTTTGTTGTTTCTCTCGATCCATAATTCACCCTGTTGCCTATTTTGTTGTTTCTCTCGATCCATAATTCACCCTGTTGCCTATTTTGTTGTTTCTCTCGATCCATAATTCACCCTGTTGCCTATTTTGTTGTTTCTCTCGATCCATAATTCACCCTGTTGTCTATTTTGTTGTTTCTCTCGATCCATAATTCACCCTGTTGCCTATTTTGTTGTTTCGATCCATAATTCACCCTGTTGCCTATTTTGTTGTTTCTCTCGATCCATAATTCACCCTGTTGCCTATTTTGTTGTTTCTCTCGATCCATAATTCACCCTGTTGCCTATTTGTTGTTTCTCTCGATCCATAATTCACCCTGTTGCCTATTTTGTTGTTTCTCTCGATCCATAATTCACCCTGTTGTATATTTTATGTTTTCACCAAAATAAAATGAATCAATGCATTTTTTATCATTCTTTACTACTTTAAATACTCCTCGTTCTCTTCTCAATCACTTGTGACGTATCATCCTATGTGGATCTGTGTGGATCTGTTTGCAAAGCGACATTATACCAAGCATCTGCAGCAGCTAACTTGAAGCATAAGTATTTGTTGTAAACAAGACGACAACTGCTTTTTTTCCCTCCAAAATATCTTTAATTATAAATGTTGTAAGTTGGGAAGCGATGAAAAATGTCTGCCATCAATTTTGACAACTTGTGTGCAATGTCATTTTTAGATTTGGTTTTAAAATATTTATTAAGTAAAAATTATTTAAGTTTAGTGATAAGACATTAGGAATAGTGAACAGGTCATCGTGTAGCATTATGTGTCGTTCTTTACTGATCCCAAAACGTGAAAGCTGTTTGGAGATGAATTCCTTTTTCAGCCAATGAAGAATCAAACCAAAGAAAGGTTTTTCATAGCTTACATTTTATTGTGGTGCAATGTCGAATTCTCTTGACACACACAGCTTTACATATAAAGGTAATTGCCCAGCCCCTGCTGGAGGGAGCAAAAGGCAGAAAGTCCACTCACTTCAAAACTAGCTTAATTGGTGACCATAATCCTGAAATTTTTTTTTTTTTTTCTTTTAGATATTCCAACTTTCAAATATTGCAACAGCAAATGTTTATATTTCCATTTTCCTTCCAACCTTGAAATTATAAAAACAACCACAGTCGCATTCCAAACTTGACCTCTACCCTCCCACATCCCCTCCTTACCATCAAGATTAGAATTCTCACAGATGAAAATGACAATTTTCGAAAAACTCTCAAAATATTTTGTATTGATATTAAAGTGGTGATTATGTGATATAAAATGGTAGGTTCTGGTGATATCTGAACTTAAAATTATACGTAAATTGCAATTGGAAAACAATTTTTTTAGTAACAAAACTATATTTTTGTGAAATCAGTACACATATAAAGACTTAAAATAAAGATCATTTGTAATATGATCTATTTTGAAACTATAAAATAGCTTTAAAAAGATTAAAAATAAAATATTTAAAAAACTTTATTAAATTATATTTTTGAAAAAGACGCACGTTTGACTTTTTAAAACTTCTTAAGTTAGCTTACTTCTAATAATTTTCGTTTTTTGCAGCTTCATCATTTTCTTTTTCATCTTTTGTGCTAGTTAGTGAAGTGTTATTTTAGTTGACTTTGAGGAGATCCCTTTGATCTTCAAGTCTTCTGCGTTTTTCAGCTTAGCTCTCCCATATTTCAAGCTTTCACTTAGCTCTCCCATATTTCAAGCTTTCACTTAGATCTCCCATATTTAATTTAAATAAAAAGTCATGTCTTGAAGATTGTAATTTACTTTCAAAGTAACATTGTACCAAAATGATTTAATTTGTAATAGTAATGATTAACCGAAAAAGTTGAGCAATAAAAATTCATGCCTCGAATTGTAATTTATTTTTAAAGGAAAATTGTAGTAATTTAATTTTTAATAATAACCCCCCCACCCCCAAAATACTGCTATGAACTTAAACTACTTAAAAAAGGCCAAATCCACAAAATTTGGCCTTTGTTTAGCTACCGTTTGCAAAGATGGCGTCGTGACAAGCGAGCGTGGATAAAAAATAACAAAATTTGATTTTCTGTGATTAAAAAAGAAAACTACTTGATAAATTTACATAGTATTTTTGTGTACAATATATTTGTTCCGCTCGCAGGGTGCATTGATATCATTAGTTCCCTTATGGACTCCTTGAGCTCCCTTAGGATATGCGGACAGTCTCCAGATGGTGCCCTGGCACCAGCCAGAGCGGATCACCTCAGCTTCTCTCCTGCCTCCTCGTCCACTGGACACTCACGGCGGCTGCTATCTTCATCTGAAGATATTTTAACTTCTTTCAAACACTGTCCTAAGTTTCTTTCTACCTATACCAAACGATATAGGTAACCTTAAATATACGAATAAATGCCTTTCGTTTGTTTCTTTAATTCAATTTCGTTAAAGACAAACCAGCGCCCCTAAAGAAGGAGCACTCTGGCCAATCAAAAATAGCCTGGGCAGCCCCGTTGGCATTTCCCGGTCAGGGCGCCTCAGGCAGTTATCAATAAACTTACCCCACCCAAAGAGGGTAGGATAGGCCTGGGAGGGTGCACCTCCTAGAACAACCCAGGACCAATACCTCAGCCCGACAGATAAAAGGCCACTGAAATGGCCCAGTTCTTGCCGGACTGATTGTCGAGAACGAGTCCTCGACTGGTAGCACCTTACCCTATCCCCAATCAACCGAAGTTAATGAGAGACCTAAAGTCTGTCTCTACCGTAAGAGAATGGTAGAAACTAATATAGGTTTTTAAACTACCTCTCCTACCCCTATTCCTGACCAGTGACCATAAATATAATCGTCCAACTTCGCTTCTGTCAGAAGAAATTAATCGCGTTCAATAAAAATAAAATAAAAAATGAATTTATATAATCTGTCAGCTCGTTGAATCTCCCGAAGGACTAATGGAGTTTTTTGAAGAAAATGTAAAAAAATAAAAAAATAAAAAAAATAAATAAATTTGCTTAACAAATCAAACAAAATCATCTTTTGAAACTTTCCGGTGCACAAACAACAAAAAAAAGACATTTGATTAACAATAGTTCCTTCGACAAAAAAAAAAAAACCCGGCACTTCTGCAGTTTAGCTGCCACTCACTTTATTTGCTTTCCTTTTTTGAAGGTAGGGGCAGACAACCAACCGGAAGTAACAGAATTAGATGTGTTTATCCAAAATGACAATAATGACAGCGAACAATGTTTCTCTCAATAAAGAATATGAAAATATTTTATTTAATAATGTAAACATTTATGAAAATAAATGTTTTTATTGTATGAATTGAAACTTTCTTAAAATAGTCAACAGTGATTTTTAAAACGAAAATTTATCATTCAAAACGAAAATCCAACAAACAGTCAACATTGTTCTGTTTTTTTTTTTTTTATAAAACTTTGTTCAATATCTCGCAGATTGAGGTCATTCAGATACATTTTGGGATTACAAAAAAAAGGTACTGTTATCTACCTTGAATCAGCTGTCGTGACGTTCGACTCGGAATCGTTCGGCTGTCCTACGCAAACGGCCGAGTGTGTACGAGCCGATTGCGATTAGCCAATGAGCGAGCAGCCGATAACTTTGTTACAAAAAAATATGTATTAACAGTAATTTTGGTAAGTTTTTTTTTTCTTGGGGGGGGGGGGGGTCTTAAAAAAAAATCCTTGTAAATAAAATACAGTATTCATTTTATAACAGTAACATCGCTATGTTTTTTTCCTGTTGTTTCTTCCAAAAAATTCATGTAAATATGTTTAATTTTCTTTGTTTCTTTAAAAAAATCCTTACCTTAAAAAAAAAAACAAGCAAAACATCATAGGACGCAGCACCGTATCAAAAATGTCGGCTGCTCGCTGCTTCAGCTCGGCAACTTTCGGCCGTTTGTGTAGAACAGTCGAACGTCACGACAGCTGGTTCAAGATAGATAAAAGCACAAAAAAAATTCAGTCTAACACTTCAGGTTGACTGGGTTGAATGAATGGAACTCTTCAATTACGATTTCTGATTACGGTGAGTGACAGCTAAACTGCAGAAGTGCCAATAAACCCATCTAATTAATAACAGTTGTTTCGCTATGGTTTGTTCTTTATTTTTTTTATATATGTATTACTATTTTAGATTGTTTTCTTGTCGTAATTTATCGGCTGTCAGTCTTCAATTTAGGGTTCGGCAGTTTTCACCTCGTCGACTCTCAGGCACTTCCGTAACCTGCCCGAACGTTGACGACACAACGTCACGGAAACATGGTGCGTCATCTATAAGAGTACCCACAAAAGAATCATAATACTTGACGTCTGCCTGTAAACTTTCAAATCAGAAACTATTTTATATTTCGGCACTTTAAAGACTTCAAAATTACTTTCAAATATGTCACGAGAGTAATAGTAAATACATATTTTAAAATCTATTAATAGGAGAGTAGAAAGTGGACCTTGGGTTTACTTTCGGCAGCCTCGTAACTCTCGCTTCCCTTATTTTGTCCTTTAGTCCTCACATTCTATGAGCGATGTTTCTGACATAGAGGGAATAATTACTGTTTTCCGAGTCTGAATCTATCCCTCTAACACTTATCGTTAGCTAGTTTTTGACCTTGGAGTAGTTTTTTTTTTTTTTTAGCTCCTTACATCAAGTGGCTAATACCTTGTCTGAAGCGATTTCCATAAAACAAACTTTTTTAAATAGATTTAAACTTTAAAAATGGCAATTTCCTAGTTTACAGGTGTCCGAGGATATTATTAACGGGCACTAGTTAAAAACGAACTTATTAAAAAAAAGAAGAAATTTTAAATGATTTACAGATTGACATTAACTTTAGGAGAATCCGTAATAACAAAAAAAATAAAATGCCGCTGGATGTTTCCGATTGCGATTTACGGTAAAATCGGAAATGACCGAAACAGTTTACGATTTGAAAGCATCAAAGATAAAACGTAGATACTTGCAATGATGGGTATCCAGATGATTTCAGTACTTTGACGGAGAGTCCCGGATTTGAAAGTCGCGAAAAAAATATATAAACAACACTAAACATGCGAATGTTAAGTTAGGCTAAGGTTAAAAAAAAAAATTGAAAAAAAAAAAATTAGCCCTTAAATTTAAAAAGAAAGAAAAGTTCATTACAAGTATCTAAACGTTTAATAAAAAGTCCAAGAGAGAAAAGTAAACAAAACCCCTCATTGAAGAAAAAGACATGACATTGTAAATAAATACAAAAAGAAAAAAGGTTTGACAAAAAAAACAAACTGTTTCTACTTACCTCATACCAATACTAGAAATATTTGTCTTACAAAAACATAATGTTAACCTTTGGAGTTGACATATGTGACGACCGACACCATTTTGCAAAACATTCTTAAGAAACGCACTTGGAATTGAAGTATTCGACATTGCGCAAGAAACTATCAAGAAGAAAGCATGATACGGAAGTGGCAGACAGCACATGCGCACACGAATACTACTTCCGAAAATGTGGCTGATATTCCAAAATGATTATTTTTTTACCTTTTTCTCATCAATATTCTACTTTTTTTTCACAAATTAAAATAGTGGGAGTTTTAAATTTTAACTCGATTAAAATAATTTTAAAATAGCTACTGGAGCACATGCTAATCATAACCCTTACGACGCCAAGTCGATTTTAGCTTGGGTCCTAATCTTGGCTGGTGATACCAGATCAGGCTGCCCTGTGGCGAGACGAAATTCACCTACATTGACGTTTTTTTTTTTTTTTTTTTTTTTTTTTTTTTTTTTGTAAAACTTAATTATGTTCTACAAAAACAGAAAAAAAAACAACAGCCCCTCTCCCTTTCTCCCTCCCCTTTTTTATTTTATTTTTCCTACCCTACTCCCGGTCCTGGATATGACCTTAAACTACATCCGATGGTGAGATCCGGCTTACGGACTTTGGGGAATGTGGAGCCTCCTCTTAATTACCATTGCTCCCAGGTCCACCCTGACCCGGAGTGGTAGTACCTGTTAGGGTCCCAACTATGGGTTAAATAGAAACAGATATAACTACCAAACCAAAAACCATGATTAAACATTTGAAGATATAAAGAACTTGAAACATAAAAACTTTCACTATAATGACCAGATTCGGCATTAAATAACCCAAAAAGGGTTGATATGCCGTAAAACAAAACTACCAAACCAAAAACCATGATTAAACATTTGAAGATATAAAGAACTTGAAGCATAAAAACTTTTACTATAATGACCAGATTCGGCATTAAATAACTCAAAAAGGGTTGATATGCCGTAAAACAAAACTACCAAACCATACCTAATCTTGGGTCCAGTACCTTAAAATATAATTTTAGGCAAAATAAATTTTGTTTTGAAATTAACATCTATCTATCTATCTATCTATCTATCTATCTATCTATCTATCTATCTATCTATATACTACTAAGACTCTGGATCTTGTTTGTTATCTTGAGTGTTTGTTTGTCTCCGTGCACACTGGATGACATCACAAAGAGATGGCGTCATCTCCTAAAACAGGTGGAAGGCATAGGATGATCATTTATCTCTTAATAAATGATGACATCGGCATTTTGTAACATCCTCCATTAAGGGGGGGGGGGTAACATCTGGAAGAGATCCTTTATTACATCATAAATGATGAAGTAACAAAAGAATGACGACATCTAAAAAAGAAACATAATATTTAGGAGTTAATTTTGAGATAATCTGCAAGACTATAATAATCTGCAACAAAAGTATCCCAAAGAAAGGGAAATAAGGCCGGCCTTCTATAAATAACAAATTATGTATATTTATTTAAATGACCTACACCATAGGGTGTAGATTGTCAGAAGTAAAAACAGTGAAAAATAAAATTGGTAAAGTAATGAAGGCCCTGTTGCAGAATGTATTTTCTAAGAGCAGTATATCTTCAAGTGAAGATAGCCTTGCACAATGTTTAGCTAACAGAGGCAGGAGAGAGTGTCAACGTCTTTCTTCGTGAGTTCCTAGAAGCTCTCTGCCGACCCGCAATTTCCTAAGGGTCTGAATGTAGTCTTTCTAAGGTCTGGTCGAAATTACTATGCCCAAGAGTCTAATTGGTCATTATATGACCAAACAATCTCACTAGGACTACTCTCCGCAAGAGGAAAGAAATGTCAATGTTTATGACTGCTACAAACATAGATGACCTGTGACCCGAAGCATCACGGGTCATTTATGTGGACAGTGACTGTGTGTGTGTGTATATATATATATATATATATATATATATATATATATATATATATATATATATATATATATATGTACACACTAGAATAACCGTCTAAACCCAGAGAGTCAAATATATCTATTCCAGGCATAGTTTTTTGTTCATAGAAACTGGATAAACGATCCTATGAATCTTATTATGTTTATATACTAATGTACAATGACAAGTAGAGCAATACATTTAATTGGCATTAATTTTTATTTATACAAACATTTCCGGCTACAGCAGTTTTCTATATTCTGTATATAAATACTTGTGTCACTTCGCTAAAAATGAAAAACAAACACAAAAAAGAAAATTTAAAAAATATAACCAAATATTCTGAAGTTTACAGACCATACCACAGATATATATATATATATATATATATATATATATATATATATATATATATATACACATACACATGTGTATATATATATAAATGTATATGTATATAAATGTATATGTATGTATATATATATAAATGTATATGTATGTATATATATATATATGTATGTATATAAATATATATGTATGTATATATATAAATGTATATGTATGTATATATATAAATATATATATAGGTATGTATATATATATAAGGTTAATACAACAAAAGATATAAGAGGCAACTAATATCTTCAATTAGTGGACATCCGGATAAGAATAAAGCTCAATATACTGGATAGAGCATTAATAGCAATAGATAAAGTGAAAGAATAAAATTAGGTACGAATCAAATTTTATTACAATTCAAAGTTCAGGCAAAGTTCTTTAAAGTCCTTAACTCATGAGTTTTCAAAGAAAATCTTCTCCTCAGAGGACCATTACCGCAATGATATTACTGCAGGTAATAAAAATTAAACTTTGAAAAATATATTTTAAAAAATATAGAGAAAAATACATAAATGTATATACAACATCAAATATATCGGCCCAAAACATACTATTTAGTGAAACTATACAATTCATCCAAGTCAACAAGTCTAAAATAGCTCCAGGCAAGACATCCAAGGTGTTGATTAAAGAATAATCCAAATGGTGAATGGTAGTCCAAGAGCGAAAAAAGCGAAAAAAGTTATCCAGGCTGGAAGTTCATTTACTGTCGATGTAGTAGATAATAGTGAAAATTGTATTCAAGGTGTATGCAAATTAATAAATTGCTAAAAAACGATAGAGAAGACAAATAATATAAAAAGTTCAGAAGACTCACTTGGTTTTGAATATTATAATGTCCAAATTCAGAGTCTCCAATAGCTGATAGGAATAACGCAAACCAAAAAAATTGCAATTCGAATAAAATACAATTCGAATAAAATTAAACTGGTGTATTGTATTCGGTCATTTTTTTCCTTCCAGGTCCGATAGAAATACTCAAAAGAAAGAAGATTACATTCAAAGGCAATAAAACTCTTGTGATCCCAGTAGACAGCGTTAGAAATCCGAAAACGAACACTTCTCCTTAGCGAGATTACAGCTCGAATGAAAATAAATTCAAAACGCGCGCGGACAAACGGATGTTACATGTCATTGGTTAACAAGGAAGACGCCCACGCATAGTGACAGATGTGTAGATTCAGTAATATGTATACCGGATGTAATATGTCTGGGTCAAATCAGTTATGTATATATTCGAATATTAAACGTCTGGGTCACATAGACTGATCTTTAAATTTAGGTCAGAGTCTTGATATGACCCCCTCCAAACATACTATTTGATACAAACCAAATTCACACATCTAGCCCTCTCATATAATTTAGAAGATTTATGAAATTAATAATTAAGAAGTTTTTAACACATTTAGAATTTAATAATTTAAAGCTTAAAAAATTAAAAAATCTAGACACTCCCCCAATTTAATAACTTAAAATTTAATAATATAGATAGATAAAAAAAAAAGATTTCATTTAAAAATTCAAAAACCTATACTTTTGCAACTTAAAAGAATTTAAAGAGATTTAAAGAGATATTACAGCATATTTAATGTCTAAGCAGGGAAAATTCAAGACATACATCCCCAAGACTGGATACTCCGAACCTGGTCCCGACACTCACTCAAGCAGCTACGGTGGGTTTGGAGGTGGGCTGAATTGTGCATACTTGAATTTCCTCCTATTTGGAAACTAATTCATTTCTAGAGTTTATTAAATTTAAGCGTTTAGGTGCTGTGGCAATCATCAGGGCCTTTGAATTGCATAGATCTAGATCCCGGGTTATAAGAGTTTGATTTTTTCAAGATGGACCATTTTATACTGTGTGGAATATTTTTGGATCTTAGATTTTTAACTAAAGTAGTCAGTGAAGTTTTGTTGCTGACATCGTTATTGAAGGAGTAATTATGCATAGATATGCGGGATTTAATTAGATTTGCCGTAGCCCCAATATAAGTATGTATCTTAGGGTTTGCTATTGTTCCTGAACCACATATATTTCTATTCACGGGTCTACCTCTGTTTACTGCATTTTCATGATATGGATTAGGTTGGTTAATTGATTGTATATTTTGGTTAGCGTTATCATTAACTACCGTTGGAAAATCATTATCGGCTTGCTGAGGTGGAAGATGGATACTAGAATTATTAGGTGTAGCATTATGGTGTAAATTAGTTATAATGCTCAGTTGTGGAGTTTGATTAGGGGCTGCATTCATGTGATCTCTGGGGTTCATTGTAGAATTATTTAGTTCAGTTACCGTACAAGCATAGACAATGTCAGTGTATGTGCATTTATTATCCAAAGGGCATACACTGGTACGCCTGCAATTGCACGCATTTCTGGGATTGGTGCAACTAGCATTGGTTTGGATAGACTTTATTTTTTTGCTATTTGCTGAAATTATTGTTTGGGCTGTATTAGACATAGTGGAGTAGGAAATTTTAATTGAGTTTTTATTAAGTATGGAGCTATATTTATGTGGGTGTTTAAAGGAGTTTTCTAATATTTTAAAGAATTTCTTGGGAATGTTGGTTTTAACGTTGTTATTAAAAGGTGGGTTGAACCAGATATTGTTTTTCCTTCTAAGGCATTTATGTGAAGTAGGTATGGAACTATCTATATGTTGCTCATTCACATCAGGTTGGATGGAGTGCCTCTGTTGTCTATGTTCATTTATATTTCTTTTGGTCCAGGTCCTTTTGCTAATTGTCATATTATGCATAATAATATTTACACTTGCATCTTCCTGTTGATTCTGGTTATAAGTTATTTTTTAAGAGTATCCTGACTTAAGTAAGGCATTATTATAAAATTGTGCGTTTTGGTCAAAAATATTTTTATTAGCGGAAATCCTAGAGATTCTATTGGAAACCGAAGCGACTATTGATTTGATTATAGTTTTCGGGTGGTTAGATAGTTTGTGTACATAAAAAAGAGTTAGATTAGGTTTATGGAAGGGGCTATATAATCCGTCGTTGAGGTTAAGGGTACTATCTAGGAAATTAGAGGTTTTCCTCTCAGGATCAACAGTAATTGATAGACCGAAATTTCTGAAAAAATCATGCAAAGCTTCAATTGTTTTGCTATACTTTCTAGGCCTCTCATCTGAGACAAATAAGGCATCGTCTCTATACAGCCCCCCTTTTAAATTTTTAAAATTATGTCTGATTTCATTTAAGAGGAATATACCCACTAGGTCAGTTACTTGGGCAGAATCCGAAGCCCCCATAGTAATATCGAAATCATTGGGGGGTGTCCTTTCTAGTCCATAACTTGTATATATATAAATATATATATGTATATATATAAATATATATGTATGTATATATATAAATATATATGTATATGTATGTATATATATAAATATATATGCATATGTATGTATATATATATAAATATATATGTATGTATAAAAACAAAAAGTAAAAATGAAAAAGTACCCTTTTCTCGCAAAAAAAAACATTCTAAAATGTAACCAGGAGTTTTCTATATTCTGTATATTAAATAGACTTTTACAGACCATACCACAGATATAAATATATATTTATACATATATGATGGACTCTCCCGTCGATTTCGACGTATGAGTGCCCCGCCTGGGGCTGCCCGCGCATGAATTTGTACTTGCAAGGGTTGCGCAATCTCCAACAACCACTCTCCTGAGTCGGCATTGCTTGATTCCAATGGCAAGTAGTAGTACAATGCCAAGATAAGCAGAGAACACATACAGCACCTGGTATTCCTAAATCGTCACCCATTTAAACTGGCCAGGCTCGACGCCGCTTAACTTTGGTGATCTAACGGGAACCGGTGTGTCAACGTGATTGTGCCGTATATATATATATATATATATATATATATATATATATATATATATATATATATATATATATATATATGATGAAAGCGGACCACCGCTTGAAACGCATTATATAAAATTATAAAATGATAAAATAACAAAATAATAAATAAATGTTGAAAAAAACATTTTACAAATGTTAGTAGCCTTACTACTTTATATATATATATATATATATATATATATATATATATATATATATATATATATATATGTTACATTATGAGGCGCCCTGTATTCTGAAGTTAGCTAGTATGGATTATGAACTGGGTGAAAGAAATAGGATGAAGTGCAAAATAGGTGCATATGTAATTTGGGACAAACAGAAATGTTCCCACAGTGATTCATTCTGAGAATCATAACACACTGGATGTGAACTGGCCGAGATGAAACACTCGGATCAAAAAGGTTAAACAAAAAGCGATATTGAGTTCTGTTATGACATTGGTTGAAGGGTCAAAGGGCTCTGACGTCACAGATCCTTGGTAAGAAATTAGCTTTCTAGATAGTTCACCATGGAGGCGCGAGATGGACATACGTCCATAGACTGAGCTCTGCAATGCGTAGAGTCCGGGTGACATCGCCAGATATGGGCTAAGACGCAGAGTAAGATCCCAACGGCGGGACAAGAATATAGCCGATTGCATCCGTCACATTCCACAAACAGTGTGAAATAAAAATAGAGTGTGAATGAAGGAACTGACGAGTGGAAATCTCTCCAGTTGAAATGTGAAATAAAAGGATAGAATCTCTCTCAAAAGTCTTGCCTTCGAGCGTTTTTGTCTCCCACAAGACAGATACGCCACTACGATCACGAGCCAGCAACGGAGATGAGTGTGCAAGCAAACCCACGACCAACAGTGAGGCAGAAATCTATAAGGTAACTTTTAATATTGATTTAAAACATAAGAACAATTTGAAACATGTTAAGGACATTATAAGTTTAAAGCCAGAAGAACTATGGTTAAAATGTTAATTATTCTGCATTTAAATGAACGCTAAATTTACTAAGAGGCCCGGCCAACATTTCTAACTTTCGCAGTGAGTTTCGTGTTGTTTCGATTTTTGGGGGTGCCTCGAGAAACGTTGACCCTGGGCCTGCGCCATTACGAGTTATAAAAATATATAGACTAAAAGATGTGTAAAGATCGTTTAAAATATTATTATGATAAAAAAACTATGTCACACACACATATATATATATATATATATATATATATATATATATATATATATATATATATATGTATATATAAATATATATATTTATATCTGTGGTATGGTCTGTAAAAGTCTATTTTATATACAGAATATAGAAAACTCCTGGTTACATTTTAAAAGGTTTTTTTGCAAGAAAAGGGCACTTTTTCATTTTTACTTTTTGTTTTTATTAAAAAAAAAATTTTTTTCTGTGTTTGTTCTTCATTTTTAGCGAAGTATTTGTGTTCAATTTTGCGATACGCCTGGCCGAACTGCAGAATATTCACACAAAAAAGGCCAAACGGAATTTTCGATGGCCCAAACACACCAAATTCGTGAAATTTGGCCATAAAAGGGCCAATCTGGTTTTGCGCATGGTCTACTAGCCAGTCAGCCGACCCTTATTCTGCCTATTTACCAATATTTATTTTAAGAAATATTTATTTTTTTATGTAGGTGTAATGACTAACGAGAACAGACGTAACTTGGGAAAGCTTTATTCAGCACACAATGTCGGTACAGTATTAGTGCTAGCAGGAGAGTTCTCCAAAGGGGAGATAAGTCAGAGTAAGGAAAGTTATTCGTAATTATTCATTACATTCACCCCCTTTCTATTTCAATCATAAGGGAATAAAGTCGTTCCATCGACCGGGCTTTTTGCTGGTTCTGTTGGAACACCTCGGTAGTCTGGTATCGGGAGTAGAATCAGGACTCTGGGTTTCTGAGTCTGACGATATGCAGGGGTTGATTTTCACTCTCCGTCCTGAGTGAGTAAAAATCCGTCTCCTGGGTGTGAATGGTTGTGGTTCTGAATCGGTTCGGGGATGAGCTCGTTTTGGAGCAAGTGGATGATCGTTCACCTCTGGCTCGTTCTGAGCACCTTGACTTTCTACAGATGTTATGGACTCCGTATCTGATGGTTGTACTGAGTCTGTAGATGAGTCATATGGTGCAGCTTGACCTTCAGCCAAGGTGGAAGGGTCTTGAGATGTAGGCGTCTCTCCGGGGGTTATATTGAGTGTAGGTATATCCCCTGCAAGTGCAAGGTCTCTAAGGGAAACAGTCGATTCTTTTCCATCAGAATGTTGTATCAATGCATAATGTGGATTCGCCTCAATCAGTTCTACTTGGTTCGTTAATGGGTCATTCTTACTATGACGGACGAAACGTCTCAGAAGAACCGTTCCAGGTTTCGAGAGCCATGATGGAAGCGAAGTTACCACCAGCTTCTTCGTTGGAATGAAAGACACCTCTCGTGAGGCGTGGCATTTGTGGCTGTACATAAGAGCGTTCTAATGGCGTACAGAGATCTTGGGAGAAGATCTTCCCAGTGGGTAATTGGGCATTTGCGGTTTGCGGCCGCTAGTTGTATGCTTTTCCATATTATACCGTTATAGCGCTCACATTAGGCGTTTCCCTGAGGGTGGTACGGCGTCGTCCGGCTTGTGGCTACTCCTCGTTCGTGAAGAAATTGTTTGAGTTGTTCAGACATAAAAGAGGCTCCACGATCTGAATGGATGTAGGCTGGAACACCAAAAATGGCAAATAAAGAGCACAAGCACCATATCACTGATTTCGCTGATATGTCTGGACAAGGAAATGCGAATGGGAATCGTGAATATTCGTCGATGACGGTTAGAATGTAACGATTCCCATTATTAGATGGTAGTGGATCCTTAAAATCGATGTTTATTCTCTCGAACGGTTGTGTCGCTTTTATCAGTGTCCCGGTTTTAGGCCTGAAGAATTGTGGTTTATGCTTAGCACATATTGTACACGATTTTATCATTTCCTTTACGTCATCCGAAGAATATGGTAGATTTTTGGTTCGTACAACGTGTGTCATTCGTGTTATTCCTGGGTGGCACAGTTCATTGTGTAAGGTCCGAAGCTCATCCGTGTTGGGTATCGAGCTACATACTCTCGATAGTGCGTCAACCGCAGCATTCTCTTTACCGGGTCGGTAGATTGCATCAAAAGAAAAACAGGAGAGTTCTATTTTCCACCTCGCTATTTTATCATTTTTGATTTTGCTTGTTGTCCTGGTGTTAAATATAAATGCGACAGATTTTTGATCAGTAACCAGTCTAAAATGTCGTCCGATCAAATAGTGTCTCCACTTTCTGAGTGCTTCTACTATAGCATAAGACTCTTTTTCGATTGCTGAGTGTCGCTGTTCTGAACGCGACAAGGTCCTTGAAAAAAAAAAGCGACCGGACGCCCGGATTTTCTTAGAGAGGCAGCAATTGCATAATCAGATGCATCTGTCTCCACCACCAGAGGAATAGTGGAGTCTATAGCCGTAATTGCTGCATTGGCCATATCCTTTTTAATATTCTTAAAGGCCTCCATTGCTGTGTGCGAGAGAGGGAAAGTGTCCGTTTGTACCAATGGGTGAATTTTGCTTGAAAAAGAAGCAATCCACTGTGAGTAATGTGCAAACATACCAAGGGCTAGTTTTAGGGCACGCATATCATTAGGTATTGGCAGTTTTAGCAGCGGCTTCAATCGTTCTGGGTCTGGTGACATAGATCCTTTGCTTACGGTATATCCTAGTAAATTAGTGGTGTCTACGCTAAAAGTACATTTATCGTTATTTAGTGTGAGGTTGTATTTTTTTATCGTCGCCATAAATCGTTTCAGATTACGATTATGGTCTGCATATTGTTACATTATCAATGTAGGCAAAAGTGCCCTCCAATTTTTCATCGCTAATTATTTTATCCATAATTCGCTGAAAACTGGCAACACCATTCGTTACTCCAAATGGTATTCTTTTAAACTGGTAGAGGCGGCCATTTGCCAGCTCTGGCCAATGTTTGGACAGTCGAAATATGTACTAGTTCTTAGATCTCCACTTGTTTCTACGTAGGGCCTGATTTTCCTGATGCATATTAGTGCGCCCTAAAGGGGCTGATTGCGTCGGCTACAATCACTGTTTCACACCCGTCCCCCTTACTTTGTGTCACTTGCTAGCAACTGACATCTCCCAGACTTCCAACCCTCCCCACACACAGAGAGAACAACAGGTAACACAATCAAAAACAATAACAGCAAAAAAAAAACTAGCTAAAAATGGAACAAAAAGTTTTCTTTTTCTGTTCTGTTTCCTTTGGTCTGTTCTTCCTTTCTCCCTCCAGTCTATCAAAACGTCAGGACTACGTATGTATGGGTGTATGTGCGTATGCATTTTGTGGTTCTTGTGTTGGGAGGTGGGTAGGTGACAAAATGAATTATTATGCATGCAATTAAAAGTTTGTTAATACAAATGGGAGCTCGCAACGCCCCTTACAAATTACGTCACAATCACCCTCTCCTCGGAATCAATCTCTACTTCTTCACTGGTCATCCACCTGGATTTCCGACAGGGGCAGCGATACCTGCCTCCGCTCGTGATCTGGGTGCAGTGTACTCAAGGGTAACCCTTCTTCGCTCATGCACTCGGCTGTCAGTGTACTCGCGCCGTCCAATTTCTCCCTATGTCTTTCTCACGCCATTTGTCTTTCTGCAAAAGCTAATCCTATTATTTATGTGCACAATTCTCACTAACATCGGCCAAGCCCTATCGTGCCCGTGTCTAGTTCTACCTTTTAACGTGAATTTTCCCTTCCTGCCGCGGTTAATCGAACCCTCAATCTTTTTTAAAGCTAATAGCTTATTACCTTCTGGTTATGCAACACATTTTAATACATTATAATACTTTCATAACTGTTCGATGGGGTTGACCGGTAATCTCAAATGATTTGGTAATTCGGCCTGTATCTGTAACAGCGCCTCTCTTAATCTGCCGAGGTGATTCACATATCGGTAGTAGTGGATTTTCTGCATGCAACGTTTGCAAAAAGTTTTCAAATGTCGCTCTCCAATGAGTCCAACGTTTTTCAGAGTTAGAAGTGTCAGGTTCCACGTCGAACCGTTGTGGGCACATTAATTGTTCCATGTTGATTGTGTGCTGAATAAATTGTAATGACTAACGAGAACAGACGTAACTTGGGAAAGCTTTATTCGGCACACAATGTCGGTACAGTATTGTAGCGGTCGGACATAGGACCTATTTCTTCTTGTTCCCTGTGAGCAAATTGGTCATACACTGATCAATCGGCTTGCAGGGCGTATGATTTTCTAGCTGTCCCCAAACGGACTATTTTGACAGTTTAGTCTAATTACGACATCGGCAGAGAGAAACAAGACGCGATCGAGGAAACATCATCTCTCTCCTGCATAACCATCGTTCCAGCTGCAGCCACAACGTTGACGCTTCTTTGATTTTCCTTTCTGGACACTGTCCAATATTTTGTTACTTTACCAAATAGTAAAGTAACCCTTTTAAATAAATTATATTTCGTATGTTGTTATACAGTGTTTGTTTGCTTGATTCAATTTCGTGCATAGAGATGTAAGAAACATTTCTACAGTATTAGTGCTACTATTTATAGGGGTTGGTAGAAGCAGGATAGTTCTCCAAAGGGGAGATTAGTCAGAGTAAGGAAAGTTATTCGTAATTATTAATTACAGTAGGATGCGTTTTTTTTATTTTATTTACAAAACTTTTTAATAATCAAACGAAACATTGCAGAATTCTCGTTCTAAAATGTTTTCATGTCACTATTTACTTGCCTCTCTACGAGGGCAGAATGCATAATGAAATAAAATCTTAAAGGGTGCGTCATTAAAAAAAAATTAAAACAAACACAGAAGATACTATTTTTCGTTTTGTGTATTTTAAGATAAAGGGGGGGAGGGGTATTAAATATCTATATTTTTCATGTAGGTGTTACAGTACGCTGTCGCTCAGGGCAGGTGGGGACAGAAAACAAGTTACAAAAACGTGAACACAGTTATAGGAAGAAATTGTTATCTTTATTTTTCTCTCTTCTTGTTTTACGGACCTGTGGAAAAAAAGATTGGACATGTATATTTGTTTTTGGTGCCATTAATTAAAAAGTCTGCGTTTGTGGTTCTTTTGTGAAAAGTGTCTTTTTACATCTCCTTCCTTCCGGAGTTGTTTCTCGGAACGGTCTCGTAGGTCACACGCACCAACTGATAAAAGTTAATGATCGAAAAAGTTTTTCGTTCGGCGAGAGAAAAAAAACAACCTGTTCCTATTTTCGACGAGCGGAGTTGTTCCCCCTTGACCGTCAACGGGGAATTAGTCGAGTATCTTCGAAAGTGTTGGCTAAAGAGAGAAACGTTCAGCGGTTAAAACTTATCAACGAAAGTGTTTCTTTCTTGGCGAAATATCTTCAAAGTCCGTAATGTTCAAAGAAAAAAACCCAGAGTCCGTTACGTTGGATCTCTCCATGTATCTCCGTCCCTAGGAACGTCCAGCCAAAAAACTCTCTTGAATTTTGCCCGCAACTGTTTTAAACTACTCCTCTTCGCATATTCTCCCCTGTCGTCCGTTCGTCGCTCTCCCCCTCTCTCTCTGTGAACGACGACGCTCCATGCGCCCTCCTCCCCTCTACGCACATGAAATTCTCTTTTAGAATTATTTTTACTGCTTCATCAATTTCTCTCCTTTGTTTTCATATACAGTTTTAATTTTTCTGTTTGCCTTTAATCTCAGTCCATTTCCGTTAATCATTGTTTGACCTTATCTTGCAACAGCTCAGCGTCCGAACAAATCCTTATTTATATTTTCTGCACTCCACATGAAATCATTTTTCAGAACAATTTTTCACTGCGTAATTAATTCCTTTGATGACACCTGTTTTAATTCTTTTTTTTTCTGCACTTATCCAAGGAATCTCTAAAAAAGAATTGTCTTTTGATTTTCGTTGGTAATTTAATCCCAACTTTTCGACAATTATTTGTGAGTCATGCCCTTTTGACCTTTGATTGAAACTTGTTTTCCCCAAAGTCTATGCACAGATCACAAAACGCGTGAATCATTCCTCTGACTAAATTTTATTTTTTCTCTCTGAAGACAAATGACTGCTCAATGTGCACTGAATCGAACAACATACACCGCTCACAATCAATACTAGTAAACCTATTCTCTTTTCAGGGTTCTTCATAATACAACATAGGCACCCCACATAAAAAATATACATATTACTTTTTATTTATTTACAAAACTTTTTTTAATAAATAAACGAAATATATACATTTTTTAAAAATCGATGGACTTGAGTAATCTTCCGTTTTGCCTCCCCATGATGGCGCATAATAGGTTTTCAAACTACATAAAATTTGACATAATTTTATTTACAAATCATTTTATAACTTATTTTTTTATTAAAACAACAAATTCGCTATTTACTTGCCCCCCTACAAGGGCAGGCATAAGACCCTCATGGGGAGGCACCACGGAAGATTACCCAAGTCCGCCGATTTAAAAAAAAAATGTACATATTTCGTTTATTTATTAAATAATTAAAAAAAAACGCACCCTACATAAAAAATAAATATTTAATATATCCTCCCTCTTTTCATAAAATACACAACACGAAAAATAGAATCTTCTTTGTTTATTAAATAAAATAATAAATAAAGTTTTGTAAATAAAGAAAACACATCCGATATTAAAAATAAATATTTAATAAATATTTCGGATCTCTTTAAGAAGCTCCCCGTGTTACGATACACGCTACATGTCTACTCATATCATTTTGTAACCACAGTCTTAAATCTTCACATATCAATTTACGGCCCTTCAGGCCTTTTTAAAACCACGAATCTGTTCACGGCATCTCAAGCCTTTTTCAATTACGGCCTCTGTTCATTTATACGTATCTTAAAGTCTCTAAAAAGTTCTCAAATAAATCTCAAGGTTTACCTTATCTTCTGTTCTCTTCTTTGGCCTGTGATTCGTCTAGTCTTCGCTGGCTGTGTCGTCTTGATCGAAGGAAGAGGTCTGTCTCAGACAGAATGAATACACGAGACACGAATTTTCTTGAAGGGAAATTTCACACAAGTTTCTTTATTCTCACACAATTTTCTTATCTCTTGGTTCGTTTGCTGTCAGGGGGATTCCGGTCTCGACTCTCTCATACTTCGGCTATTTTCTTTCCTTTCGGGATATCTTCTGCCCTCCCAGAACGGGGCCTTACCAGTTTGCCGGCTACATGCTCGCACCCGGTCTGAACGGTATCGCCTCTAAGCTCAGACTGATTCTAAAAAGCTAAGTTTTTGTTTTCCGTGGTGACGTAATCATCATTCCCACGCACGATATGGGGACAAAAATGACTCACTCTGATCTCTGACTCAAAGGTCACGTCAGGTGTCTAAATTTATTATGGCTATTCTTGGATCAAACACTTCTCTGAACTCACTTCTGAGTCCAGAAACAAAACTTATTTTTCAATAACAAAATTAGCTATTTGATACTAGTTAACCTACTGTGCCTTGCATAATGGGGCCCTACAGTATTGTAACACTCCTTCCTTCCCTATAAACAAAAAAAACAAAAAATCCCAAGATTTTCTCTTTTTTTTAAAAAATCAACCCTTCCCTGGGACTGGTAAAAATCCGAGCCTGAGCACTCCTGGGTTGCCATCATTTCACCACTGCCGGAATTTCCTTCGGCACCACATGACAATGTTTCCGGGATGTGGGAGAGTTTGCTCCCTACGGTCGTTACCGGCTAAAAAAAGCCATCCCCTTTCATAAATCAACATCGGGCGTTTCTCGCCTATATCTCCTGCAAAATCTACCACATAAATTCGCTCTTGCTCACACACGTTCTCCGTGCTCGACCACTTCCCAAAAATTCCCGGTATGTTACACTTTTGGGCCACCATCACTTTCTTAGATAACTTCAACAAACGGTCGGCACACAACCGATTAAACCTTACTGCGCATTTTATTCTTGCGAAATAGGGGAACAAAAAACAGAAAAAAAAACCCTTCATTGACCTATTCTCTAATGGTCAGCCTCGAAGCTTACTGAAGGTACCGTCGCTATGCTGCTTGCTATATATGGACCATACATTTCTGACACGCCCGTGCTCCCGTCGCGAATGACAGCGAACAAACACCCAGTTTCTAACTCCCAGCCCTGTTCATTAAACGTGGAGGACCCCATCCCATGGATCTATCTAGTCGATACGGTATTGGGCGAAATGTCACATCGAATCATCTCTGCTCCCGGAATACGCCGAATGACCACAAACTAGGCCCAACCTATAATCTTATAATTAAATCCAATTAACACCCGGTACCTCCTTTTTTTAAAAAATCGATCCCCATGGTTCTATCCGCCCCGACGCGCGCACCCGAGTCACACCACACCCCAGCTTAACTCCATCCCCACTGGTGTTGAGCAGACACCAATTCCATGCGTTCCCTTCCCGTGTCCCTATCTATGCGGTAAGGGGGTGGGGTATCTTCGCAGCACACCCGTCGGCAAACATCCAAAATCCATAAAAAAAAATGGGACCACAATTTCAAAGCTTAACATTTTATACAACTTTCACACACTCTATCGGCGCAGTTGGGCACACCTGGGTCACAAAAACAACAATTTCCATACTTGACCACCGTCCTTTTCTCGTGGTCCCACAGAATGACCATATCACCGTCATTCTCCCGTTCGCAATTTTAACGTATGCAGGCTTTACCACAAGCCTCGCCACTAACCCATGGGTACTCTATAAAAGAGAGCATACGAGCAAACGCCGGGAATCCCTCATTGACTTTCCAAGCCTGTACATACTCTGTACACGGGGATTCTTCCCGATAAAATCAACCCTGTCCAAGGGTTTCCGCGATCCGACCCAAACCTGCTATCAGTGCCCCCCAAACAACTCAAATACAAGATCACTTTAACCCTAACACTTTGCTGACCCACGTAACATTCAATTTAAGAACTGTTTTTTTTTTTTTTAATTACATTTTTAAATTTCTCCATCCTCTAAATAGTAAAATATCATTCACTCAAGCATTAGGAACCCGGAATCCTCCATGTAACAAATACATCAATACAAGAACACAAAAAAAAAAAAAAATTCATTCCACCCAACAGCAACAAAATATCAAACCGAAACCGACAGAACCAATGGAGAACATATCTCCACAATACAATACAACATAATTCAAAAGATAAAGGGAAAAGAGAACAGCGCCCGACACCATAACGTATTGACATGTCGTCAAACTCCAACCCGGACACCATCAGATCACCCGCCGCTGTCGTCGTTATTTTCCTGCAACACTTTCTAGCAGTTTTCAAAACCCACGGGCGCTTTCTTTCTCTCTCTCTCTCTCTCTTCTCTGTCTATGCGCTCTCGCTTCTCCCTTCCTTTCTAACAAGCATATTCTGACCTCGCGCGCACATTTTTTTTAAACAATCTCTTTTAACATTTCAATTCTTCTCTCTCTCTCTCTCTCTCTCTCTCTCTTTTTAAGACGCATATACATTCTAAAAACAAAAGATTTCGGCCACAGAGTGGCATATCAATCCCTTTCTTTCTATACTCTTTCTGTCTCTGTCTCTCTCTTTCTAATACATTCTTTCTTTCTTTTTTCTAAATACGCATATTCTGTCCTCGCGTGCACATGTCATTTCAGCACATCCACCCTTTTTAACATTTCCATTCTTCCTCTCTTTCTCTCTCTCCTTTTAATTACATACTTCCCTCGTTTTTTTTTTCTTTTTTCGCCCGTTATTGCTTTCACCTTTGTCCCCCACCAACACAAACCAGAAAAAAAATTACAGCAACAAATTCTTAAAACACAACACAAAAAAAACATAATTACGGCAAATCGTCCTTTTTTTTCTAACTAGAATGTTCTTTTCCTACAAAGTCTCAACAATTGTTTTTGCGTGTGTGTGTGCGTGCGTTCTTTTTTCTTTTTTTTTAACAAAATGTGTCTTTCTTTTTTTCTTTCTTTTTTTGAATCTTAACAATTAACAAAATGTGTCTTTTTCTCTTTCTGCGTAATTTAATAATGGGCTGTGTATGTGTGCGTTCTTCTTTTTTTTTCTTTTTTTAACAAAATGTGTTCTTTTTCTTTTCTTTTTTCTTTTCTTTTTTTCTGTGTCTTTTAATAATTAACTAGATGTGTCTCTCTTTTGTGTATCTCAACAATTTTCCACCCCGTGTCTCGCTCCTTTTTTTCTCTTCCTTTTTCTATCCATTTGGACCACACGAGGTGCTCGTACTTCATGACAGCACCAGATCGATATCGAACCGTTTCATGTTGGAAACGGCAGGTCACGGCTACCAAATAACCCAATGTTACGATACATCGATTTACATGTCTACTCATATCATTTTGTAACCAGTCTTAAATCTTCACGTATCAATTTACGGCCCTTCAGGCCTTTTTAAAACCACGAATCTGTTCACGGCATCTCAAGCCTTTTTCAATTACGGCCTCTGTTCATTTATACGTATCTTAAAGTCTCTAAAAAGTTCTCAAATAAATCTCAAGGTTTACCTTATCTTCTGTTCTCTTCTTTGGCCTGTGATTCGTCTAGTCTTCGCTGGCTGTGTCGTCTTGATCGAAGGAAGAGGTCTGTCTCAGACAGAATGAATACACGAGACACGAATTTTCTTGAAGGGAAATTTCACACAAGTTTCTTTATTCTCACACAATTTTCTTATCTCTTGGTTCGTTTGCTGTCAGGGGGATTCCGGTCTCGACTCTCTCATACTTCGGCTATTTTCTTTCCTTTCGGGATATCTTCTGCCCTCCCAGAACGGGGCCTTACCAGTTTGCCGGCTACATGCTCGCACCCGGTCTGAACGGTATCGCCTCTAAGCTCAGACTGATTCTAAAAAGCTAAGTTTTTGTTTTCCGTGGTGACGTAATCATCATTCCCACGCACGATATGGGGACAAAAATGACTCACTCTGATCTCTGACTCAAAGGTCACGTCAGGTGTCTAAATTTATTATGGCTATTCTTGGATCAAACACTTCTCTGAACTCACTTCTGAGTCCAGAAACAAAACTTATTTTTCAATAACAAAATTAGCTATTTGATACTAGTTAACCTACTGTGCCTTGCATAATGGGGCCCTACAGTATTGTAACACCCGCCACTAGTGCTAAAGTAAGTCGGCCGCTAAGAATAACCCCGTTGCCAAGGGAGACAAGTTTTCGACTTGCTATTTTTTATGCGTTAACCCTTTTCACACGTGTTTGAGTTCAACTTTCCTTATGAATTTTCTAAGACTCACACCCTGGTCCACGATAAGGAGTCTGCTGTAGTTTTTATCCCCCTCAATAATAAAAAAAAACATGCCTTATACATTCTTATTTTGTTAATTTTTTAAAACCAAAAGTGGCTGAAAAGTTGTCTCCCTTAAATAGCGGGGCTTTATTTAGTGCTGGGGGGCTTCTTAAAAAGATCCAATATTTCTTAAAATAAATATTTCCTTAAAAAGACGCATCCTACATTAAAAATAAATATTTCTTGACGAAAACAGCTTTATTATCAAGGTCAACCTGTAGGGTCAACCGGTGTAGACCGAATTTCGTCTCTTTTTCGTTATTCAATTTCCGGGGTCCTTATTCTTTGTATGGTCCGTTTTTGTTTTTTTACTGGACTTCAAGCTAGGATCAAAGTTCTTCTGCCTTCGATCAGGGAAGTAGAGGTCCTCCTAGACTGAGGCTATTTTATAAGTGATTGTTAACGGCCATGAAATGGTCACACCACACATTAACCTCGATTTTGAGTCACATCTAGTCCTCGTGGAGAGGCAAATCAATCACATTAAGCATTTCTTAAAAGCTTTAAAAAGTTTCAAGGGAAGTAACTCTTAAAATATATTCCACAGTAATCTCCCCTTTACTTAAACCTCTTCACAAAACCAAATAGAGTGAATTTTACCTTTATTTGACAAACTTATAATCGTCTGTGCCGGTAGAAACATACTGCACGCAAACGACAACATTGTTGCAAAAACAAGAGTGAAGATAGAGGCCCCTGGGAAAGGGCCGGGATGGCAGCCTCAAATAAAAATGGTTGGATATCCTACATGGAGATCTTCAGATGACCAGACTTCACTCTGACCAAGTCTTTGACCGTGTATCATGGAGGGAGAACTCCAGTTCAGACCCAGCTGCATGGGATAAACACACAAGCAGTGGCGTAGCTAGACCTTTTGCCGCCCGGGGCGGTAGTAAAATTTGCCGCCCTCCCCCCGGCATTTGGGTGCCCGGAAAATTCGTCCATGGATAATTCGCCCATGGATAATTCGTCCATGGAAAATTTTTTGCTAGGTAGGAAAACTGGTCCATTATTATTAAGTTAACATTATTCTTAATTTTCATACCTTGCGAAAATTAGTTCTACGGTATCTAATTTTCCTAAATTCAATTAAATTAAAATTAAAATATGAAAACTGATTTTTAATATTTTTTATTCATTTGAGATTTTATCTGTTTTCCTTTTGTTTTAAGTAGATGGTGGGGGTTGCCCGGGGTGATTTTGTCCGATCCCCCAGCTAGCAATTGTAAAGTTTAAAAGGAGTTATAAAAAGTATGCTACACAAACAAACGTTTGGACAGTAATAAAATTAATGAATTCAAACTTTCGCATCTAATGTTATTTCCTCTTTGATGTCGGTGTATATACACCCAAATATCCAACTTTCTTTTCGCACCTATTCGATAAAAATGTATATGAAAGTTCCCCTTTAAGTATGAAATAAAGGAGAAAATGCAACCACAAGATCAGATGCATCTTTAATTCTCAACTCGGTACTATCGTTTCCGTTTCTTTTATTTCTGAACCTTTGGAAAACTATTCTCCCAGAAATCAATGATGCCCAGAAATATCTTAAAAAAAAAGGGCTGGATCTGCAACAAAGTTCTGTCAGGCTGACGGCGTTGAAAGATTTCCTTCTTCAGAATAGAGAAAAGATAGTGGACACTGCAATAGACGAGTCAAAAACACTCTGCTCTGAAATGGGGATAAGCATGGAGCGTCGTATTCGAAAAAAAAAACGAATGGATGGTGAAGGATTGACTGATGCAGCGCTGAGTTTTGATACTGAGTTGAGACGGGAAATGCTGTCTGTCATAGACAGATTGACTGAAGAAATATCTTGCAGATTTCAACAAGTTCACAATCTTGCAAATAAATACGCTTTTCTTATACCGTCAAATCTGCTTGATGATAATTATGATTGTCAGCTTGGTGGATTTGACGAAGATATAGAAAAAGAGAAATTCTTTGCTGAAAAGAAGAGGTTACAGTATGTTGTAAAAGCTTCAGAAAAAGACAAAATCGATGGACCTCTTGAACTTTTGAACTTTATACAAAGATACCAACTTGGGGATTCCGTCCCTAATATTGTGATCTTGCTGAGAATTTTCCTCACCAGAGCTATTAGCGTTGCTAGCTGTGAGCGCTCTTTCTCAAAACTGAAGCTCATAAAAAACTACCTTAGATCAGCAATGAGCCAGACAAGACTTACAGACTTGGCAATCCTCTCAATAGAGAGGGAACTTGTCGAGGAAGTGAATTTTGATAGAGTCATTGATAACTTTGCCGAAAAAAAGGCGCGAAAAATCTGTTTGTAAATTTTCAACAGACTTGATGCCTTGCGACAGTTCTCTCACAAAAAATAAATTTATAGCCTTATTTGCCATTCATAAATACATTTGTTTAAAATATATTAAAACTATTTTTAAAAGAGTTGAAACGTTATTAACAACAACAAATTTCTGAAAACCGAGCGATTACACACACGGATTTAAAAAAGCACCGATACAAGACGTTTTTTCTCTTCGGAGGGCTCGCCCTCTTAATAATAACATTATGAAGACAAAGAAAAGAAAACTACATCGGACTATTCTCTCCTTGATACATCCATGTTATTTGGCGAAAATTCGGACTTTAACAACAACGACAAAAAAGTAAATAAAAATGATTTTATCATTTCATAACATTTTCAGGTTTTCAAATGTTCTCATTTAAATTTATTATTATATAAAATTATAGTATAAAATTTCATATTTTTTGTTAACTTTTGTTTTTTTTAATTTTTTTCTCTACTTTCTATTTTTACCCTCTCAAAATGCCGCCCCCTCAGGTGTGCCGCCCGGGGCGGCCCGCCCCCCTCGCCCCCCCCCTAGCTACGCCAGTGCACACAAGAAAATGCTGACCATTATAAAGTGCGTCATGACGTTTTTTACATGTTTCTCTAATTTAGTCCGACTCCAGTCACTAATTTGACCCCTGATGACCCCAAATAAATTCGAAGATAAATATAAATCAAACCATTGGATTATCGATTTGTATTTGATCTTGGTACATAACTTTGTTTTCAATTTCATCGCTGGACAGACACATATTTATAGTCTATGTAAGAAAGATTCAGGAGTACAAATGCATTGAAACAGTTTGGGAGTTTAAGACATGTTGAGAGAGAAAAAAAGAACTCTTGTGTGGCAGTTAAGGAGAATACATTTCTTTTTTTCATAAAAGTATTTGAATAAATAGATTATCTATTCATTGAATTCTTCATTCATTCTTTATTACAATAATTTCCTCACAATTGTCCCCCCCCCCCCCCATCTATATAAGTGACCGTACGTGTATCCGGATCGCTTCAATAATCACGTATAAGCAAAGAAGAGGCTTAATCTCAATAATATCTGATAATAATACAAAAAGAAATAATTTCTTTCACTTGTAATATAGACACACAATTATTCCCTTATTATTAAAACAGAACAAAAAGAGTGAAAGAGGGAGTTTTGTCTTCTTTTTCTTATCGATTAATTTTGTTTCAATGATTTCAAGTAGTGAATAGGAATTAAATTGCAAAGCGATAGTGAGTGGGCGAAACCTGCTAGTTTAAAAAATATAAAAGGTGACATTAAAAGACATTCAAGATCTGGTGTGGCAAAGCCGTGTCTAGTTCTTATGAATTTTGAAACCTGATGAACAGTGCAATTTGAGTAAATAAAATTGATGTATTTATTTACCTTCTGAAGAGGCCAAGATGTGATATACACAAGCCCGAGGACCATTTAAAAAAAATAGTCTGATCATCGCCCCCCAGTATTATTTCACAAGTGAGAGCACCGAGGCGACAGGAAATAAACCTACTTTTTACCTCCTTTCTGAGGTGCCACCTGAGACAAAGTTTCCTGAGACTGCATCAGCGAAGTAGTAATTTCTTTATTTTGAGTTGTATCCCCTTTGGCTGGGAACACTTTATGGCAAGAGTTGTGGTATCATAAATCTTGCAAGCAGACAAATGTTGAGGAGTTTTGAAAGGCGCTAACCCTAAGCAACAAGACAGGCACCCCATTACGTTGTGCTGATTATACCCTTTTCAAATGTTGATCGGTTTGTATATGTAGTTTCTGTTAAGTAGACAACAAGGCTTCACATTTAAACAAACCAGTTTATAATAGAAAAACAAGTCTCATTTCTTTGTCAGCAAAAAAGGAAATATCCAACCATTTTGATAAAAAAAAGCGCTCGATTTAAGGACACCTGTTTCCCTTTTCTTACCCTAGCTTGTAACTCAATTTGTGGAATTGCCTTTTCATATAGTTGCTTATCCCCACCGTTTCTATAAATAGATATACACGGTGAGGCATAAAGGTCTCCCATCTTTTAAATGGATATAAACAAAAGAACATAATTATCTATAAAAAAATTGATTATATTTCATAAAAGTTTTGTTGAAATTTGTTTTTAACAATTATACCAGAGAAATGGCAGATATTGTTCGTAATCGATTGATGTGGTCGGTTTTAAAAATCCTCCATCACTTCATCTAACCTCAGGTGGAATTGTGCAGATTTCTTCGCCAATTTTTTTCCTTCAAACCCTCAAGAAGACAATGTTATCGAACAAGGGTTGTGGAGTCGGTAGACCAAACGCAAGATTCCAACTCAGCGTGTTTTTCTAGTCTCTGAATTCAAGCTTCCATTTGTTTTATGAACAAAAAATAAATAAAAGAAAATAGATAATGAAAAATGGCTAAAACAAAAAATAATGACAAAAAAATCTTTATATAACATATTTTTGCCATTTTTCATTGTGCATCACCTTTTCGGAGTCAGAACCAGTCGGTAATTTTCCATGGTTTGGCTACTAATGCAATGTATTTTCTCTGACTTTAACTCCACAGCCCTGCATTGGGCGTTACTAAAAGTTGGAAAATGCAGCAGTGAAAGAGAAATTTAGAATGATCTATCATTTCAACTTTTTTTTATTCAAATAAATATTTTCTAAATTTAAATGTCAAGTCTACTTTTGACCTTTCATCATCATCATATTCAGTTTAATGTTTGTTTTACATGCTGACATGTGTTGGACGACTTTTAGAAATTGACTTCCAAACTTATCTCTGGTCAGATTTCTTTAGAAATCATTTCCTTAATTGAGGCAAGATTTTTATAGGCCAGATGCCTTTCCTGACGCCAACCCAGTGAGGTGATGGGGACCAGTGTTTTCATCGAGATAATCCCAAAGAAAATTGCCCACCAAGGCTAAAGAGCGTTTTACCTGTCCTACAATAAATATTAAAATGTCAAAGATTACATTTTTTTAAAGAAACAAAAACAAAATGTTTTTTAAATTAAAGATTATTTTCCATTGACATTAATAACAACTAGCGGGACTTATAGGAATTCCGCAGTTGTATCTTTTATCTGTTTTATGTTGCTGCTGTACTTATGTGGGTTTATCTCCAAAACCTTTACATTCTATGAACGTATGACACGAACACGGACTCCATATTATTGCATCATTTTGGGACAGAACAGATTCATTTATTTGCAGAAAATATTAAAAATTCATATTTAAAATAAACTAGGCACAAGGCCATTAAAAGTGTGGGTTATATATATGGGTGTTGTTGGTCATCCTTGGTCTACAGTGATAACAATGTCTATCCTGCTAGAACCATCTCGGTCACCACAATACCACTAGGGGCCGAATTGATTTGAAATGTTATTCTTCATAAATAGACATATATACAAAGATTTAATTGGAATAAAACGGGAGTGGGGATTACACTTTGATCCTTGCCTGACGGCCCAGAAAGTGTATTTTGGTTTGAGTTTCACATTTGACACAGCAGCGACATCAGATGAAATCGCATAAACATGCGATTTCATCTGATGTCGCTGCTGTGTCAAAAAAAAGGGGTGCAAGGTGATAACATATATACGAACTTGAAATTGTCTTAGCAAAAATAATAATTGTTATCAATAATACTATTTATAAGAAATATAAATATGCAAAAGTTAATAAGTTCGAGTTTTTTTTTCTGGTACAAATGTTCCGACTCAGAATTTTTTTTGAAACCAAAAACTGCAAAGTCATTGGCCAACCACTTAAATGAAGAAATGAAATAAACATCCAAAATACTAAAGACCAAAAAGATGAAATCAATAAAAAATCAGTTTTTTTTGCTCAGTTTTCTGTACAAATGATGAGCCTGTAAATTAAAAATAGGTTTTAATAAATACAAATGTTAATGACAAATTAAAAATGAACACAATTTCTTTTATGTACAATTTCTTTAATCTTAGAATTCCCAGTGTTATAATATAATACATGTGCCAAGGAGAGCACTCAGAGCAAACAGTCTTGTACCAAACTAGGATGTTGAATATAATGAACAAGAAAACATGAGATTGACCTTTGGATAGGGTGCAAAGATGAGGTCATGGAATGCACAAAGAAAACGGTTGGAAATAAAGATCAAATAATGACATGAGAAAGCACAAGTAAAAGGAAAAGAGAAAAAAATTAGGATCACTCTCTTTTTTTCTGGACGCAAAACGCACGTGTCTCTCTATCTGGTTCATTTGGTTTCTCCTCAATAGCCCCGCCACAGACAAACAAAGATTGACTTTAAGGAGTCCAGAAAAAGAAATCAGTTCATTTTGTAATACTGAGTTTGAGTGAGTTTCTTTTCTTTTTACTCTGCAAGGGGAGTGAACATTCAACAACAATTCTCATCATTTTGTTCTTAGAATAAAAATTCCCATCATATTACAACCCCCCCCCCCTTCCCTCCCAGAAATACTTGACACATTCAGAAAACAATAATGTAATTTAAATATTTTTTTACATTTAAAATAATTTATGCATCAAACAGAATTTCAATGAACAGAGTTTCTTTCCAAGAACTTCCCATTTGTTGAACACATTACCACGGGATTGCTTCTCTGCAGACTACAACATGGTTGTCTTCAAATCCAATGCCAACAAATACTTGTCATCAACCGTGATTACTTATAATCAAACTTTGTTCATTCCATTCATCATTTTACTGGTACTACCAGATCAGGCTATCTGAAGATATCGGCTTCCTGACTTAAAATGCACCAAATATTGATGTTATTGTTTTTTTCCTTCCCCTCTGCAAAATTCAATCATGTTCTGCAAAGCTAAAAACAAAAACAACATTTTTCATTTACAAAACAACCAATAAATATTTGAAGATATAAAAAACTTGAAGCATAAAAACTTTTACCAAAATGACCGGATTCGGCATTAAATGACCCGAAAAGGGTTGATTGATATGCCATCAAACAAAACAACCAAAACATTCATCATTTTTAATCCTCTTATACTATTCTTCATCATTCAACTGACAACCCATCCATCTCATTAACCTTCATCCTTGAATGTTTTTTGGCCTTGATAAATGGCGACTCATAAGTAAAAAAAAACAAAAAAACAATATTTTTTTTACTAAACTAATCGTTTCATATAGTAAATAGAATTTACTTTTAGCTTTATAGATTTAAAACTCTCATGGAATTTCATGATTTCATTAGAAAGGATTAAAGATCTACATTTTAATTTTAGCTTAGAGTTGAGGAGCATATAAGTATAAAGGCAAAGGTATAAAGACCCATACTTGGGGGCTCAGGCTACAGCCATCTATGATACTGGCCCTGCTTAGTAGGAAATTACCCTTTGTAAACAAAACAAGGCTTAATTTTTATTTATTAAATTTTTTTAATTTTTTAAAATCAGAATTTTCTAATTTGAACAAAATTTTCAGCATTCAACACTAAACTATAAATTTTCTAATTTAACATCAAAGCGATTATCAAGAATGCAAGTTTGCGCCAGATTAACGAACATTGGTTGTTTTACCTTTTTCAAGTGATTTAATGGCGAATCCAGTCATTTTAGTAAAACATTTGATGCTTCAAATTCTTAATATTTTGTATATGAATGGTTTGTAGATTAATTTGTTTTGTCGACATTTGTCTTTTGTAAAGAAATAATTTGTAACTGATAGATTCTATTTAAACCAGATGGGACCTTGACAGGTACTACCACTCCGAGGGGGGGGGGGGGTGTCCAAAGTAGATTTGGGACATAAAGAGTTTAAACTTCCTAAAACTCCCAACTTGAGGCCTCACCACTGGATTCATTTGCAGGACTGTAGCAGTAACGTTTGGTTTAAATGTATTGTTATTGTAAACAGTGACTCATTTCTGTCAACAGGGTGGCAAAAATAAAATATAGAGGGGCTCCAGAACACTACAAAGCCTTCCCTAGTCAAGGTAGGCTTTGAGAGGGGGGGGGGGGGAGGGGGAGGGAGAGAGAGAGAGAGAGAGAGAGAGAGAGCACTTCCGCACACTTATTAGATTTAGAGAAGGTTGTGGTTACTGTGATCAATATATCTTTTTGAAAATTGCTACAAAATACTCAGAGTCTAATATAAGTTTGAAAAAGTTTTCAAATCCCAAATAATCCCTCGGATTAGTCCTGAAACAAAAACAAGACTAAAAATAACAGACAATAAATACAAATAAAAAGGAATAGAAATCAGGGTTTAGAGATAGAACACTCTTAAAACTGACATTAAATAATAATTTTTAGATATGTTCAAACATAGTTATAAGAGACTCTGTCCCCACTTAAGTTTGGAATAACATTTTCATCACTGAACTCCCAGATTGAATGGATCTGTTCTTTTGATATATTTATAAATGTTTGAGAAATGTCTTTCATCACAGGAGAATACATAAAATAGTTGGTTTAATTTGAAACACAGAGTGAAAAAAAAAAGAAGATTATTACAAACCGAATCACTTGTTACTGATGGGTTAGAGGCTTTAATTATAATCTTTAAAATTACATCCCTTTTAGTAGAGATTTACTAAAACGAGTATTGGCTTTTAGATTGAAAGGTAGTGGCATCATATTCATTTTCTAATATAGCTTATACGATTATGTTGCCCGGATTTTAAATAGTATCTAAGCTGACAAATCAAACTTTGATTCTGACTAGCCACTTTTTCATGTTATTGTTGTACCACGTCATTTGCTATCAACATACTTTGTTACATGTTATGTAAAAAAAAAACCCCATTTAATCCAATTTGGCAGAAATACTACTTCTGTCCCTATTTACTTGCCTCCCCATGAGGGTAGAGTTAGACATAACGTCGGTTTTTAATGTGGGGAAAATTCAGCTCCCAAAGGGGCACTATGGATTGGGAGAAAAAATTAAAATTGCCTCAGTCTCGAAGGATTTCTGACCGAGACAGAAAAAATGAAGTGTAGCATCAGAACAGATACTACACTTTGATCCGAGCCAAAAGGCTGTAATACTTATTAGATTCATAGAGAAGGTAACGCTACTTAATAAATAACAAGAGGTTTAGTATACTTAATAATACTTAATTAATATGGAAAAATTGACTTAATTAATACTTAATAAATAACAATAGGTTTAGTAAAGCTCGATAAAGAAGGTTAAAAAAAAAGGGTGTAATTTTGAATATCTCACTTGACTGAAAAGTGGACTTCAGCTCATAATGGTTTGGCTTGTCTGTCACATGTTGTAACCCTTTTGGGGTTAATCATTTAATAAAGAAACAATAGCTATTGTCAACAGATGTATACAATTAGTCAAACACAAGTCACCATTCATAGATTTCCCAACAGTATTAATGTGTTGCTAACCTTAATAAATATGATAGGATTCGAACTTGCCATAGGCATTTCCATAATCCGCAATGGTATATGTTAGGCTAATCCTGCACTGTTAAATAGTTAATACTCAGTTTTATAAAACTTTAGAGAAATGTGTTTTTTTAGATTGGTTATAACATCTTCAAACCGAGAGTAGACAAGAGATTCAGTTGATATTAGTAAAAATTTGGGTAAAACTCGAGATAAATCACGCTCCCTCTGAAATGAGCATTAACGATTATTAAAAAAAAATTTTTTTTTAATAACATTTACATTTTTCAAAAGGGGACTCCTTTGTAAAAATGAGTCCTTGCTTACAAATGTTGATTTGTTATGTTTCTTACCGACTTTTTACTACTGCCGATTTTGGAATTAAAGGACTCCCTTTACACTGGATTAAGGTTGGAAATCTTTTACGGTTTGTAAGTCAGGGCTCACTTTACAAGGAGTTAAGCTAGGAAACAAGACCCCCGTCCCCCTTGCTGTAAAATGTAAGAAATTTATTTAATTTTTTTTTAAAATAATCGTGAACTTTATTGCCTAATTGATAGTGAAAAAAGAAAAAGTAAAGCTCCTTTCCTCAACCATCTCTGTACCAGGACGTTAGTCTATTATCAGTTATACACATGCGCAGAATGTTTGCTTACAACATCTGGTATTCCCAAATGGTTACCCATCTAAGTACTGACCAGGATCAACATCACTTAACATCGGTGATCTGACGAGAACCGGTGTCAATGTGCTTTAGATGTAAACTGAAGAAATATCTTGAAAGATTTGCTAACAATAATTTTAGAGGGTGTGTGTGTAGTTTGAAATTGTGACATTTTTTTTTTAGTAGTAAAGCATTGGTATAAGATTGGATTAAGCGCTTTCCAGATGTAAACGGATATTCCAGATGTTTGAGAAAATTATGTAATTCACAAACACAGAATAATTGAAGAGAAAAAAGGAAGAGTTATGGAGAATATGAGAAGTGAGTGCTTCCTTTTTTACCATTCTGTAAGAGAATATAGAGAAGAGTTGGTTAAATGAAGCACGGTATAGACAGGTTTTATGATTTCCCAGATTTTATCTTCCTTGTCCAGATGACGGATTCTGTGCAAGCCAAATGAGATAGTCTTCCTGTGCCGACAATTCCACATTCGGCATTTTTGTTTTGTTGTTAGTGTTTTGCATTTGTTTTCTTTAAATCCAGTTGAAGTTTTTGTTTGTGTCAGCGTTTCAACAGGAGGATATATATACCCATCGTCACACAGGACAAAGCTATGGGTATGTGAAGACGGACACCAATCACAGAAGCTGGAACATAAAAACAAAGAATATTTAAATTTAAAAAAAAATTTCTTTATGATCTTCTTAATAATCAGAGTTTACTTAATATACATACAGGGTGTTCAGGATAAATTTGATAATTCTTCAAGAACTTACGAAAACCAATCGAGCTGGGGGACACTCTGGTTTTTCTCAGATGAGAAGAACTTCTACGAAGACCAATTGCATAACGCCTGTAGCCTGCACGTGGTTTCATACGTCATGAAGACCACGTTCCCTCAAACTGTGATGGTCGTTGGGTGTATTTCTAGCGAAGAGGGACTTAGATTCAATTCATATGGCTATATGGAGTTTCTGTCCACTGTTATAAAGCGCCGTGTGGAAAGAGTAGCTGCGGGAAAGTCATACGCGTGGCAGCAGAACTCAGCTTTGTGTCATACCTCCGGGAGAACTTCCACAGCTTTACCAGTTTCCATATCTGGCGCCCTAACTCACCTGATTGCTACAACTGTTATGTGTGAGGCGCAGTTGAGAACGACACCAACCGTACTGCCTGCAACACCAAGGATAAGCTGATTGTCAGGATCAAAATGGTGTTTAAACATTTCTCAAAGGACACTGAGAAAGCCACATGCTCCAGGTTCAGGTTCTACCTGGAGGCTATGGTGTAGGCTCAAGGCAGTTTCTTTAAGTGAGCTGTATTCAGCAAAATATGCACTTTAAATTTTAAGAATACATCAATCATTGGCCAAGATATGAGTTTTTCTTTCCTTTCCAAAAAGTGTCCAAGTTATCCTGAACACCCTGTATATATATTTAAAAAAAGCAAATCACACTAAGAATATTTTTATGTATTAACTCTAAATTTCCACACAAATAAGTATAACTCTTTATCCGTAACATTTCAAAACAAAAATTATTATTAATAACTCAGATAAAAAAACAAACAAATCACATATTTAAGAATACATCCATGCTGTAATAATGAAAAAATGACTTTGTGCACTGATGTTACGCCAAATAAATTTGAAAATTAATGTTGGAATTTCGATTTCCAACTAGTTTGAACTTGTATTCAAGGGACAAGAGTACGCTTCTGAACGATTGGATCTACTGTGAAACTGCAGCCAAATGTTAATTATTATTTTTATTTCAATTTTCTCATCTTGTTTTTGCTGCGTATCTTTTTAGGATTTTAACTTCCTTTAAGCGCAATTGTTTGTATCTCTCTTGCACTTGGTTCACCGGGTATATTTGTCAGGTAGCTTTTTAAATTCTTTTTTATGAACCTGGTTGATCATATGATTACTGGAATGATGGAGATCTTCCTAAGATTCCAGTTTCTTTGTTATTAAACAAATTAATTCCGGATCACACATGAAAGAAAACAACTTGTGTATTTCTGTTTTGGGAAAACTGTCCAATTTGCAGATAATATAAATAAACTCAATAGATTTTTTCTTTCTTTTTCCTCTTGTTTACCCCTACCAAGGCACATTACCACTGAAGAATAAAGGGTTACTGTGATAGGAACCGGATTTATAACGGTGGGGGAGATGGAGTTGGGCAGCAAAATGTTTGTTCACATTACATTAAAATTTTTGCATATTGGTACGGTCAGGGAAACAGGGAGAGAATTCCAAAGGCAAGTGGTCCAAGGAAAGAAGCTATTAGAGTAGAAAGTTTTCCAACACCTGAGGACCTCTATGGAGAAGGGGTGTAATTTTGCTATTAATCGGGTGGGTCGGAGGTGTTTACGTTGTGAGGGCGGGTACAAGTGCAGTAAGTTCAGCAAAGCACATGCGACGATGCGACACGGACTGGAGCTGGCAGCCAGTGCATGACCTATTAGGTTAGAAATTCTTTTTTGCATTCTGACCAAGAGAAAGATGCTAGTGGTTGGTGCACCAGCCCAGATGTGAAAACAAAACTCCATACACAGGCGAATAGTGGCTTTATAAAGATATAGGATACTAGTAGGTGCAAGCAGCTTTCTAGCCTGGTAGAGGGAGATTTCCGAAAATGGGTAAAAACAGTGAAATTTTAATAAAATTTAACTTACGATATCTCAACTATTTTTCAGGTTATATCTATGAAATTACTATGTAAATAAATGTAATCTTTCCTCTTTAATGATATCATTTTTTTCTTGTACGATGATTAGTTTTCTTTTGCAGGTTGATTTGAATTATGTAACTATTTTAATGACAAATGTGTTTAGTTCTGCATTTTTTCAACAACAATTATTTAGTCCTATTTTTTAACGTCTGTGCCGTTCACGATATTGCTTGTTCAATTTTTAAAGATCATTCCTTTTTATAAAAGAAGGATTATTCTACAATTTGGTAGGCGAAGTATAGAATTTTAAATTAATTTTCATTAAAAATTTCCAAGTATAAAACTTTAGTGAATAAAATATAAAAATTTAATAAAAAAAACTTATCATTTATACCATTATATAAAGCAGGGTTTACCTAATAATAATCAATAGAAATAATTAAAAAATCGTGAACAGCTTGAATATAAAAAGAGCCTGTGTTTTGAACTTTTTGTCATTTTCATGAGTGAAGTTGAACACACTGAACTGAAATTAACCCCCCCCCTCCCCCAGACGAAAATCAACAGCTAGCTACAGGCTATAATGGACATTTCACAGTTTCTAGGTAAGTTGAATTTCTTTTTACTTATTCTATTTATATAATATTGGTATAAGACGTACGAAAAAAAAAAAATTATAATTTGAAAAAATATAATTGCAAAATACTTGCAGAAAATAAAGAACTAAGAAAAAAAGTCAAGTTCTTGGAGAATGAGGGACTAAAATTGAACAAGGAAAAAGTATATTTGCAAAAGACAAAAAGTTTCTTAGGCAAAAACAATTGAAAAATGAGGCCACTCTAATTCATGATTTATTTGAACCTTTATCGGAGGAAAGAAAAATTACAATAACTAGGAACAAGATTTTCAATCGCTTCACTGACAAAGTCCGGCTGACCGTTATAGGTTTTCAAGAACTTTATAATAAGCCTTTGTTTAAAAATTGACCACTGATTTCTTTTCTATAACAGATTTCCAGGTTTCGATGACAATCTCTTTTTATTTTTTTTACATGCCGAAAGTTGGATAACTCCACAAAATCTTCCAATATTAGAAAGAAAAACCTTTTTTTTTAATTCCTCATCCTAAAATTAGTCAAGTATAAAAGTTTCAGGCTTGTATCTTGTATAATGGGTAACTTTTTACAAAAAGTTTGGTAAGGTGTACATTTGACCCATTTTTCTGCCTCAGGCCATGTTTACATGCTAGAAATAAGAGGTTTTTATGGATGTAATAATGAAAAATACTTAGCTTAATCTGTATGATGTTATGAATCATAATAAGTTTCAATGTGTTAGCTGTTAAAATAAAACTTCTATGAACAGTCAAAGTTGCTCTTCTGTATCGTTTCCGCACAATTTTTGTGATGGCATGTGATTTTCACCAATGTTTAAGACTGGGCATATTGAAGAATTATTAATTCCATCTATATAATATTTCTTTTAATGAACTATGGCATTATGTTTATAAAGAATTTTCATTTATTTAAAGCTTTTATCTTCAGTTATACACTGATTAAGTTGGCCTTTTGTTCAGTATCACACTAAACGCGATGTCCGGCCAACTTTGAATGGACATAACTCGGGTACTAATTGAGATACGAAGATAAATTTGGTATTTTTTAAAATCTTGCAGCACTATATATGCATGAAAAAAAAAAAAAAAATCAGTTTGGGATACCTACTTCTATGTACTTATTTCACTGAGAATGTCAGGCTGAGGAGTTTGAATGTTTTATTACTTGCAGTGATGGACACTGCAGCCAATGAAATGATGGGAACCACTTAAAAGGATGTTGTCAGCATAATGGTCATCACTGACATCAGTGTCCCAACCAATGTCAACAAACACACACACCTGCAGTTTTATTTATATAGAATATTTACACGTTTCAAATTCATTGTGGTTATGACAACCACAATGAATTTGAAACGTGTAAATATCACAATGTAACAATGTAACAATCACAATGACTGGGGAACTCCTTTTGAGTTATTGAATGTCAAAGCAACACCTATTGGAAACGATTCACATGCAGTCAAGAAGGGGGTTCATACCTTTCCCAATGATAACCACAATGAGGATAAAATCCCAAAACATGCAAATAATATGGGAGGCAATCATCATAGCAAATGTGGTTTGCCAGAAAGCCGACGTCACAAAACATCATTACAGCAAAAAAAAAAAAATCGTTTACCTGAAAAATGAACCCAAATTCAAATGAAAGTTAACGTTTATATACAAATTTTATTTTTATTTTAAAATTCAGTATAATTTATTTTTTCAATAACCCCCCCCCCTCACCTATAAATTTGTTGCTAAAAATACTATTTCCATGAATTAATACTTTTCAATCAATTTTATTCTGTTTTTTTTATCATAAATACTGTTTAGAAAAATTAAATTGGTGTCATTTTTAAATTATACAGAATTTTTAAAAATCCCTATTCATATATAAAAGTTATCTTTGTTTGAATTCAGCTGGTGGAAATGCCACTTTGGGTGGGGATGTTTTGCCTTAATGTAATCAGGTTTTTAACAGGTGCAACATTCACTTTTATGAATCAAGAAAATAAAAATAAAACAAACAAAAAAGCAAACGATGCTAGTAAATTAACAAAAATAAACAAAAAAACAACATTCACTTTTATGAACCAAAAACAAACAAAAAAACAAACAATGCTAGTAAATAAACAAAAAAAAAAACCAAAAAAACAATAAATTTCATATAAAAAGGTCTTTTTTTAGTTTTGTTACAGCATTTAAATATATAAACAATAACTAAAAAGTTATCTATACATTTTTTGTAAGTAAACAAATTTGGTTTGGGATTTTTTTGATCGAAAAAATGTTATTCTGAGGCAAAAACAATTTGTTTACAATTAGAATACTGTGGTGTTTGAATGATAGACTAATTGGAGTGCTGAAAATAAATTTTGTCTGTTTTTATTGTTTTCTTTTCTATGGCAGGTATACTCCATTATATGATTTTGATTCTAGAAAATGTCTCAAATTTAAGGAGTCTTAAGAAGAAATTGAAATTCAGTGAATCTTGCTTAAATTGGATCAAATTTAATGAAAATCTGAAGTATTTGAATTTTCAAATGAGAGGTTGTACCCATATTATACCCCTAAAACCCATCATTAGGAACCTATGATTGACATGTCCTTAATTTAAAAACTATATGCCAGACAAAGACTGACCATTTTATGGCGAGGATAAGGCAATTCTCCTATGGGAGTGGCCCCCACTCCCATAGGAGAGTTGGATTTTTCGAACTAATATTTAGCCCCCCTCATTACTTCCATGTTAATTAAACCATGATTTTTATCCTACCATCACTAATTATAATTAACCCAAAAAAAATTATTTATTTTTCTGTGACGACTTTTGAGTTAAACAGGTAACATACCTTTGTAAAAGACACCAAAGAATCCTTTCTTCTCTGATAAGAACCAATTCTTGAGACGCGGCACTCGACTCATATATGCACACGTACAGATCACCAATAAACCAAAGATCATGAGGCCATCAAAAGAATAGACTGTTTCAAAAACAAAAAGACATTGCAAAAATCAGAGGAAAGTTTGAACAAGCTAACAATTTTAATCACCAGAAACATTCGAGAAAATTATGAAAACATCCTAGAAACAAGCAATGAAAGTAATTGTTTTTTTTATTAAACTAAAAAATGAATTTCACCCATGGTTGAAAAAAATGAATTTCACCCCTGGTTGAAAAAAAATGAATTTCACTGCTGGTAGAAAAAAATGAATTTCACCCCTGATTGAAAAAAATGAATTTTACCCCTGGTTGAAAAAAATGAATTTTACCTCTGATTGAAGAGAATCCATAAAAATTCAGAAAATTATCTGATCTTAATGAAATTTTCAAAGTTAATATAAAGTATTTATTTCATTAAAAAAAAAACAATAAACTACTAGATTTTTTTTAAAGGCACTTAAATTACTCAGTCCCTTCATTTCACGGACGAAATGCGTCTTATTCTACCTATAGTATAGAAATGCTTTGAGAACTTTAGATATTAGCTTAAAAATTGCTTTTTTTCAATTGCAACTTCAGAGTGTTATCTTTTTGTAAAGGTGGTCACTGAGTTCCGACTATGGACATACAATTTATTTCATCCATGAAATGAGGAGAGAGGGAAAGCAATTTAAGTGACCCCAAAAGGTTTTTTTTTAAAATAAAATATGTACTTTATACTAACATTCATTTATTAATCGATAAATACTTTACATTAACATTCATTTATTAATCGATAAATACTTTATATTAACATTCATTTATAAGTCGATAAATACTTTATATTAACATTCATTTATAAGTCGATAAATACTTCATATTAACATTCATTTATTAGTCGATAAATACTTCATATTAACATTCATTTATTAGTCGATAAATACTTTATATTGACATTCATTTATTAATAGATAAATACTTTATATTAACATTCATTTATTAATCGATAAATACTTTATATTAACATTCATTTATTAATTGATAAATACTTTATATTAACATTCATTTATTAATTGATAAATACTTTATATTAACATTCATTTATTAATCGATAAATACTTTATATTAACATTCATTTATTAATTGATAAATACTTTATATTAACATTCATTTATAAGTCGATAAATACTTTATATTAACATTCATTTATAAGTCGATAAATACTTTATATTAACATTCATTTATAAGTCGATAAATACTTTATATTAACATCCATTTATTAGTCGATAAATACTTCATATTAACATCCATTTATTAGTTGATAAATACTTCATATTAACATCCATTTATTAGTTGATAAATACTTCATATTAACATTCATTTATTAGTCGATAAATACTTTATATTAACATTCATTTATAAGTCGATAAATACTTTATATTAACATTCATTTATTAGTCGATAAATACTTTATATTAACATTCATTTAATTGATAAATACTTTATATTAACATTCATTTAATTGATAAATACTTTATATTAACATTCATTTAATTGATAAATACTTTATATTAACATTCATTTTATTGATAAATACTTTATATTAACATTCATTTATTAATCGATAAATACTTTATATTAACATTCATTTATTAATCGATAAATACTTTATATTAACATTCATTTATTAATCGATAAATACTTTATATTGACATTCATTTATTAATAGATAAATACTTTATATTAACATTCATTTATTAATCGATAAATACTTTAAATTAACATTCATTTATTAATCGATAAATACTTTATATTAACATTCATTTATTAATCGATAAATACTTTATATTAACATTCATTTATAAGTCGATAAATACTTTATATTAACATTTATTTATTAGTCAGTAAATTATATTAACATTCATTTATTAGTCGATAAATATTTCATATTAACATTCATTTATAAGTCGATAAATACTTTATATTAACATTCATTTATTAATTGATAAATACTTTATATTAACATTCATTTATTAATTGATAAATACTTCATATTAACATTCATTTATTTATTGATAAATACTTTATATTAACATTCATTTATTAGTCGATAAATACTTTATATTAACATTCATTTATAAGTCAATAAATACTTTATATTAACATTCATTTATTAATTAACTAGAAAAATACCTGTCCCAGGATGGTATAAGCAATAAATATAGCATTAGTTTAAAATTTTTATGTTTTTCTTTCTTTGGTGGCACCTCTTTAAATAATGTGTCTATGTTACTCACCCTGTTGCCTAGAATAAATATTCCATAATAAGTTCAATAGTTTAGGACTTTCCCAAGCACATACATATTCTTGACGCTCACACACATGCACTGATCCTTTTAAAAAATGTATTACTTATATCTTTTCTCAAAATCTTTTGTATGTAATTTATTTAAAGTTTTTGTTTTGGGTTCGGATGGGTGCACTAAAAGGTTAAGTTTACAAAAAATAATGTGCCCATGTTACTCACCAGGTTGCCAAGAATATATATTCCAAAATTCATAATGATCGGTTCATAAAAAATAAAGTAAAAAAAAACACCTTTTAAATATTGGGTTGGCCAAAAAGTACGCTCGTCTTTTGAATGTCATCTTTCTGGTCTACTAAAGATTAGTCAAATCCTGTATTAAAAAAAAGAACAAACTTTTTGGCCAACCCAATATTTGTACCTACAAAATGTTAACATTTACAAAATACATAATTTGCCCCTATTACTCACCGTATTTGTAAAAATATTTATTCAGAAATTTATAATGAACTGTTCATTAGGAGATTATATATATATATCTATATATATATAAATAAATACACATATGTATTAAAGTTTTCTCAGCTAGTTGCATAATATGCACTAACCCGACTGAAAATTTCATTAAGATCGGATAATTCTGTGTTTTTTGGTGGATTCTTTTGAATCTGGCATAAAATTCATTTAACATTTAAAACCAAATTACTTTTACTTTCATTACTCATCCCTAATTTGATGTTTGCAATTGTTTTTGGAAAATGTTTCTTTACAGTTTAATAAAATCCAGAATCTTCTTTAAAAAAATGTTAATATTTATTGAAAAATGAACTTTTGAACTTGTGACGTTATTCATCCTGGGTCGGTTAAACTGGTTCCATACAATGAATTGCTTGCGGCCTAAATGAAAGCTGACCTTGGTAGAACCTTTACTTACAGACAATCAAATGTAGATTCTTTGTTTTCGTCATATCTTCCTCTTACTGCCAATTTCAGAGTAAATGAGCTAATTTTAAAATGGATTCGGGTTGAAAACTTGCTGAATCAATAGAAAACTGAAAAAATATCTTAAAACACAGATTTTATGGGTAAAGGATGCATCCAAAGTTCCATCTTGGACATTTCTAACGAAGGACACAGAAAGCAGAACTTTGTGGTGTGAATCTTCTTTTCCTATTCATAGCAAGTGTTTGTAATATCATAGCTGTAAAAGACACGTAATATTAATAACAAAATCAAAGCCCCAACCCCGGTCGAAAAAAAATCAGAAAATCATTCAATTTTAATTAAATATTTCATAATTTATTTATTAACGAATGTGTCTCATAAAGCACCCGCTCCTCCCTGTGCTTCAATGGTATTACCCGGCTAACAAAACTTCTGAACAACCTTAATAGCTTCACCATCCAAATATACTTTCTCTACATCTGAATTCGCATCCGTTTCCATAAATGGTTTATTTATGGAAACGGATGCGAATTCAGATGTAGAGAAAGTATATTTGGATGGTGAAGCTATTAAGGTTGTTCAGAAGTTTTGTTAGCCGGGTAATACCATTGAAGCACAGGGAGGAGCAGGTGCTAGTACAATTGCAATAATTATGAGTCGATATGTTCAGGGAACTTCACGTCATTACTAACCAGCAGAGCGTTACCACTGTCGATGAAGGGAAAAGTTTATCAATCATATCTATGCAGTGTCATGATGTATGGAAGTGAAACCTGGCCAATGAGAGTTGAGGACTGATATGAGAATGATATGATTGATGTATGTAATTCTTAAAGACAAGCTTAGATCTGATGAGGTTAAATCTAGACAGTATAGGGAGATGTGTGCAGAACAGGAGACTTTGAGGGTGTTGGCTCGGCCTTTTGGTCGAGATCAAAGTGTAGTATCTGTTCCGATGGATACTTCACCCCATGGACTGGTATTGTCTTGGCCTTCGGGGCTTGATTTACGCCGGTCTATGGGTCTGTCCTGTGCAGTTCTAGGGGGTCCACCCTCCCAGGCTTCATCTCCCCTCTTTGGGTAGGAGTAAGTTTATTGCTTACTGTCTGAGGCGCCCCTACCGGGGAATGCCGACGGGGCTGCCCAGGCAATTTTTGATGGTCAGAGTGCTCACCTCTCGGGCGCTGGCTTTTCAACCCCCACTTTCCGACCCGACCTTGGGTCACATCTTACTTGTGGGAGTAGGATAAAACTGGCCTTGTGCCTAACTCCTGGAGAAGAGTAAATAATACTTTGAGGGTATGGACACATAGAAAGAATGGATGAGAGTTCTTGAGTTAGTAGATGTAGAACAGTTGATGTAGCCAAATCTGTTCAGAGGTGAAGGCCAACGAAAACATGGGAGGAAGTAGTAAGGATGGAATTCAGAGAAAGAGGGATAATTAAAAACCTGGTCAGATAGATAGGTTAATTTGGGTGTGTTCTACTTTTTTTAGGCGATCATGTGTTTTATCGGTTAGGGTTAGCTTGGGCCCTAATCTGCAAGGGGCATTAACTGAACAAAAAAGTGGTGAAAAAAACAAATCTGCAACAAATAAATATTACCAAAGGCAAGGTTAAATTACTCTTCTACTTATCTGGATAAGTTTATTTCTGTTTTAACTTATTTTAAAGCGTTTTCTTTGGGTAAAAACAAACGGGTTTCAGTTGGAACGAAAAAAAAATGGCGTCAATAAGCACACGGACCCCTGCTAATCGCTTAAAAATCGAAAAGTAAACAAAATACTGGTAGAAACACATGCCATAAATGTCACCAATCGTGCGAAAATGTAATGTTAACTGTATTTTGTTTAATTTTTCGATTTTTGAGCGATTAACAGGGACGCAGGGGTCCACGTGCATTGCTTATCGACGCCATCTTCTTTTTCATTCTAACTGAACACTAGTAGACACTTTTTTTTACCCCCCCCCCAAAAAAAAAACGCTTTAAAATAAGTTGAAACACAAATAAACTTATCCAGATAGGTAGAAGTAAGAGTAAATTATCTTGCTTTTGGTAACATTTATTTGTTGTTTTTTTTTACCCCTTTTTTGTTCTGTTAACTACACTTGAAAATTCCCCAAAAATATTTACTATTTTCTTTCTTTTTAAACTTTAATTTAAGCCAGAAATAACTTTCCATTCGACAGTTTAAAGGTTTCAAAATCAGTTAAATAAGTTTCGAATTTCAAAGAGCCACGATGTGTTTAGCCATTTTTAATGCACATATCAGGTAAATTCGCGCATGTGATTTTGAAGCCTTTAAAAACTGGCCGATGGAAAGTTATTTCTGGTTTGAATTAAAGTTTGAAATAGAAAAAAGTCAAGTATTATGGTTCATAAACGCTCTTATGTCAAACGAAAACACGCAGTTTCGAACGTGTCCTTGTCGAATAATTTAAAAAATTCATAGCTAAATAAATGCATCTACATTTTCTAAACAAAATGAAGAAGTTATGACAATATTCATGAAAAAGTGTCTGTAATGAAAGAACGATTTTTATTTTGTCAATAAAACAAGATAGAAAAGAAGTTTTATAATAAAATATAATGACGTTTAAATCGTAATAAAATGAAATTATAATAAAAAAGATGAAATATTAATAACGAAATCATTTTGCTCAGGTGCACAACAACACGACTCGATTTTAAGAATGATTAAACTGACCAAGTGAATTCGTTTAGTCTTTTAAAAAAAAAGACTCCGTTTTTTGTGGGTGTGATTTTTTCATTAAAACACAAGTTGTTTGTCAGAACACTTTTGAAATAAAGTTAACTTCACACAAATATGATTAACTTTGTTCTTACCGTTCGTCATGATTGCAAACGAAAAATAAGATGGAATAAATGTATAAACTTCCGACAAACTGTGACGCGTGTCAAGAGGAACGCACAGACAAAAATGGCGACCGCGCATGACAAACACGTTGAATTATCTCCCTTGGATTCATTTACACAACAGTTTTTTGTTGTTGTTTTTTTGTTTCGTTCTAAAAATAAATAAATAATGCCATAAAAAAAAAACAATTGCTAAAGGGAAAACATTAAAAAAGGACGGGGAAAGGCAATAGGGTAGAAAAAAGGGAGAAGAGGAAAAAATAGGGCTAAATCCAGACATTAAGAGTAACCAAACACTTCCAATTATGTATTTATTTTATTTTTATTTTTTATTTAAAATTTTTATTTTTTATTTAAATTTAAATTTTTTACTCCCAATATGTACCTGTGTCTCGTATTGTTGTGACACACTTCTCTATGTACGTGTGCATGATATCTAATGAAAGTGACAGGATCACAGGTAAATTAATACTGGACCTGGTGTTGCCACATGTACTAAAATATGAAATGAAATAAAATCAAATTGAAATCCGATCCGAGTGTCATGATCCGAGTTTCATGATCGTTGGTCAACACAGGGGACCCGGTCGGCACCCTGTGAATGTTGGCTTTTCTAATTTCAGGAACAAGAAGATCACTGACCAAGAAATGGGTAAATAACTTGTTAGGATCGAGGGTCGTGTTCCCCCGATTATAAACGTGTTCAGTTGAATCAAGCAATGTTGCATGCAAAGACAGAGTAATAATTAATAAACAAAAATGAAGTAGTTCAAATAACGTTTATTGAACGTGTGTGTACGTGGAATGGTGAAGTGTGTGATGTATGCATGTGTGTCGATGGAAAAACAGTTCTTGAAAAGGTATAAGAAGAAATGAGTCCGGCGTAGGAAAAGTCTTTGAAAGCCGTAACACAAAGAAAACGAGTCGAGAACTCTTACCGTTGTTTGACCACATGTTGACGGAAGAAAAGTGTGTTGGTTGTTGTTTTGCCGAGACTAGTTGAAAGGAAAGCGTGAGACGAAACGCTAGTGTATTAGCGTCGTTCTGTCGACCAGAGAAGAGTGAAACGGGACGCTAGTGTCAGCGTCTGCCTGCCAAGGCTGGTCGGTGAGGAAGAGCGAGAATTTCCGTTTTGCCCCGGGTTTTATAGTCCGAAGGGCAGATAACTCTGGTGTCGCTTTACAGTGCCACCTGTCGGTGAAAAAGCGACACCTACCGGCAAACCGGTGTAGTTATGTTTTGAAAGGAGGAGGTAACTGCTACAAGGACTCCCCCCCAGATTGAAAAATATAGAAAATATTATTCAATATGTACAGTTGTAGATGAGAAGCATTCTTTGTGGGTATGTCTGTTTTGCTGTTGAAGATTAGAAAAAAGTAGTGTGCACGCTACTTATTTCTGTTTCTGCATCTGTATTGAATGATTGATCGCAAGTGCGTCTGCGGAATTGAGTGTTTGTAACGCATGTGGATCTGCGTGTTGTTTGCATGCAATTGGGTCTGCATCAAGTTTGAGCGCAAGTGAGTCTGCGGTCGAAAAATGCTGAGTGCAAGTGAATTTGCACTTGTTGGTGGCGTTGTTCATGTTGATTAGTCTGCATGATGCGGAGCTGATGAACAAACGTTGAATTGTCAGTGTTGTCCGGGAATGTTTGGTGCTTGGGTCTGCGCGGTTGTTAATGAGTGAGCACAAGTGAATCTGTGCGGTATTGATGAGTGAGCGCAAGTGAGTCTGTGCAGTTGTTGATGAATGAGCACAAGTGAGTCTGTGCAGGTGTTGATGAATGAGCACAAGTGAGTCTGTGCAGTTGTTGATGAATGAGCACAAGTGAGTCTGTGCGGTGTTGATGAATGAGCACAAGTGAGTCTGTGCAATTGTTGATGAATGAGCACAAGTGAGTCTGTGCAGTGTTGATGAATGAGCACAAGTGAGTCTGTGCAGTTGTTGATGTTGTTCATGTTAATTAGTCCGTGTTGTGGAACTGATGAACAAACATCTAGTTGTTGAGATTGGTGGTACACTATGGTCAAAATCAGATGCACAAATGTCTGCAAGTGAGTTAGCAGGTCCAGGTACAAGTGGGTCTGTACTGGTGTTGGTGCGCGTCGTTCGAGTTGATGTGTCCCCAGTTGATCAACGAACGTCCAGTTGTTGAGTATTTAGTCGTGCTTGTGCAGTTGTACTCATTTTGAACTGGTGTGATTTCTTCCATAGTCTCGTCAGTGATGTCCGGAAATGTTTGGTGCTTGATGAATGTCCGGGAAAATGTGGTTGTTCATCTTGTGTTGAAGATTGTTGGTAGGCCTTGAAGGGTGATGTTGTTCGTGTTTGTCATCGGGTGTTGGTCGTTTTGTAGTTTTATTTTCCTTTATATATATATTTCCAACACGTGGGTAGAAAGGAAAAAGAAAAAAAAAATGGAGTCGTAATTTGTTTCACACGAGGAATGACGTTTTTTGTTTTCGTTTGTTTGAATGTTCGTTTCCACGTAGAGAAAGAATGGCGGCTTCTCTTTCCTTTGTTGTCGAAAAGAAAGAAAAAAAAATTCGTATTTTCTTTTTTTTTTTGTTTGAATTTTAATTTCCGCGTGGTCTGAGAGATAAAAATGGCGTTTTTTTTTTATCAACACGTGGTCCGGAAAGGGGTGACGGCATTTTTTTGAATTTTTTTCCTCAACACGTGGTTATGAAAAAGATGGGCAGCGTGTGAGCGTTTGTTTTCTTTTTATCTCCACGTCCAAAACAAAGGAAGTGGCGTCTTGTAAGGTCCTTTTGTTCGTTGAAAAAAATAAAAAAAAGGATTGCCAAAAGTTTGTCCTTTTCTTTGTATATATTTTTCCGACACGTGAGTAAAGAAAGAGAAGAAAAAATGAAATTGTAATTTGTTTTATATTCGGAGAGAGAGCCGAGAAATGTTTTTGTTTGTTTGGGTTTTTCCCGTGGCCAGGAAAAAATGGCGGCCTCTTTTCTTTTGTTTGTATATTTCTACCACGTGGGTAGAAAAAAAAGGAAAAAGATGAGTGCGTAATTCGTTTCACCACGAAAGAAAAAACGAGAAATGATATATATATATTTTTTTTTTTTGTTTTTGTACGAAATTAATTACTCCGCCACATACAACAAAGCTTGCACGTCGGGTCACCAATGTTCGGATCGAGGGTCGTGTTCCCCCGATTATAAATGTGTTCAGTTGAATCAAGCAATGTTGCATGCAAAGACAGAGTAATAATTAATAAACAAAAATGAAGTAGTTCAAATAACGTTTATTGAACGTGTGTGTACGTGGAATGGTGAAGTGTGTGATGTATGCATGTGTGTCGATGGAAAAACAGTTCTTGAAAAGGTATAAGAAGAAATGAGTCCGGCGTAGGAAAAGTCTTTGAAAGCCGTAACACAAAGAAAACGAGTCGAGAACTCTTACCGTTGTTTGACCACATGTTGACGGAAGAAAAGTGTGTTGGTTGTTGTTTTGCCGAGACTAGTTGAAAGGAAAGCGTGAGACGAAACGCTAGTGTATTAGCGTCGTTCTGTCGACCAGAGAAGAGTGAAACGGGACGCTAGTGTCAGCGTCTGCCTGCCAAGGCTGGTCGGTGAGGAAGAGCGAGAATTTCCGTTTTGCCCCGGGTTTTATAGTCCGAAGGGCAGATAACTCTGGTGTCGCTTTACAGTGCCACCTGTCGGTGAAAAAGCGACACCTACCGGCAAACCGGTGTAGTTATGTTTTGAAAGGAGGAGGTAACTGCTACAAACTCCTCTAATTTCAAGTATGACGTTAGCATCGACCAAACACAACAAAGCAGAAATGAACAAAACAACAGTAAAAAAATCCATAGAAAGAAATGGACGACAAAAGAGAATCGACGGCTAATGGTGTTTTAGCTGAGTGAGCCAATGTTAGTTTGGAGTTTATCCCGAAAAGAAAATCAGATTGACGCCTTACTTCGTCTGAGTAAATATGACTGAAATATAATAAGCAAACGGGATCACCATTTCTCAAGAAATAAACAATGGCTTCACAATTAAAGAGATATGCAGTTTTATTTACAGGAAACACAGGAACAGAACAAGGATAATACATTGGGTTGAGTGAATGTAGACGGAATAATCTTTATCCTGGAGTTTGTCGATTTTCTTGCCGGTCCGACAGGATCACATCTTGTCTGTTTGGGAATCAGTCTCGAACTGAAGAGTTATGTTGATCACATGATCTGGTTTTAGCGCCGAGATGATTCATCGTATATGAATTTCGTTACACACAGATGTGCTATACGTGCACGTGGTGAAGAGGCGACGATTACATAATTACATGTCACTGGCTGTCACGTAGATCAATACAAAATAGAGTTGTTTTTGTGTTAGTTGACACACTGAGTAGAAGATATTTTCAGAGGATTTTAAATCCTGAAGTCCGCTCTTTTTCAAATATTTTTAGTGTTGAGTTGTCGACTGATGAAGGATTTTAAACCCTGAAGTTCGTCCTTTCGCAAATAGTTTTGTTAATGTGGCAAGCTTAGGTAATCTCGTAAACTTTGTGAGATGGGTTTTTCTTTAAGATGTCTGATAGACAGCGATAAGATACTCGCTGTATTTTTTTCAGCCGACAAAAATTGAATTCCACTCTTCCTTGTATGCAGGGATATATCGTCTCGATTTGAAGTGCTGGGTGGGCACAGAATCTTGACACGACTTCACTCCACCGCTCCTGAACTTTCCTGTTTTCTTGCCCGGCGTTTTCCCCACTATTTCTCTCAGCCTTTCCTGCCTAGTGTTATATTATAGAAAGCGTATGGTGACCAGCAGATAATAATAGACAACTCAGGATTAAAATTGGAACTCAAAGCTTTATTTTTCAAACAATGGGAAGGAATTTTCCGTGAATAATATCGGAGAGATCAAATTGTTTATATCACGTATTTCGTCTCAATAATGACAGCGGTAGTAGCAGTAAGAGTAAGTCTGACGTTGGTGAGGAAGGACGGCGCGGCCGTAGCAGTAGTACAAATAGTTTTGTTGAATGTTTGACGTTAGTGAGTAAGACGACGCGGCCGTAGCAGTAGTGCAAATAGTTGTTGTTGAAAGTTGACGTTAGTAAGACGACGCGGTCGTAGCAGTAGTGCAAATAGTTGTTGTTGAAAGTTGACGTTAGTAAGACGACGCAGTCGTAGCAGTAGTGCAAATAGTTGTTGTTGAAAGTTTGACGTTAGTAAGACGGCGCGGCCGTAGCAGTAGTGCAAATAGTTGTTGTTGAAAGTTGACGTTAGTAAGACGACGCAGTCGTAGCAGTAGTGCAAATAGTTGTTGTTGAATGTTTGACATAGCAGTAGTACGAATAGTTTCTGTTGTTGAATTGGTTGCCGTAGCAGACAATATGTTGTCGCTGAAGAACTGAACTGCTATTATTGTAATCAGTGTTGAAATGTTCTTGATTGGTGTTGTTATTGTTGAAGGATTAAGTCTGCTTCGTTTTGTTGTTGTTGCTGGAGAAGAACCGAGCGTCACTGTTAAAGTTCTTGGATGATCCGAGATTATTTTCTTCCTCCCCCCCCCTTTCTATATCTCTCCTTCCTGTAAAAAGAAAAAAAACCTTGTTCACTGGGCCCAGCTGTTTTTATGTGAAAGTGGCGAACGTAGTAGTGAGCTCTTGGCTCCCAGGAGAGAAGACCAATACTGGCCGTTGACTCCAGAAAACTGTGTTTGTGTGTGGTACTATTTTTGGCCACAGTGATCATAGCACATGAACAACCAACACGTAACTTTGTGGTAGCAAGCGTGATCATGTCCCCCAACCCATGTGCCCTCATAGCGATCATAGAACAAGTCCCAATGCAGCCGATTCCACTTTTAAGCGGTCGGGAATCATGTAAACAAGGCCGACTTGGGTGCACATGCCAGACAGTATGACGGCGTCTTCAGATCAAAACGAGATCTAAAATCATAACACTAGCAACAGGCGTTTCTGCAATCTGATTGGAAGGGGAGGCACCAACCAGATCACCTCTGGAAGTGTGTGGAGAAGACTAAAAGTTTTGGGAGGAGACTAACAGTCGGTGCCAGCGAGAAATCAATGATAAACGTTGCAATGCCGCAAAATAATTTGCAATGGTTATAAGGAGGCAGAGGGTGCTGGAAATATGGGGAGACTTGTTGTCACTCAGACTCCAGGGAACACTAATGCTTATTGTCAGTGATCAATCACTTGACTTGTGTGAAACCTCCTAGTGAGTAAATAATAATGATAATGATGATAATGATGGTGATGGTAATAATGATGGTGATGGTTCACGTGAGGAAATTAATACGCACCTTTGTGCGTCTGCGCAGTTGTTCGCCCACACAACAGTTTAGTAGTAACTGCTGATTGAACAGTGTTCTCATTGAAACATCTGACGAGGATTTGCGTGTAAGCTTTAAGCTGACTGTGTAAGTGGTGTGAACTCGGCTCGCGGTGTGTATGTATGCTGGCCTTTTGTTTACATACACACAGACCAATAGCACAAATACAAAATGGAGCCAGTATAGAAAAATGAAACATAAAATTACTTGGGATATTAAGCGACAAACAGACAAACTCATCCAAGCATGATAATGCCGAACAAGAAAGGAAAATTCTGCCCAAAGATTTTGCCGTCTCAACAGTTCACATGAAAGTTGCCAGAGAGCTAAACGACCTATGGAATATGAAAACTGCCATAATACCAATAATTGTAGGAAGTGCCGAAAAACTAGGGGGAAAAAAGGGAGGAGAAATTTGAATCAAAGAGAGAATTTACACCACACAAATCACAGCAAATGTATATAAAAAAAAATCCCTAGTATCATCCTCAGGTCCGTCGTTCATAGTCACTAGTTTCCTGGTTCATTTATCCAAATACCAGTGAAGAAGATATAAATTAATAAACTACAATCATTATTATTATTATTATTATTATTATTATTATTATTATTATTATTATTATTATTATTATTATTATTATTATTATTATTTGTACTCGTTAGGAGTTCTCACACAAGTCATCATAAGTGATTGCTCACTGATAATAATCGGTGGTGTTCCCTAGGGTCTGAGTGACAACAAGCCTCCCCAGATTTCCAGTACTGTCCACCTCTTTTCGATAATCATTGCAAATGACTTTGCATTATCGAAACAGCCGCTAACCATTGATTTCTCGCTGGTAACGACCATTTGTATTCTCTGTGATTTGGGTGGCAATAAGCATATCCAAGGTCCCAGTACTCTCTGCACTCTTTCAGCGGAGGTCTTCACTCCTCGCTCTTACTATCCTCCTTGACCCTTCACGACTATTTTGTGTAGTATCAGCCGAGGCTGGTGCCATAATTTTTCTTTTTTTTGTGGGGGGGAGGGTAAGGGGGCAGTTTATGAAATCACTTGCAGTTTCTGTTTCTTTGGGTTCCTGTGGTGGTGTTCCTCATATGGTTTTGTTTTCATCATATTGTAACTTCCATGTAACTGGTTATCGTTTATGGCTTATGCTGGTTGGTTTCCGCATTCAAGGATTTTCCTTAAGATTGTGGCTGTTTTCATCATTGCCGTCCTTTGTATGGTCTGAGTGATCCCTTTGATCCTAATTTCTCCCAGTCTTTTCTCCAGATTTTTTTGGGATTAAATCTGGTGCTACTACGATTATTGATATTATATTTACTTTCTTCATGCTCCATATTCCTTTCAATTCTCTGGCAAGTTCTGTGTATTTGTTTCGTTTACCCGTCTCCTTGATCTTCACTCTGTGGTCTGCTGGAATGGCAAAGTCTATGATTTGGCAGGATTTTTCCTTCTTGTTGACTATTATGACATCCGGTCTCCTTGCTTGTATGAGTTTATCTGTTTGCACCTCTACGTCCCAGAGGATTTTGTGATTTTCATTTTCCAGTACTGTCTCTGGTTTATGTTTGTACCATTTGTCTATGTGTTCGAAATGCAGTCGTTTGCATAGTTCTCAGTGTACCACTTTCCCAACACAGTCGTGTCTGTTCTTGTATTCTTTTTGGGCTAGTTTGCTGCATTCACTTATTATGCGATTTACTGTTTCGTCACTTTGTCCACATAATCTACATTTACTGTTTTCCTAGGTTTTACCTATTTTAGCTTTAATGCAGTTAGTCCTAATCGCATTGTTCTGTGCAGCTGTCAGTAGAGATTCTGTTTCTCTGTTGTCCTTTTCTTAGCCATGTCCAGCAATGTTAGTTGGTCTCTTCTCTGGTCATTCTTATGAAATGTCCATGTAGCTGTTTTTCTTCCCACTTTTCTTTTCTTGCCTTTTTGTTTCTGGTTTTGATGCTTCCCGAGTTGTTCATTGGGACAGTGTCCCTTGCTGCGGTGATAAGCCTTTCCGTGTTCTGAGTTATGCATTTCTCCAGCTCTTTTTTTGTGTCTTCCACACACTGTTCTATACTTACCAGTCCTCTCCCCCTTTCATTTCTTTTCATGTAGAGTCTGTCCGTATCGGCTTTTGGGTGTAGTGCATTGTGCATGGTCATTAATTTTCTAGTCTTCTGGTCAAGGTGCCTGAGTTCTTCTTTAGTCTAGCCTATGAATGATCCAGAGTATCATATTAGTGATCCTGCCAGGTGTTTATTCTTTTTACTAGGTTTCTGCTATATAATTTCGTTTCAAAGACTTTCCTTGTTCTTCTCCGATATTCTTTTCCAATCTTCTCTTTCATTTCTGTTAATTTAATGGTGTCTATTTCCAGAACTCCCAAATATTCATAGCTATCCTGTTCGTCTCCTCTTGGTTGGGCAGTTTCATGCCTTCATTTGTCTCCAGTTTTCCCCTTTTCATCTCTAGCAATGCACATTTTTCCATTCCAAATTCCATTTGAATGTCCTGGCTGAAGATTTTGGTCGTATTTATCAACTGTTCCAGTTCCTTTTTGCAAATAGCTTCAGGTCGTCCATGTGCATGAGGTGATTTATTCTTTGTTCTGTGTCTGTAAACTTGTATCCGGCATCACATTTCCTGACTATGTAATTGGGTGGCATCATGGCTATCATAAATAGTAGTGGTGATAAGGAGTCTCATCTGTAAATGCATCTCAGTCAAGTGTTGTCATCCAGCTGTCAGTTCTAGTCTCCATATTCACATTGCTTTCTTAATGAGATTAATAATCCTGTCGGGTATCTTGTACATTTTAAAGCATTCAACTTGCTTGAGGGATTCTGTCGTAGGCTTTCTTGTAGTCAATCCATGCTATGGATATATTCTTTTTTCTGCTTTTTATCTCTTGCAGGATCTTTGAAAATTTTTTTTTAATGGAAACCACTCCAGACAAGGCATGAAGCCACTTGATGTAAGGAGCTACAAAATAATTACCACTTCCAGGTCAAAAACAAGTCAACAATAAGTGTAAGATAGATAGATTCCGACCCCAAAACAGCAATTCTTCCCCCTTTGTCTGAAACATCGCTCATGAAATGTGAGGACTAGAGGACAAAATAAATTTTTTTTACTTGATTATTGATAATAAAACATTTAATAGGCCCCAGTCGTCATTCTCAGCTGCGCAATGAAGTGTCCTGTTGTATAGAATGCCATGGCCAGCTACCAAACACGGCTATATTAAATAGTAAGTGCCATGACCAGCTACCAAAAAACGGCTATATTCAATAGTAAGTGCCATGACCAGCTACCAAAAACGGCTATATTCAATAGTAAGTGCCATGACCAGCTACCAAAAACGGCTATATTCAATAGTAAGTGCCATGACCAGCTACCAAAAACGGCTATATTCAATAGTAAGTGCCATGACCAGCTACCAAACACGGCTATATTCAATAGTAAGTGCCATGACCAGCTACTAAACACGGCTATATTCAATAGTAAGTGCCATGACCAGCTACCAAAAACGGCTATATTGAATAGAAAGTGCCATGACCAGCTACCAAAAAACGACTATATTCAATAGTAAGTGCCATGACCAGCTACCAAAAACGGCTATATTCAATAGTAAGTGCAATGACCAGCTACCAAAAACGGCTATATTCAATAGAAAGTGCCATGACCAGCTACCAAAAACGGCTATATTCAATAGTAAGTGCAATGACTAGCTACCAAACACGACTATATTCAATAGTAAGTGCCATGACCAGCTACCAAAAAACGACTATATTCAATAGTAAGTGCCATGACCAGCTACGATAAATGGCTATATTCGATAGTAAGTGCCATGACCAGCTCCAAACACGGCTATATTCAATAGTAAGTGCCATGACCAGCTCCAAACACGGCTATATTCGATAGTAAGTGCCATGACCAGCTACCAAAAACGGCTATATTCAATAGTAAGTGCCATGACCAGCTACCAACTACGGCTATATTCAATAGTAAGTGCCATAACCAGCTACCAAACACGGCTATATTCAATAGTAAGTGCCATGACCAGCTACCAAAAACGACTATATTCAATAGTAAGTGCCATGACCAGCTACCATAAATGGCTATATTCAATAGTAAGTGCAATGACCAGCTTCTAAAAACGGCTATATTCAATAGTAAGTGTCATGACCAGCTACCAAACACGGCTATATTCAATAGTAAGTGCCATGACCAGCTACCAAAAACGGCTATATTCAATAGTAAGTGCCATGACTAGCTACCAAAAACGGCTATATTCGATAGTAAATTCCATGACCAGCTACCAAAAAACGGCTATATTCAATAGTAAGTGCCATGACCAGCTACCAAAAACGGCTATATTCAATAGCAAGTGCAATGACCAGCTACCAAAAACGGCTATATTCAATAGTAAGTGCCATGACCAGCTACCAAAAAACGGCTATATTCAATAGTAAGTGCCATGACCAGCTACGATAAATAGCTATATTCAATAGTAAGGGCCATGACTAGCTACCAAACACGGCTATATTAAATAGTAAGTGCCATGTCCAGCTACCAAAAACGGCTATATTCAATAGTAAGTGCTATGACCAGCTACCAAAAACGACTATATTCAATAGTAAGTGCCATGACCAGCTACCATAAATGGCTATATTCAATAGTAAATGCCATGACCAGCTACCAAACACGGCTATATTCAATAGTAAGTGCCATGACCAGCTACCAAACACGGCTATATTCAATAGTAAGTGCCATGACCAGCTACCAAAAACGACTATATTCAATAGTAAGTGCCATGACCAGCTACCAAAAAAACGGCTATATTAAATGGTAAGTGCCATGACCAGCTACCAAACACGGCTATATTCAATAGTAAGTGCCATGACCAGTAACGATAAATGGCTATATTCAATAGTAAGTGCCATGACCAGCTACCAAAAACGGCTATATTCAATAGTAAGTGCCATGACCAGCTACCAAAAACGGCTATATTCAATAGTAAATGCCATGACCAGCTACCAAAAAACGGCTATATTCAATAGTAAGTTTCATGACCAGCTACCAAAAACGGCGATATTCAATAGTAAGTGCTATGACCAGCTACCAAAAAACGACTATATTCAATAGTACGTGCCATGACCAGCTCCGATAAATGGCTATATTCAATAGTAAGTGCCATGACTAGCTACCAAAAACGGCTATATTCGATAGTAAGTGCCATGACCAGCTCCAAACACGGCTATATTCAATAGTAAGTGCCATGACCAGCTACCAAACACGGCTATATTCAATAGTAAGTGCAATGACCAGCTACCAAAAACGGCTATATTCAATAGCAAGTGCCATGACCAGCTACCAAACACGGCTATATTCAATAGTAAGTGCCATGACCAGCTACCAAACACGGCTATATTCGATAGTAAGTGCCATGACCAGCTACCAAAAAACGACTATATTCAATAGTAAGTGCCATGACCAGCTACCAAAAACGGCTATATTCAATAGTAAGTGCCATGACCAGCTACCAAAAACGGCTATATTCAATAGCAAGTGCCATGACCAGCTACCAAAAAACGACTATATTCAATAGTAAATTCCATGACCAGCTACCAAAAAACGGCTATATTCAATAGTAAGTGCCATGACCAGCTACCAAAAACGGCTATATTCAATAGCAAGTGCAATGACCAGCTACCAAAAACGGCTATATTCAATAGTAAGTGCCATGACCAGCTACCAAAAAACGGCTATATTCAATAGTAAGTGCCATGACCAGCTACGATAAATAGCTATATTCAATAGTAAGGGCCATGACTAGCTACCAAACACGGCTATATTAAATAGTAAGTGCCATGTCCAGCTACCAAAAACGGCTATATTCAATAGTAAGTGCTATGACCAGCTACCAAAAACGACTATATTCAATAGTAAGTGCCATGACCAGCTACCATAAATGGCTATATTCAATAGTAAATGCCATGACCAGCTACCAAACACGGCTATATTCAATAGTAAGTGCCATGACCAGCTACCAGACACGGCTATATTCAATAGTAAGTGCCATGACCAGCTACCAAAAACGACTATATTCAATAGTAAGTGCCATGACCAGCTACCAAAAAAACGGCTATATTAAATGGTAAGTGCCATGACCAGCTACCAAACACGGCTATATTCAATAGTAAGTGCCATGACCAGTAACGATAAATGGCTATATTCAATAGTAAGTGCCATGACCAGCTACCAAAAACGGCTATATTCAATAGTAAGTGCCATGACCAGCTACCAAAAACGGCTATATTCAATAGTAAGTGCCATGACCAGCTACCAAAAACGGCTCTATTCAATAGTAAGTGCCATGACCAGCTACCAAAAACGGCTATATTCAATAGTAAGTGCCATGACCAGCTACCAAAAACGGCTCTATTCAATAGTAAGTGCCATGACCAGCTACCAAAAACGGCTATATTCAATAGTAAGTGCCATGACCAGCTACCAAAAACGGCTATATTCAATAGTAATTGTCACTGAAGAACTCACAGAGCTCGAGTTGTAATTTGGATTGTCACAATATATATTTCTAGTATAAAACAACTATTTTCGATATGTAATTTCGTATTACTATATATATATATATATATATATATATATATATATATATATATATATATATATATATATGTATGATAACAATTATGGAAATAATATTACAACGTGATAGGAAAATGAAAAAGAAAAGTCAAAATTATTTATACATTCATCAACGTTTAGTCTTTATTTCAAGACTTTCTCAACATGATTGAGTTGAAGAAATAACATACAAGTACAATATTTCAAAGTGTGCGGTGTGTTTTACACCACATTCCCAACAAACATCGATATTGAAAAGAAACTCATTCAATTTCATAAACGCTCCACACATTTTAAATTGTAACAGCTATAGTTCGTTTTAAAAACGAACCAAAACATTCTTTTTACGCCCTAAAGGCACTACATATTTTGAAATATTGTACCTATATGCTACCTCTTGAAATCAATCATCTTAAGAATGTCTTGAAATAAAGATGAAACTTTGATGAATACACAAATAATTTTGTTTTTTCCTTTTTCATTTTCCATATATAGTATAAATTATTTATACAAATATTATTGGCTACATATAGCAGATAATGCGTCCCTCTTTTCCCTTTCCCGCATCCAATTTGTTCCTCGGAGAGCAGTCTATGATTGTTAAGGGAGTGGTAGGTTTGGTCTCTCAGTTGTGCCGTTAGGATTTTCCATATTATTGGTAAACAGGTTATTGGTCTGTAGTTGCTTGCGATTGTTCTCTTTTTGGCGTCTTTTTGTATTAGCTATGTCCTTCCTTTGGTCATCCACTCTGTTTTGTGGATGCATCCTCTCAGTTTCTGTGCTAGCCTTTCATGGAGGGTCGTGCATTTTTAAAAACCCTTTTCATGTAGAGACGTGAATTTTTTGTTTAAATTGCCGCAGTCTGGAAGGATTTCTCCTTCACTGCCCGAGGAGAGAAAAGACTAAGTATAGTACCATTATAGATACTACACATTATTATTATTATTATTATTATTATTATTATTATTATTATTATTATTATTATTATTATTATTATTATTATTATTATTATTATTATTATTATTATTATTTATTTATTTATTTATTTTTTTGTCATGTTACAAACACACGTGTTCTCGCCAAGTCACGTTATCCCCCCCCCCTTTACGACGTAACAATACAAGTTTTCAAATTTAATATCCTAAAAATGTTCCAAAGTTTTGTTTAACCAAATTCTGACACCGTATTCTATCCTTACATGTGTATTCAGTTTAGCGATTTATTAAACACTATAAAAGACACAGTAACAGCGAAATCATACAAAGGGGCACAACTCGTGTGTACTTAATACCAGTAGATCTATTTACTGTCATACCACAAATGCATTTTTGACGGACATATACGTCCCCCCTCCCCATTTTTTGTTATTTGTTATTTTTATTTAATCTTCAGATAACTATCGATTAGTAACCACATGTTCAGGTTATACTTTTTAAAATTTTAAATCGACCGACTCAATTTTTAAGTGTTCAATTTTCTTTGAGGACCCTGAGGACCTTGTAAAATTCTTGTAATTTACATGTTTTTGGAAAACAAAATTGTTGTTGTTGTTGTTGTTATTATTATTATTATTATTATTATTATTATTATTATTATTATTATTATTATTATTATTATTATTATTATTATTATTATTATTATTATTATCGATTGAACACCGAATTCTCAGAATCTAACAAATCTTTTTACATGCTTCATTTGTATGAAGAGGGCACACCCAGACATTGCATGATTAGGGGCATCATCCAATGTGTAACTCATCCTAAAAGCAGATGTTTGTTCTTCAATTCAAACATTCCATACAAGACTAGTCTGCCACAAGGACATCCAATAGTTTACAAAAATGTTTTTTCTCTACTTCTTTGCACAACATTCTTTAATTATTAAGCCCCCCCCCCTCCCAACAACTTTGAAAAATTACTTGTTCAACTTTTAGCATGGCCGTTCCAGCTTTCTATGTAAATTTACTATAAATGGCTCTTCGACTCAATTTTCGATGCTGGTGTAGATTAGGACGCAAGCTAAAATCGACTTGGCGTCGTTAGAGTTAGCGTAAGGGTTAGTGTTAGTGTTAGGGTCAGGGTTAGGGTTACGGTCAGGGTTAGGGTTAGAGTTAGGGTCAGGGTTAGCTTGGGCCCTGATCTGCACTAGTACCCATTTTTCGACCCACCGAGAATTTGGTGTTCAATCGATATAGCCATCTAAAGATTGTGCTCCCCCAAAATAATTAATGAAAAAGTTGCCGGAGAAATATCAACTCGGGGAAGAATGCGAGTCATTTTATATTTAAACTTACAAAGCAAACCGAACCCTAACCTAAAAACTTTACAAGTCTGTTTTAAAATTATAATGGGAAAATTTGTGCGCTGATGCTGACCTTGTTGTTAATCCAGGGGGGATAACTAACTTTGACTAAAAAAAATAAGCATAAAATAAAAAGAGAATTTAGGACGCTGAAATAATCAATCGAACAATGAAACAATATTATGTAAAAACATTATTATTTTTTTTAGGAGAGAGGGATCTACCTTTTCAGGCAATTACATGTGCTTTTACAACCTGGAACCACTACATATTTTTAAACGTATCTTTACCTTTAATCAGTACAAACATAATTTCCGAAGGACGCAATTTCAAATTGGGAATTAACAGTGATAATCAATTAATCAATCGAAAAATGAAACAAGTTAATTAATGAATTAAAAATGAAACAATGTTAGGTAAAAAATAACGTTAATTATAAACTGTAATAATAGAATTTGTTAATTAACGACACAAAAAATAAACTGTAACAATAAAAATAATGTTAATTAACCAAATACAAAAATTAAATATACTTGTTAATTAACGAAAAGGAAATTATATCACATATTGCTCCCTGGTTGCAAGAATTATACGCGGGAATATTTCTTCCTTTTCTCTTTTCCGCCAAAGAAACTCCATGAGATGAAGGTGGAACATCTCAGTTCGGGTCCCCAACATTTTTCGTATGTGTCTTTTACCATGAAACCAAAAACCTTCATTTAAAAATAAGAAATTTGTTTTTTCTTTATTTTAGTTAATTTTAAATAATAATTAAAAAAATATATAAATTTCAATGTTAATTATTTTTTAACGTATCTCATTCTTTAATAAATAAAAATATAGAAATTTCAATGTTAATTGATTTTTCAACGTTAATTTAAAATGTATGTTTATCTTAAATAATTTAAACATACACATTTCGATGTTAATTAATTTTAAACATTTCAAAAGAAAACAAACCATACCCTTGTTAGGTATCGCGGGTCGTGTTCCCCCGATTATAAACGTGCAAAGTTGAATCAAGCAATGTTGCATGCAAAGACAGAGTAATAATTAATAAACAAAATGAAGTAGTTCAAATAACGTTTATTGAACGTGTGTGTACGTGGAATGGTGAAGTGTGTGATGTATGCATGTGTGTCGATGGAAAAACAGTTCTTGAAAAGGTATAAGAAGAAATGAATCCGGCGTAGGAAAAGTCTTTGAAAACCGTACACAAAGAAAATGAGTTGAGGACTCTTACCGTTGTTTGACCAAGTGTGTTGGTAGTTGTTATGCCGATGCTAGTTGAAGAGAAAAGCATTAGACGAAGCGCTAGTGTATTAGTGTCGTTCTACCGAGGCCAATTGACCAGAAGAGAAGAGTGAAACGGAACGCTAGTGTCAGCGTACTCCTGTCGAGGCTGGTGAAGAAGAGATGGATTTTCCGTTTGCAACGGTTTTTATAGTCAGAAGGGCAGATAACTCTGGTGTCGCTTTACAGTGCCACCTGTCGGTGAAAAAGCGACACCTACCGGCAAACCGGTGTAGTTATGTTTTGAAAGGAGGAGGTAACTGCTACACCCTCAATCGTTTGCGTATGTATGCTGTCATCATCAAGATTGACGAAATTGGTTTTGTGGATGACTGTGGCATGTTTATATATGCCATTTTCGTACTTGTCTAAACTTTCATACGCAGCCCAACCATCAGATATTCTTCGCGTTTTTGGCAAAATCCACAATCGAATTATCGGGAACAATGTTTCTCTATCTCTCCGTTCTACCGTTGTTACGTTACATTCAGTACTCCGCCTTTCCACTGCCCCGAAGACCCAAATACCGTCTCTAAATCGACCTCTGTTATATTTCCTTTTGAAGAAGTAAGATTCATCAATTTCCACTTCCTTGGCCGATTTATCCTTATCTAAAACACCAAGCAATATCGCTTTATTTAAGATGTCTTGTTCACACACCTCTCTGATCAATTGCTTCCAATCTACTACGGTGTGTGAAGTAATGCAGACTTCCTTCTCAATTGTCCGCTGTTTCATTTCTATGGTCCAACAAAAACTTATGATTATTATCTGCCTTATATGCAGACCCTTTTCGCACGCTAACCACTGACCGACAAGTACAGCATACCCACTGCCATCCGTTTGTGAGTTTACTTCTTCTGGTCAAAATCCTAGGCATTTCACATAATGCATAAAGGCTAGAATTACTTATCAACCCAAGAGAAGCTGCAAATTTGACCTTGTCTTCTGTTACCTTGGGTAAAATTTGTTGATAATTATTATCGATATAAAGCCAAGTTCACACAAATGTGAGACATACCTTTTGATCTCAGCAACATTCAGACATTCTTCATGGCAGGACAATTCAGTTAAGACAAACACATTTTGTAGGTTTACACGCGCGTCGTGCGTTTATTTTACAACAGGCCAACAACAACAAAAAGAAGGGCAGATAACCCCAATTCTTACAAAGGTTAATCTGGTTCCCAAATAATAATGGAACAAGGGAGATAACCCTTAAAATAGGTTTTAACAGTCCGACAAAATTGATAATTCAACAAAATTGAACTAAATGTCCAGTTTAAGTCTGTAATTTCGAGAGGAGTGAAGACATGGTTCACTATATGTTCGGTATTGAACTGAGGACGTCCTAAATTCGACATGCTATTCAGCTTTAAGAAATCCTACTAATAAATAACTATGTAGCCGAAAGAAACAAAATATTAAATTCCAATGAACAACTTGTATATCTTTTGAAGTTCCAATGATGAAGAAGTGTTTTCCGATTAGCCAATGAAAAATGTTTACCTACTTAAAAATAATTACATTATTTTTTAATGATGAAGATTTATTTTTTTCTGAATTAATAAAAAAAATCTATTTAAAATAATAAAAAAGAAATGACAGATTCTTCATTCTTAGTGTAATAAATAAAAAGATCATTTATAAAAAAATAATAAAATAAACAAATAAACTTATACAGATAGCAGAAGAGTAATTTATCTGCTGCCATAAAAATGATAAGTTCGAAAATTATGTTTTTACTGATTAAAAATAAAGATACGTTTAAAAATATGTAGTGGTTCTAGGTTGTAAAAGCACACGTAATTGCCTAAAAAAAGTAGATAAACTACCCAAGTTTGCTTTAAAAAGTAGCCCTCCCCCTAATTAAAATAACTGTTAAATATTGGGTACAGGGATCAATATGTGATATAATTTTTTTGGTGCAATTTTACTTATAGGCCGATGCAGTTAATTATTTTCATGTAAAAGCATTATTTTGTACTTACTCAGTCATATTTTATCTCTCACGCCCCGAAAAAGAATTTAAAAATATCAAGCAGAACTTTAATTAGAACGATTTTTCCATTTCGATGTACAACCTGTATTTGTGAGCGAGCCGACATTTTGGGCTGTGAGCGGTCGGCAGAATAGACAAGGGCATTAACTCCGTTTTTATTTTTAGAATTATAAAAAGAAAGAAACACATAAGCAATAGTAATAAAATATATATTTATTAAATAAAAAAATAGAAAATTAAATAATTATTTTTACTTTGTTCACCGGGATACTTTCCACGATATAATTTTCTTGTTTTTTTTTTAATTTCATATTTACATGGTAACAGCGACCAAATATGGATAATAAAATATATATGTATTAAATAAAAAAAATAGAAAATTAAATAATTATTTTTAATTTGTTCAACGGGATACTTTCCACGACGTGCCTACCTAGGGGACCCAATTTCGCGACACTTATCTGCCCTTAGTTCGCTAACCGGCCACTAGCCGGCCACTCCGAAAATGGCAGATTCGACTTTCATATCGCCCTTATGAAAATGGAAAAATCGTTCTAATTAAAGTTCTGCTTGATATTTTTAAATTCTTTTTCGGGGCGTGAGAGATAAAATATGACTGAGTAAGTACATAATAATGCTTTTACATGGAAATAATTAACTGCATCGGCCTATAAGTAAAATTGCACCATTTTTTTTCCTAAAATAATTTACATATTTAAAAAAAATAATAATGTTACAATTTTTACATAACATTGTTTCATTGTTCAATTGATTATTTCAGCATCCTAAATTCTGTTTTTATTTTATGTTTATTTTCTTAGTCAAAGCTAGTTACCCCCCCCCCCCCCGGATTAACAACAAGGTCAACATCAGCGCCCAAAAATGTACCTGCTGTAGCAGAATTATTGATATCACAGGTAGAGCCGAGTTGCGTCCCTTTGTATGCTTTCATTGTTGCTGTGCTGGCTTTTCCTCGCAAGAGACTTTGTCGGTCAGACGGCGGAAGAAATGGTTTTAACAGGAAATCTGTCATTTTATTTGTGTTTCCTCTTACTTAAAATGCTGTCTATAGAGTCGCTTTTAACAATATCAACATTTTTTTTATATACATAAAAGGTCACTGCGTATGCGACTTAATCTGGCCCAAAGTTTAATATCTCCAAGTTCCATTCTTTTGAAAATCGTTATGACGTTAACGTTGGAAACTTTTATTGCTATTCATATAAAGTTAGGGATTACTATTACCGGCATAAATTATGTTTAAAGAAATACAGTCGGGAAATGAGTCAAAAACAATTTATTTTTCTTCACCTACTCATTTGTCACCTATTTGTGTTAAAAAATATTTGATTAAAGTTTATAACTTTTATCAGATAAATACCGATTCTGGACAAGTTGTTTAACGTAAAATAGTGACTAAGCAAAAATGGCTACTTTGCCCAGAATCGGTATTTACGCGAATTGTGTAAATATTTATAAATATTTTTGTTTATTCAGTTTGAAATAGCATTTTCGTTGGTATGTCACACTTCTGTGTAAATAGTATGTTCGTTGGTCTGTTACGGTTCAATTTGAAATAGCATTTTCGTTGGTCTGTCACGTTTAAGTATAAAATAGCATTTTCATTGCTAAACGCGCAAATTGAATTGACGCACATTAAGAATCTCCGCTGTTGTTTAAGTTCATTTTCATCTTGTTAAAACTTAAATTATATTTTGGAAGAGTCTCGCCCCGAAATATTCGACAGACAACTAGTCCAACCCGACACCCCTCCGTCTAAAAATGCAATATCCGTGTGATATAAACACCCACTAACGACTTTCGAGTACAAAACTTTGACAGCCGTCTTTTATCCGCGAAACCTGTGTTTACGCGACGTTCGCGTATTTATCCCTGTCCTGCCTGTGATGTCGGTGACGCTCCATTACCTCCACTAACCACATACACTATTCCCATACACTATTCGGGTGCTTCACATTCCAGCACCCGTCGGACGATAAGCCAGGCCAGCGGCAGTTAGTTTCGTTCTTATGTCTCCATTAGTACTAGGTGCGCGCGAACGCGCGTGCGCGCGCACACACACACACACACACACACACACACACACACACACACACACACACACACACACACACACACACACACACACACACACACACAGGAAGATATATCAAGTCTGTTTGCGAAGGTCGCTGTAAAAATGTTTGGATCATTTTACCGCTCCAGAAATTACCTGACTCCAGATGCAATCATCTACCTATATAAGATTCAGATACGTCCAAGGATGGAATACTGTTGCCACATCTAGGGAGGTGCCGTACCGAACACTCTTTCCTGCTCAGACAGAGTACAAAATCGACTTCGAAATATAGTGGGGGGGGGGATCTCTTCTCTACAACCTCTTTTCTCACAGAAGAGACGTTGCTAGTCTCTCTCCATTCTATCGTTATTTCCATGGAAGGTGCTCGACTTACCTCTAATCTTTGGTTTGCCCTTATAAGACATTCACAGCAAGAACTAATTTTCCTACCACAAAAAAGAAGACTTTACTTTGTTCTTCCATATGCTTAGCCCTAGGCGAAATTTCTGTGGACAAAGTGTGTTTGCAAGAGCTTCCCACCTTTGGAACACATTACTGTTGGACTGCCTCCCTTCTGGTTACAACTTGGTCGTCTTCAAATCCAATGTCAACAAATTCTTGCCATAAAACGCTCCTATAAACAATCAAACGCAGTTCAAGCCATCGATCAATGTTAGTACTCCGATAGTGTTCTTCATCTTTCGGTTGACAATCATTTCTTTCTCATTGATCCTTATCCTCGATTGGCTGTTGGCCTTGATAAGTGATGAACTAATGGTAAAAAAGGTATGCACGTCTCATGCGCGCACACAAACACATACACACACACAATTTATGTAAGATCCAGAGCGGCGATACATTGACCCGCTTTTACAAAAATTTGTATTATTTATGAGACACTATAAAAAGTGCAGTGAACCAATCCTTCAGGTGCAGGTGTGATGTCACTGCTATGTTGTTCCTCTTGGTTTTACCTAAAAAGGGTAAGAGAGTAAAGGGGAATTCACCACGTTGAACGTGTTGTACAGACTTTCTATAGAATGGAGAATATCGTGAGTAGAAACGAATGTCTTTCATGTTTTGTATGATATTACGTTTACGTTTTTTATGTTGTTGTCAACTGGAAATAAATGTGTGAGTTGTACTTGGTTTTAGTTTCGTCTATTATTCGTTCTGACGATAGTGCTGTTTTAGATATGCGGTTTGTTCGTACCTTGATAGAGAAATGAGCAGATCACACATGATTGACATAACAAAGTTTTTTTAAAATTCTCCTTTCAGTTTTATAAGTTGTCCGACGAGGACAATCCTACCTCCGTTACAAATGAGTCAAAAGTGGTTGGTGTGATGATGATTATTGAAAGTCACCATTTAGCAATTGTTAAATTCACCTTAGTGAAGGGTTCTCTTTTGGTTTGGATCACCGCCAAAAGTCATGATCAGCAAACAGTTCAAAGCGGCGCTGGATGCATCATGGCAGCTGATTTTTGGATGATTACCGATTACTCTTCTCACCTGAGCAACAGAGGATGCGAGGGGACTGGATTCTGACGTAGAGCATCATCAACGGGAATTTAAATCTACCTTCCGATGACCTTTTCATACCAGTGTCAAGTCGTTGTCTCTATAGAACCCAACAAAAGATGTGCCATAGGTGCTTTCGTCCCAATAGAAGAAAGGCAGAATTTTCTGTTTCGCCTACTAGAAGAGGTAGTGACGATGCCTACCATATCCAGGTTTAAAATCGCCTTTGACAAACATTCAGACTGTATATAAATGTACACATCTTCAAACTGTCTTTTTACATGGCTTGTTGCATTTTGTTATTTTTTGCCAATAAATTTGATTTGATTTGATTTGTACTTGTTTAAATGGATCCTGGTTTGGATTACATATAGACGATGGGGCGTCTTTGGATGCACCAACATCCACGATAACATTTAATGTATGATAAATGGAGTAGTATATATTGGCAAATTTACAGACGACTGAAAGATAATTTGTGTGATAGATTGTTCGTGTCTGTTTGAAAAGTTAAATGTTCTCGTTTATAAAAAGTTCAAAATGAGAAAAAAATCACGAGCATTAGAAGTATGTATGTGTTTGTTTAGAGTTCAATTTTGTGTATGTGTATGTGTGTGTGTTTTTATCTATTTTGTTGGCTGCAATTAGAGAAAGAGATAGAGATAGAGATAGAGATAGAGAGAGAGAGAGAGAGAGAGCAGTAGACGTTAAGGGTTCCTGGATGTCGATATTCATTCTTTGGTGCGCCCTCTGCCTTTGTGGACGCGATGTTGTAATTTTCGTCATCTCCATAGAAAAATAGCGACATGACTTTCAGCCTTAAAAACTCACTTTTTGGTTATCAAGTGACTGTTTATATTGGAACCATTTGACTCTCCAAGACAAGCCGTTTGATGCTCCAAGATAAGCCGTTGAAAACACGCGAAAATCCATCTCGTTGGTTGAGAATTTTCGAGTTCACAGCTACCTGTAAGTTAAATGTTTTTATTTCGGGACTCCATGCTGTGATTGTGCGGACATCGGACAGAGCAATTGATTTAAGGGCGGCCCATTTCCATTCATACAGAAAGAGAAAGAACTGGAAAGGAAGGAGTAAGTTGTACGAACGGAGAAAGAGATTAAATATTGTTGTGGACCCGTTTAGGGGTACCAACAATGAAATAAAAGAACAACAGGTTTAGAGATAATAATAATGAATTGTATTGAACAGAGAAATTATACACAAGTCAGTGTTGGCAGTGCTAGTGCCTAAATGTGCCTTCCAATGTTCTCCCGGCAAAACCGGTACTTATGGTAGCCGGTTGCTACCATTTAGTTATTATTAAAGGGTAGGTAGGTTCACCCACAACACCCCCCTTCCGAAATTCATTCCCCCGGAATCTCAAGGTATATCTTTTCCCTAAGATTCACCTCGAAACTCCCGGTTAATTTACGTTTTCTTGATGAACGTCTCTGTTCCGGAGGCATTTTTGGTGTTGGCAGCTCAAATGCGTCGTATAGATCCGATGGGCCTTCCCCTGGGTCGTCCGACATGCGACGACGCATTTGGTTAATGTGTTTTTTACAGGTGCCTCTAGGACCCTCTACAATGTACACCATCCGCCCCAATCTTTTTTGTACCTTTCCCACTTCCCACACGGTTTTGTTTCCATGATGTTCCTGGGAGAACACCTTCTCTCCATCCTCGTAACTCTTCTTTGGTGCCGTAATGTTGGTCGATTTCACCTGTTTTGGTAAAAGTTTGTCGAATAACGACTTTATTTTTCTTCCAAACATTACTTCCGCCGGTGGTACCTGGGCTGGTGTGTTCTCGTTGGGTGTAATTCTATACACTTGAAGGAACTGCTGGAGTGCCTTTTCTCTCGGCGTGCCCGTCGATTTTTTCAACGCTCTCTTCAAGGTATCAACAAATTTTTCTGCCTGTCCGTTTGACCTCGGATGGTAAGTCGGAGTGGTGATATGTTTAATTTGAAAGTCTTCACAAAATTCTTTGAACTCTCGTGAAGTAAATTGTGTACCGTTGTCTGATACAACAATGTCCACCACTCCGAATCGAGCAAACAGTTCATGCAACGCGCATATCGTGACATCCGTTGTTGGGTTTTTACATCTAACAACTTCTGGCCATTTTGAGTAGCTGTCGACTATAATTAAATAGTAGAAGACTTCCAATGGCCCCGCGAAATCTATGTGAATACGGGACCATGGTTGCTCTGCCTTTGGCCATGGACAGTACTGAATAGGTGGTGCTTTCGCTGCCGACGCGCATCCCGCACAGGCCTTCACCTTCGTCTCTATGTCCCTGTCCATGTTTTTCCAATACACATAATATCTCATTAGGCTCTTCATGCGTGTCGCTCCGGGATGCCCCTTATGGAAATCCTTCAGGATTTTTTTTTAGCGTAGCTGGGATTACTACTCGCTCCCGGTATAATAATGTGTCGCAACAGACTGAAAAAGCTTCTGCCGTTTGCTCATCGTCTGTTTGTAATTTATTTTTAATTTCGATAATAAAATTATCTTCTCTTGCCTCTTTTTGTATATCGCCAAGTGTGACTGGCAGCTCTTTTATTATGTTACACAGTACTTTACTATAGTCATATTCAGACCGATGCTATAACTGTATCCTCGAGCGGTTCCGTGTACTTTGGGATTAGCCGCGATAAACCATCTGCGTGTCCTAGTCTTTTTGACGGTAAAAATTCCATCTCAAAGTCATAATTTAACAGAATTATACCCCATCTCTGTAGGTGGTTTGCTGTGTAGGTTGGCAAGCCTTTTTTGATCCAAAGATGGTGATAAGTGGCTTATGGTCTGTTTGTAGGATAAAATGACGGCCGTGTAGATACCTGTGAAATTTGGTCATTGCGAACACAATACCCAACGCTTCTTTTTCAATCTGAGAGTAATTTTTCTCTGCAGGAAGTAAAGTTCTTGAAGCGTGCGCGATGGGTTTCATCGAGCCATCCGGCATTTTATGCAAAATGCACGCCCCAATGCCGTAGGAGCTGGCGTCACTTGCAACAATAGTTTTTAGCTCTGGATTAAAATGAGTAAGAAATAATTCTGAAGTTAACTTCGTTTTTAGGTTGTCAAATGCAGATTGACAGTCGGCGGACCATTCCCATTTACTATCTTTCTTAAGTAACTCAAGGAAGCTTTGTAGTTGGGTAACGTTGTTCGGTTCGGGCATATTCTTGATGGCTATAGATCTTTCTGGGTCGGGACGTCTTCCACTCTTATCAATGACATGTCCCAAGTATTTGATCTCTTCTAGAAAGAATTCACACTTTGACTCCTTAAGTGTAAAACCAAAATCGCTTATCCTTTCGAATACTTTGTTTACGTGCTCACGGTGCTCCCCGACGTTCGTACTTTTCATTAAGATATCGTCAAGGTTGCCGATCGAAAAATCGAGCCCGCTCAACATCGTGTCGATTACTGAAAAATCGACGGGGCCACTTTAATTCCAAAAGGGAGACGATTGAACTTTAGTAGTCCCCTGTGTGTCGAAATACAGAGAAGCTTAGAGCTATCTTCCTCTACAGGTATTTGCAGATAGGCTTCACTCAAGTCAATTTTTGAGAACAGTTTTCCACCGTTTAATTTTGTGAAAACCTCTTCTGGAGTCGGCAGACGATAGTAATAATCTTTCAGCGCATCGTTCAAACCGGTTGAGAAATCGGCACATACTCTGATCTCTCCAGATTTTTTCTTCACGTAGACGGTTGGGGCCGCCCATTCCGAGTAGTCAACTGGTGTTAAAATACCTTTCTCCACCAACCGGTTTATTTTTGCATTAATTTTTTCAAGAGAGGCAAATGGTACACTTCGTTTTCTCTTAAAAACGGGATTCTTATTTTCAATTAGTTCAAAACTCGCTTTCATTTTAGTACAGTGTCCTAATTCATTAGAAAACACCTTGGGGAATGACTCTTTCAAATCCTTCTTCAATTTTTCTGCTTCATTCGATGACAATAGGCGCTTATCGGCGAATCCCAGAGATGGAAGTGCTGAATCCAATCTGAACCGAACAAATTTCCTGTATCTTTCATTACGAACATGCGTAATTTTAATGTCTTATTTTTTGAGTGTCACTTTTGAAATGACTTCCCCTTCAAAGTTTATTTTCTCTCCGGTTACCGATCGAGCCATTTTATCTGTGCGTAGCATAGTCGGTTTGCCGATCTTTTTCCAGGTATTAATATTAATAATTGATAGGTCAGACCCTGAATCAAGCTGTAGTTTAACATCTTGATTGTTCATTTTTACCGTAACATACTTTCGTATGTTTAGGTTGTCACCATTAATTCTGGTTGTTTTTATGTAACTTTTTTTTCTAGTGTTACTTCTGCAATGTGAGGTTTTGTGTCCCATTTTATGGCATTTGTCACAATTTTTTCGTTTAAAAGGACACTTCTGGTACCAATGTAGGTCCCCGTAACCCCAACAAGGGTGGTTTGGCAATTTTTCATCCGACCTTTGAGGCAAATCCTTCCTGAATTTTTCCTTCGAAAAGTATGATTTTTTTGAAAAACGACGAACATTTTTAATATTAGAATTTGCTGCTTCCTCTATTTCTTTAGCTTCCTTTTCTCGGAAATATGTCGTTGACAGCTTTCGGCCAGTTGTTGTAATGTTAAATTTGGCTCGGTTTCAAGTTTGCTTATTACACGTCTTCTTAACTCTGCATCGTTTTGCGAGACGAGCCCTTGAACAAATATTAATACTTTGAAATTGTCCGCTGTCAAGGATGATAATTTAAAGTCGTCACAATGTTTATTGACGATCGAAGCAAACGTTGAGTAATCCTGGCTTTCTTTTCGCGTTAGGTTCATACATTTCTACATTTTGTGGAATAAACTTGTTTTGGGGCAATATAGTTCCATTAACATTTTAATGGTTTCATTGAAAGATAGTTCGCCCGTTTTCTTCGGCAGAATATAATCGACAAATTTTGTATGCTCTGCCGTACCTAGTCTACGAAGAACTAAACGAACCTTTTTCTTTTCCGACCATGTGTTACAATCAATGTCGAAAAAAATCCTGATATCGACGGTACCATGATTCGAAGTTTAGGTCCTCTTCAGGCACATAGTTGAAGGTTTCTATAGCTGACCATATTGCATTTTGGTTTAACGCGTCGCTGTCGTCATTCGTTGTATTTATCATTGCTTGTGCAAGCTGTTCAAATTTTCTCTCTGATTGAGTCTGTTGCTCTAATTGTAATTTTTTTTTATCCCAATCAATTGTTCGTCTAAAGATTTTCTATCTTCTCGCTTTTGTGCTAAATTCTGTGACTGATATGAGAAGTGGTGAGATGAATAGAATGATGTAAATAATCAAAAGAGAGAATGAGGAGAGAAATGGAAGAGAGAAAGAGAGAGAGAGAGAGAGAGAGGGGGGGGGGAGAGAAAGAGAAGAAAGGAGAGAAGGAGAGGCGGCCTATTATGAAATCACAACGTACTTTAACTATGTGAACGATGTAAATAATCATGAGATAGAGAAAAGGGTGAGGGGAGAGGGATAGAGACAGAGAAAGAAAAGAGAGCAAATATTATGACATCACAATGTATTCTGGCTTTGTGGAATCCTTTGATTTTGTAATCTTTGTAAAAAAATTATTATCAATAAATGTCAAAGTAAAGAAATTATATATTTGATAATCTATATAAAAAATACTGATCAAACAGACCACGAGTGATGTAGTTAAGTTTTTATAACTTGGTACTAAAAGGCGTAAAAGAGGTCGGCGTCAAAATTTAGATTAAACGCTTCTGTTGAGTACGGGCTCTTCTATTGCTCGTTTGCGCGTCGAGTTGACCATTAAATATTTCATATTCTCACTTTTACATTTCAGCAGACCACGTGTTCGGGTATATCTTACCTATACACGTAGTCGCCATTTTATGTTTAGTGTTATCCTGCATATTTGTCGGAAAATAAAGAAGAATACCAGATAAGAAGCAGCTGGATACAGTTAAATGGTTCGACGAAGACGAACGTAAAAGGGTCTACAAAACATGTAACATGTAAACAATACACGAAAAAAAAAAATGGCTTCTGATATGAACACTAAACAAAGAATACGTTAAGTTCTCAATATAAATACATGGATTGACAGGGTCGTAGATAGAGGTGTGCAAATCCATTAAATACGTAAAATGTTACTTACATTGTGTTTTCCACTGCGATGCGTTGCTAGAAATCGGTTGAGTTGAGACTTATCTGGTAGGCATTCGTGTGTGTGCCTTTGTCAACAATGTGTGTATGCGTGCGTGAGTGTGTGGTAGACAACATGTGTGTGTGACAGTGTGCGTGCGAGCGTAGAGTTGATAATTCGTTTAGGCATTTGTATGTGTGTGTGTGCCTTTGTCAGCAGTGTGAGGTTGCGTGCGTTGAAGAATGATAGGAGTGTACGCCTTTGTGTGTGTGTGTGTGTGTGTACGCGCGCGTGTGTTTAGTAGTCAGCCGACGCGCTGGCACCCCTTGCCTAAAAGCGAGGAGTTGCCGAACTTGTCCTCTCTGTTAAGCGCCCGAGAGGCAGAGAGAAAAAGAGGAAAAAGAAAAGAGACAGATTTTGTCGCACGGTCTGCTTTTATATTGTTTCACCGGTGGTTTGGTCGACGTAGTTGGAGACAGGTCACGTGACAGCTATTTTTGGCTTTTTTTGCGCCTTTTTCTGGTCGCTAAGAGCTGGTTTTTTTATGGCCCCAGTTTTAGCTTTTGTTGTTGAAGTGAATTCGGGTTGGTTTCTGTTTTTCTGCCCATGCCGTTTGTTGCTAAAATAGAGGATGTCAATCTGATATCCTTTTTTAAATGCCAATCTCATATTGTTTTATTTTTTATTTGCATCTGCATCAGTCTGACATAATACGCGCCCCTCAGTACATGCATTATACATCACTATTTTGTTTTAGGTTTTATAATTTAGTATTAAAAAAGCGCAAGTCATCATTTTTATCAAGAACTGTTTTTCTTTAAGTACGGTTTATAACTTAATACTAAAAAGGCACAATCGATTTCTTTGTTATGCTATGAAGCAAGCGCTTTTAAAGAAGATTATAGTATATTAGTTAGTACTAGAAAGGCGTATTGGTATTTATAAGACACTCATAGATTTGTCAGTGTGGTTGTCTCCCTTATCCCTTTAAGAGTCGCGGGGATTGGCCGAAAAGGTAAACCAATCACTGGACCTTTAGGGGTCACGTGGATCAGCCTATATAAACTCAAACGCTCTCGCCTCTTTTTCCATTTTCGCTACTACGATCGACGTCGGTTTTACTGCAATACGATAAAGGCAGTTGCAGGCAAAACCATTCTTCACACGACGGAAAGAGCTAGAATTGTCGGTGCCAAGCGCGAAGGCCTGTTACTCGAACACCCTTCGCATAAGATTAGTTCACACGACGGAAAGCACGTATTTGCAAACTCTCATTCTGCATGTTACCTTTGTAGAATAGCGTAACAAAGTCTGATTCTAACATTTAAAACCCCTTTATTGAGTCATCTTTGTTGCGGTGTAAATATAAGGGAATGAAAGAGAAGGGTGTTAGTCATGGAATAAGTCCACGAGTATAGACGAACACATAGGGTTAGAAAGTTCACGAGTGAGGTAAAATATCTTGTATGTAGTGAACGGTTAAGAGCTCATTTTATGAGAATGCCCGTACATACGCATGTGTTAAAGTCAGGTCGTGTCCATGTGTGTATGTAGGTATGTGCGTGTGTTTGTGTTACATTGTTAAGTCTACGTGTGTGTTGCTGTCGCCATGTGGGATCCTTGGGTGTTCTTATCGAACCCAGGGTCAGACGTTCCGGGCGTTTTTGGTTGTGCCCCATAAGAGAAGTTTTTTTTTGGGGGGGGGGGGAGGGGGGGGGGAGGGGGGGGAACGGAGCACCGTGAAAGAATGAGATAGCTGTGCACTGTGCAGTCTCGTGGAGGAAAAAAGAAAGAATCGTAGTGGGCGCTCCCTTTATCAACCCTAACCCTTTATCAACCCTAACCCTTTATCAACCCTAGCCATTCTGGTACTCAGCTCGCATGAGAGATGGACCCTGATTGAGCCAACCAGAAACGAAATTAACTGTTTACACCAGGGGCGGGCAACCTTTTCAGAGTGAGGGCCAGATGAGACTTTTGGAAGGAGATCGCGGGCCGGAGTAAAAAACGAAATCGCAGAATTACTATATTTTGTTTACATGAATAAATTGTACAAAAATTGCATTGAACACTCTACAAATCTGATATATTTTCTCATGAGACTTCTGCATGTGATGTTATAAAACAAATAGTGACGGGGGAAGTAGCAAGTTGATCCAGCATCCGTTTTGACACACCTTACATCAGTTCTATGTTTCATGCCCTTTCTTCGTCTCTCGTTTCCCCTTTGCCTCTCTCTTTCTCTTTTTCTATTTTTATCTCAGGCCAAGGATTTGAAATTAATAGTTAAAGAAGAATGAAATATACATGCATCATCACTCGCTGATATTTATACATTTTTATCCCACTGTAAATCTTAATTGAAACCTACTTTTACGTCTATGTCACAAAATGATATGAGTTTTACTGGTAGGTCCGCGGGCCGGATTGCTATAATGAAGCATAGCAGGGTGGCGGGCCGGACGCTAAGCTTTCGCGGGCCGGATGTGGCCCGTGGGCCGGAAGTTGTCCGCCCGTGGTTTACACCAACCAAAGCTTAGAAAGCAAGCACAGGTTCTACTGCTACACATTTTCTGTCGTATGGCATTCTTCATTAAATCTCCAAGTAAAAGTATTCGACTAATATACACTGGTGTGATTCCCTTTCTTCGAAAGCGCTTAGAGAGTATAATCCCCATTTTCTCCTGTACGAGATCAGAGTCTCCACAGAAGCGGCGGCCTCAACTTGAAATAAACACAACTCTCCATTTTGTAGTGACGTCATTAGAGCCCTAAATTCATAAACAGGAACAAATATGAAAACACTAAAAATGTGTAATACTTGAATGAACTTTAAAATTTCAATTTGTTTGATTTAAATAATTACATTATAACTTTGTTACATTTAATGAATTAATTTCATATTAATAAAGTAAAAGTTTTCCAATAATCTCCATATAAACATACGTATGTGTATGTGTTTATATACGTGTATGTACAGGAATCACTGTTAAACCAATTAACCGATCATTATGAATTTTGGAATAGCTGCTAAGCGTAAGGGTGGGTAATGTGGGCTATATTTAGTTTAGCTTTTTTAAAATTTGATTTTAGAACAAACTAGTACCTATATGTATTTTTGTTATAATTGCGATTAAAAAATCTTATTTAATATTTATGAATGGTGTTTACTTTCACATTATTAGATTTTCATAGAACGATAATTTCTGAACCGGTGTTAACTATTGGAAGTCCCCTGAATACTATGTGAGCCTATATCGAAAATTTTTAAATTGTTGAAATACTAGTAAAAAATGACGGAGAAAATTATGCTTCGCCGGTGTTCGCACTAGTATTCATATAAAATTATAGAATTACGTCAGTAATTTAATTCTTTATATATAAAATATTATTATTATTATTATTATTATTATTATTATTATTATTATTATTATTATTATTGATGATCTAAAGAAAGAAAAACACCTTAACCGTTGACTAATATATATATATATATATATATATATATATATATATATATATATATATATATATATATATATATATATATATATACTAGGTACGTGCAAAATCAATGGCCGATTCCCAAAATGAAAAAACATTTTGACCCCCCCCCCTTACTTAAAAATACACTAAAATTCAGGAAATCAACCAATTTTACTGAAATTTTCAATATTTATTAATCAACAATCACGGAATATAATGAAACCATTATCTTTTTAAAAATCTTAGTGAAAATGTATTATTTTTTAAAAAGAAAATACACCTTTACTAAAGTTATATTTTTATATATTAATAAAAAAAATGCATGATTTTTTAACTGTTGCTTATGTAAATAAAGGATCGTAGATGTTAACAATTAAATTTTTTTTCAAAATATTTCGTATATATTACGAAAAAGGCCAGTAAATACCGTGTTAATAAAATCACTATAACTCGAAGAAAAATTAATTTTTTGAATTAGCGATATTATTATTGAATAAAGCATTGTTTAATCAATATTTTCACCAAAAAATAATATAATTGCAAAAAATATTTCATGTGATTTTAATGATTAGAGTTTTTGGAAAAATTAAAAATGCGACATAATTATATTTCTCTTTCATAGATGAACGTGGCATCATCAGCGCAAGAAATTTTTTTTATAATCTTGAAAATAAATCAAAAATTGACAAATTTGAGATCCAGGAACTTAACGAAAAAAAGAATTTTAAAAATTGAATAATTTCTACTAACGATGAACTTTCATTAGTATGGTAGCACCGTTCTGTAATAACCAGGTGGGATTAGCCTTCCAACAATCACTCACTTTTACAGTGCAAAATTTTTTTTTTTAGAGATTCAACAATTTCGTTCATTTCACAATTCATCGTCATTTATTTGGAAAGATTTGTATTTGTTTTGTCTTTTTTTCATTAATAAATATTTAAGTTAAAAACAATTATTTATTAATAAATAAAGAGAATTAAAACATGACATTTTCTTTCAAAATTGAATTCTGTTTATCAATAAATAACTGTTTTAACTTTTATTTCAATGAATAAATTGTCAGTGTAGTCATTGACTTTAATTTACTTTTTCACACTTAAAATAAAAAATACAAACACTTTATTTTTAAAAGAATCAATGTAATTTATCGTTACGACACGTTAAGAATAAATCGAGTAACTAAAGTTTTAAATCATGTAAAAAAAATTGATAAAATTGACGCAGTTCGTAACGTAAAAATATTTTTAACATTTAAAAATAGTTTTATTTCAAATTCTAAGGAAAAACATTGGTAAACAGACGTCATCAATAATTTCAGAGTATTACTAAATTAAAAACTGAACCTTTTCAGTTAAAAATAATTGCGTACACTCACAAATAATTAAATAAGCATTTCCTTTTTTATTATAACAAAATAAGGGTATTTAAATTTGTTTATAACCTTAAAAAGAATAAAGAAATTAATGGATAATAATTTTTCAACTTCTATAAACTATTATTACATTTTTATATATAAAGTTAAAAATGATAAATTATGACATTTTTTGTCTTCCATATATTTTGCATAGCAATAGTCAATTTGTAAACAACGTCCTTTTCCGATGAAGTTATAGCGGATTTTACTCATTTATCACATTTGAAGGGATAATTTTGCTAATTTTTAGTCAAACGTGGGATTTATTTTTTTAAATTCAGTGTCTTATGACTTTAATTTAATAATTATCTTTGAAATAGTTCCCAAAAACTTATATTTATCTTTTAAGGGATTTTTACAAGTAATTTTTTGCAAAGTTCAAAATTCATTGAATTTTTGGGGTTTTTGACCGTCGTAATTACATATTTTATTATAATTTATTTTTCACACGTAAATATGCAGTTTTTTTCGTTTAGAGATTAAGTTTAGTCTTTTATCTTTCAAACACAATCAAAGTTTACACGGAAACTAATTAAATTATTAATGATAAGCGCTTTTTAATAAGCATAGTCCGTACAAGAAGGCGCCATTTTTGCACGTACCTAATATATACAATGTTGCTGTTTTTTGTTGTTGTTATTGTTTTAGTGATAAATTGCTGGTATTGTTACTGCTCGCCCTTAGATACGGAATTTCACCTCATGGACGTGTACTGTACATATGTTCATTTATTTATTAATTTATAGATAAAATAGTTATCCACGGACACGTGTTTCGCCGCACTACGGCTTATCAGCGTGGCTGACTATGACAGGATTCAAATTCTTGATCACTGGAACAGTAATCGAGTACGCTATACATGACGCCACGAAACGTCTGTCCGAAATTACGTGACGATTATCGCTTATATCAAGAGTAGGTTTTTTTTAATCTAGGAAGACTTGAGTTAATGTTTTATAGGTATCGTTAGTTTAAAAAACCTACTCTTGAGGACGACTAAGAAAGTCGAAAGCGCTCGAAAAAAATGGCCGAATTAAGAACAATCGGTGAAATACTCTACGGACTGCCACCTGAAACCAGAAGGATAGCTCGACAGTTTGAGAACCTCACGAAGAAGATTTACAAACGAGAAAGTTCCGTGAGATTCAACACCGCTTGCTTGGATATATATATATATATATATATATATATATATATATATATATATATATATATTGTATTTACGTTAAACATTAAAAAAAAGATATATTTAAATGCTGCTGCCTGTTTATCTTTTCTTCATCATTGTCATTTTCCTGTTTTTTTTTTCGGACCCTCATGTGTACCCAAGAAAACACATATGTTATTTGGCATCGCCCGTGAAAGGGGTCCACTTAATTCGTCGCTATAAAAAATGTATAAAATGGAGTATTCAATGTTCATATTTTACACCCACGTGAGGAGCCAAGTAAATAGAAAAGAACTGTGAAAATGTTCAGCAGAGACGCAGAACAAACAAGCATAGTTTTTTCTGGTCATCCGTAACTAAAAAAAAGTCCGATGTTTCACAAATAAACACTTGGGAGGGATTTAAGGCCTGGGGAGATTTATATGATTAATAAACAAACATAAACGTGTGTGCTTGACTCTTCCGCCGCTCAACTTATTTCACCATAAAACAAAAAGAAAAAATATCCCTGTGTTTCTATATATACGTATTGACATAAAAGATAATGGCGTGTAACAACAAAACGACGCCATATTGACAGTGAATTACTCAGCCGGACACTTTCAATTCTCTTTTGGCTTTTAATGGCCGCTTTGGCTTGACACGGCTGAATAGGGCGGTTATTACCGTGATTATACCTGAACACGTCACCCTTTCACCAATGGGGAATTGGGGTAACACACAGCGTTTTATATATATATATATATATATATATATATATATATATATATATATATATAGTTTTCAGGTTCGATTATTTTCGATCGGAATCCGGATCAGAGAGCTCTATGTCCGTTAAAACAGAGCATGAATACGTTATGAGGTTTAAAAAGACTAAATATACATTCGGATTGTACACATTATAAGTTATTTCGACCTTAACTAGGTCTCCTCGGATGTGTTTCCAATCACGTTTCAAACCCAAATGGAAGAATTTTAACACCTTTATATCTTTTAGAACAAAGTAAAAATAAAGAATTAGAAAAAAAAAAAAATAAATAAATAAAAAAAATAAAATAAAATAAAAAAAAAAAAAAAATAAAAAAAATAAAAATAAAAAGTAAAAATAAAAAAAATAAATAATTTCAGCGATATTCTATTTGTTGATTGGACTCTATAGTATAGAAGTGGTGATTATGTAAATTAGGGTGGTGGCATTAACGGAGTATAAAAATATGTAACATTTTTATCAAGAAGTCAATCCTCGATTTAAAAAAAAAGTTGGTTTCTTTCTTATTGGCTGCTATCTGTATTACTATTTTTCTCTTGTTATTACCGTTATTATTATTGTTATATTTGTTAAAGTTGTTATATTTGTTATTCGGTCTCTCTTTTTTAGAGCCGGATTTATTTAAAAATACGACTTTTTTTTCTCCGCTGTTTTTTTTTTTTTTTTTGTTTAGTAACGGATTTTTTTTCTCCGGCCATGGCAGTTAGCCTTGTGCCAACAAGAGAAAAAGCTAAGACAATGGGGTCTACATCTTCGCCCCATCCTGGAACGTCGGGTTGGACAAAACCCCCGGCAGTAATTATTAATTTGGAGGAATTCCAATCCAAAATGGAAACTTACAAGACCAAAATCACAGATAAAGGACTGTTAATCGACCTCCCAAAGCTGCAGGAAATAGAAAAAAAAACATTAACGATGTTCGTAATGGACAGGAAGATTAAAAAGGCAGTGAGATCTTCGGTGGAAGTGATCACAAAACTTCTAGCGTCGGTCGGACACAGACCGATAAAAATAATCAAATCCAGAGGACACAATAACTGGTCGGCCCTTTTCGGCTCAGAAGAAGAGTGCATGACACTCGCTAGAAAGGAGATTATAACTCCTGAATACGTACTGCGGATGGAGCACTTAGGCAGACGAAGGACAACAATATCAGTGTTTAACGTCCCCTTCTTCATCGAGGGCGCTCACGTTGGAGCATTTTTTGACAAATACGGAGAAATGATGTCGGTCACATGTGATCAATACCTGTCAATATGGAATTTTGACATTCTGATAAATCAGAAAACATTCAACGAAATTCCTTACTACATTGAGATAGAAAATGACAAACTGCCGGTCATTGTAGCAGGAAGGAAACCGGCCTGCTGGAGATGCAATGCGATAGGGCATCTAACGTTTGATTGTCCAGAAAGGAAAAAACCCGTAAACAACCCCAAAACCCGAGTTGGAGAACATCTAGGCCCTAAACTTGGATTTGCACTGCCAGAGTCGCCCCCAAAAAAGACACAACCAGACCCCCAACAAACTTTTACGGACTCAGAGGAAGAAAATGAAAACGAAAACGAAGACAACGGAGATAACCGGAAAAAGGAGCCATGGGTCATTGTTACGGGAAAAAAAACTCCCGGTAGACTCGCCCTTGAGGAATCCAGAAGAGAGACGGAAGAGGAGGAAATAAAAATGTCTAAAGATCCCGGAAAGGACTCTTATGTTAACGCAGTTAACTTGAACAAAAAACTGCGAATAGAAGCTCAAGCCAAACCTAACCCCCCGCCCCAAAGCAAAGACCATATTTATACACCCTCAACAACACCCATTTCCCCAACCCCCCCAAAAACCTCACCACACAAAATGCCGCCCCCTGTAACAAATATAAAAGAAAGAGAATACAAACTTATACCGCTCAGCCCTGTCTCCAAGAAAGCACGAATAAGCACCCCAAGACCCTCCCCGTTCGCCTCACCACAACAGACCCCGACACACACCCCCCCTGCTTCCCCTAAGAAACCACAAATGCCCCCTCCCCCTTCTCCACTTCTCAAGCACGCCCCAAAGCCTACTCCCCCCCATTCACCGTTGAAAACCGACACATATGGACCCCCTACGCCCCTCCAAACTTGTGAATCAGTTACGGCCCCCGTCAAAGGGAAGGGAAAGAAGAGACAGCCCTTCTACCCTGGTGAGGATATTTGCAAAGTTTCGGCAGAAGCGATCACTAGGGCAAAAGGCCACCACTTCACCGACTTAAGGAAACTGCTAGCATTCACAGAGGTGAACGGAAAATCAATAGAAGACCCCTACAATTTCCCCAATGCCACACGGTTACTCACGGTGATACGCCCAAGAGAGGAAGGAAAAGCTATTTGGAGGATGTTGGAGGAGGCAAACATAACCTTCGACATCTACCCCCAACTAGCGGTGCACAAATCCCCAACCCTGAGAGAGTTACGAAAATCTTGTCATGGGAGGGTACCCATTTTTTTGCACCCTTCCCTCTACAGAGCAGTTAAATTAATCTTCCCCTTTGATGTCGGCGGTGTTTCCCAGGACGGCCTCATCAATACTGCGATGGGCACTTATTCCATGGGAAAAACCGCCGGTATCTTGACCTCATCAATGTTCGTTGGAGAATCTCAACCCTAAAGCACTACAATGGCACTCTTTCTAGCAAGCGTAAATGTCCGAGGTTTGAGGGCCGATCTTCGGAAATTACGATTATGCCTGGACCTTCGAAGCCTCGGAGTGGATGTATGTTGTGTTCAGGAAACTCACTTAATTCAAGGTGATTATTTAAGTGCGCTGTCTAGGGATTTTGATGTCTATTCAGCGTACTTCAATTCTAACTCTAGGGGGGTTTCCTGGCTAGTGAAGCGGACTATAAATGCGTCGTGTGACCCTTGTTTCATGGATTCGGAAGGAAGGCTTTGCGTTCTGGACGTTACCATAAAAGATAAAGCATTTCGATTGATTGGGGTTTATGCGCCCAACCTCCAGGCTGAGCGTGCTCCCTTTTTTCGGCGAATCGAGCGCTTCATGAACACACCTCGTTCAGTTATCTTAGCGGGAGACTGGAACGCGGTCCTGGATCCCGATTTAGATCGCACGGGGAATCCTTCTAGGGGTACTAACAGAGATCATGATGCAAAGACATTTCGGGATTTTGTCGGTGAGTTTGATCTTATCGATAAATTCCGAAATGAAAAGCCTCATGACATAGTGTGGACTTGGACTGCTAGACGCGGCTCCGGTTCAGTACAGCTTTCGAGTTATATTGACCGGTTCTTAATTAGAAGAGTCGACGTAGATTTATTAGAATGTCCAAGTTTTCATAATATAGTTTACTCGGATCATAGACTTGTTCGTGTCCGTGTAAACTTAGATAGCCGTAAACCTAGATTGGCTGGGTACTGGAAACTCAACACTTCGTTGTTCGATGTGCAGAGTTTCCGGGAACAGCTACTACTAACATATCAGCGGGTAATGACGGGGGCTATAATTGGGAATAAGTGGTGGGGAAAATTTAAGAATACCATTAGGTCCTTTTCTGCTGATTTTAGCCAACGACTCAACCTAGAATCTAGAGCAGCGAAAGCGACACTAGAAGCTAGACTAGATAGGGCGGTGGCGGTGGCGGATTGTACTAATGTTACTATAATTAAGGCGGAGCTCGCCTCCTTGACTAGCAAGGAACACCAAGCTTCTTTAATTAGGGCTAGGTTAAAGAGAATGCCTCATGAGGAAGCAAACATGGCCGCTGAATTGCGTGCAGAGGAGCGTCGACATGCTACCGATCGATATATCGCACGTGTCACATTGCCGGACGGACGTACCGTGACCACAAACGAAGGTATTTTGGAGGCGTTTCGTAATCACTTTCAGGATCTTTTCACCAGGGAGCCCGGTTTGTCTTTAGCGCATTTCGACCCCTATTTAGCTGACTTTTCTCGCCTCGCGGCGACCGAATCGGCTAGGTGCGAAGGTTGCATAACTGAGGATGAAGTCATGGAAGCCCTAAAGGGAGTCGGCCTGAATAGATCTCCTGGGATCGATGGTTTGCCCTACGAACTGTATTTGAGGTTGTCGCACATTTTTGTCCCCTTGCTGACAGTTTTATTTAACGCTTGGTTTAGGAACGGGTCAATACCTGAGTACTTTACCAAGGGGATTTTGAAATTGTTACGCAAGAGCAAAGATGGTGGGGATGGGATTGATAATTTCCGGCCCTTAACTATGCTAAACACAGAGTTAAAGATTTTGGCCAAGATTTTAGCAAATCGCCTGCAGACTGTTTTGGCTGGTCTGATTAGCCCCGAACAGACTTGTTCTGTGAAGGGTAGGACCATTCAAGATAATTTGCACGCGATACGCTTAATCATTGAGAAAGTCGACACAGAAGCCGCGCTGATCAATTTAGATCAGTCCAAAGCTTTCGATAGGGTGGACCATCGCTACTTGGAGGCTGTTTTGTCATCGGCCGGTTTTGGCCCGCAGTTTCGCTCCTGGATTCGCCTCCTTTATGCAAACCCCGGGGTGCTGGTGGAAGTGAATGGTTTGAGGTCGAAGCCCTTCAAATTATCCAGATCTCTTCGTCAGGGTTGTCCGCTTTCACCGATGCTCTATGCGCTTGTGTTGGAACCCTTCCTTCGCAGGCTCAGGGTGAACCCGGTCCTACGCGGGGTTACTTTGCCAGGTGCTTGCACCATACTGAAGTACTCTGCCTATGCCGACGACGTAACAGTGTTTGTAACGAGCAGTGCCGAGATTAGTGTCGTCGACAGAGAAATCAGAATGTATGAAACGATAACAGGGGCCAAAATTAACTGCGACAAGTCTGTTGGCTTGCGCATCGGTGCCTGGAAGGGTGCATCCCTACAGGGACCCTTCAGCTGGACTGACGGGCCTTGCAAGCTACTCGGCGTCTGGTTTGGTCCTGATCTTCAGCTGGAGAAAAATTGGTCGGAAGTGTTGAAAGCGATTCGGGCCGCAGCTAGTCTGTGGACCCGTAGAAATCTTTCATTAAAGGGGAGAGCGGAGGTGAGTTGCTCACACATTTATCCGATCATCCTATATCGTCTATCAGTACTTCCACTCCCGTCGGATACACTGCTTGAAATGCAGCGGGCTCTTTCCCAGTTTTTATGGCTTGGTAAATCCCCTAAGGTCCGTCGCGATATCTGTTATCTACATCCTTCTGAGGGCGGTTTGGGTATGCCAAGTGTTGAGATTCGTCAACATACGCTTCGGCTTTATTACCTGAATCGAATGTGTACACCAGTTGAGGGAAACGGTGGCTTCTGGAAGGAAGACATCAAGAAAGCCTTTCCGGCTTTGAAAAGTGTGCACTTGGATGAGGGGGAGGCACACAGGTTGCCCCGAGGCGAGTGCTCCTTTTATCGCGAGTGTCGACGGGCCTTGAAGTTCCTCTTACGGGTGAAGGAAAGCCTCTCTGACACCCTGCTGTTGTCTCGTAAGGCATTGTATCGGGTCTTAGTGAGGGGATCTGTTCGTGATGAGAAGATTGAGGGGCTCGGTTTGTCGAGGGGGGAGCTACGCTCAATCTGGCCTTGGGCGCCTGGGCTAAAGGTCTTCGATAATAACGAGGCTTCTCTGGCCTGGCTGATTATTAGAAATGCTATCTGGGTCGGCAAAAGGCTTCATGCAGCTGGTATTAAGGCTTCGCCTCTTTGTTGTCGTTGCGGAGACGAAGACGAGACTGTAAGTCACGCCTTTGTTTATTGCCGCATCGTCGCACCGCTCATTAAGTTTGTTGCAGGCCTCATGGTTCGCGTACTGAATGTAACGTCTTTCGACCTGGAACCAATTAATATATGTAGCAATTGGGCTCCGACAAATGATAGGAAAAGACGTTTTGTGTTTTATTGCTTACTAGCGGTGTTGAGAGGTGTGATATGGCAGACACGTTGTAAAGTTGTCTACGGCGGTGAGACCTTCGCTGCTCCCGACCTTATTCGAATTTTCAAGTGTCGTCTGAAGATTCGCATTAAGGCCGAGAAGGCGAAACTCCCTTCGGCAGATTTTGGTGAAAGATGGGTGACAGTTGCGCGATTGTGTCGAGTGAGAGGAGCTAGTCTAGAGTGGTATCTGGACGTGCCTTAGGCAAAGAATTTTGGGTTTCTCCAACGAACGTCGATCCTGTCCCGTTTAAGACTAGATTAGTTGACCCGTTTTTGACTATTAATTTTTGTTCATAACTTAGCTAGTGCATGAATGATTTCATTAGGGTCCCGTTTTATTTTGGCCTAGCCCCCCCCCCTTTTTTTTTTTTTTTTTTTTTTTTTTTTTTTTTCTCCCAATTTAAGTTTTAATTCCCCAACCCCTCTCCCGATTAGGTGACAGATAGCCAGATTCTCCAGAGATGCAGGTCACCTTTCGAGATTTTCGAAAGAGGTGGAGATTAATAAAGCGTTCGGACCTGCATCGCGTTTCGACTGGAAAATCCGCATATCTGCCACAACTTAGAAATGGGGGATCCTTATACTAACACGGGGCCTTTTTTTCATTGTATATAAATTCATTTTTTTTGTACATAAAATTTTTATTACCCAAATCCCCCATCTCATATTATGTAATTATGGGTTTTAAGTAGGATAGTCATGGTATAAATTCTTTTGGTGTATGGTGCTTGATTGTAGTGTGGATGTGGTATTTTGGTGAATGATGGTCACGAATGAAACTAGCCAAGTTATACCAGTCAGAATAAGTTAGTGAAGACCGATCTTTCCCCACCCCCCTTTTGGCCTTGTGCCACATTTCTGTATTTTAACAGAATAAATATTCAATCCTCGATTTAAAAAAAAAGTTGGTTTCTTTCTTATTGGCTGCTATCTGTATTACTATTTTTCTCTTGTTATTACCGTTATTATTATTGTTAAAGTTGTTACAGTTGTTATATTTGTTATTCGGTCTCTCTTTTTTAGAGCCGGATTTATTTAAAAATACGACTTTTTTTTTTTTCTCCGCTGTTTTTTTTTTTTGTTTAGTAACGGATTTTTTTTCTCCGGCCATGGCAGTTAGCCTTGTGCCAACAAGAGAAAAAGCTAAGACAATGGGGTCTACATCTTCGCCCCATCCTGGAACGTCGGGTTGGACAAAACCCCCGGCAGTAATTATTAATTTGGAAGAATTCCAATCCAAAATGGAAACTTACAAGACCAAAATCACAGATAAAGGACTGTTAATCGACCTCCCAAAGCTGCAGGAAATAGAAAAAAAAACATTAACGATGTTCGTAATGGACAGGAAGATTAAAAAGGCAGTGAGATCTTCGGTGGAAGTGATCACAAAACTTCTAGCGTCGGTCGGACACAGACCGATAAAAATAATCAAATCCAGAGGACACAATAACTGGTCGGCCCTTTTCGGCTCAGAAGAAGAGTGCATGACACTCGCTAGAAAGGAGATTATAACTCCTGAATACGTACTGCGGATGGAGCACTTAGGCAGACGAAGGACAACAATATCAGTATTTAACGTCCCCTTCTTCATCGAGGGCGCTCACGTTGGAGCATTTTTTGACAAATATGGAGAAATGATGTCGGTCACATGTGATCAATACCTGTCAATATGGAATTTTGACATTCTGATAAATCAGAAAACATTCAACGAAATTCCTTACTACATTGAGATAGAAAATGACAAACTGCCGGTCATTGTAGCAGGAAGGAAACCGGCCTGCTGGAGATGCAATGCGATAGGGCATCTAACGTTTGATTGTCCAGAAAGAAAAAAACCCGTAAACAACCCCAAAACCCGAGTTGGAGAACATCTAGGCCCTAAACTTGGATTTGCACTGCCAGAGTCGCCCCCAAAAAAGACACAACCAGACCCCCAACAAACCTTTTCGGACTCAGAGGAAGAAAATGAAAACGAAAACGAAGACAACGGAGATAACAGGAAAAAGGAGCCATGGGTCATTGTTACAGGTAAAAAAACTCCCGGTAGACTCGCCCTTGAGGAATCCAGAAGAGAGACGGAAGAGGAGGAAATCAAAACATCAAAAGATCCCGGTAAAAACTCTTATGTTAACGCAGTCAACCTGAATAAAAAACTGCGAATAGAAGCTCAAGCCAAACCTAACCCCCCGCCCCAAAGCAAAGACCATATTTATACACCCCCAACAACACCCATTTCCCCACCCCCCCAAAAAACCTCACCACACAAAATGCCGCCCCCTGTAACAAACATAAAAGAAAGAGAATACAAACTTATACCGCTCAGCCCTGTCTCCAAGAAAGCACGAATTAGCACCCCAAGACCCTCCCCGTTCGCCTCACCACAACAGACCCCGACACACACCCCCCCTGCTTCCCCTAAGAAACCACAAATGCCCCCTCCCCCTTCTCCACTTCTCAAGCACGCCCCAAAGCCTACTCCCCCCCATTCACCGTTGAAAACCGACACATATGGACCCCCTACGCCCCTCCAAACTTGTGAATCAGTTACTGCCCCCGTCAAAGGGAAGGGAAAGAAGAGACAGCCCTTCTACCCTGGGGAGGATATTTGCAAAGTTTCGGCAGAAGCGATCACTAGGGCAAAAGGCCACCACTTCACAGACTTAAGGAAACTGCTAGCATTCACAGAGGTGAACGGAAAATCAACAGAAGACCCCTACAATTTCCCCAATGCCACACGGTTACTCACGGTAATACGCCCACGAGAGGAAGGAAAAGCTGTATGGAGGATGTTGGAGGAGGCAAACATAACCTTTGACATCTACCCCCAACTAGCGGTGCACAAATCCCCAACTCTGAGAGAGTTACGAAAATCTTGTCATGGGAGGGTACCCATTTTTTTGCACCCTTCCCTCTACAGAGCCGTTAAATTAATATTCCCCTTTGATGTCGGCGGTGTGTCCCAGGATGGCCTCATCAATACTGCGATGGGCACTTATTCCATGGGAAAAACCGCCGGTATCTTGACCTCATCAATGTTCGTTGGAGAATCTCAACCCTAAAGCACTACAATGGCACTCTTTCTAGCAAGCGTAAATGTCCGAGGTTTGAGGGCCGATCTTCGGAAATTACGATTATGCCTGGACCTTCGAAGCCTCGGAGTGGATATATGTTGTGTTCAGGAAACTCACTTAATTCAAGGTGATTATTTAAGTGCGCTGTCTAGGGATTTTGATGTCTATTCAGCGTACTTCAATTCTAACTCTAGGGGGGTTTCCTGGCTAGTGAAGCGGACTATAAATGCGTCGTGTGACCCTTGTTTCATGGATTCGGAAGGAAGGCTTTGCGTTCTGGACGTTACCATAAAAGATAAAGCATTTCGATTGATTGGGGTTTATGCGCCCAACCTCCAGGCTGAGCGTGCTCCCTTTTTTCGGCGAATCGAGCGCTTCATGAACACACCTCGTTCAGTTATCTTAGCGGGAGACTGGAACGCGGTCCTGGATCCCGATTTAGATCGCACGGGGAATCCTTCTAGGGGTACTAACAGAGATCATGATGCAAAGACATTTCGGGATTTTGTCGGTGAGTTTGATCTTATCGATAAATTCCGAAATGAAAAGCCTCATGACATAGTGTGGACTTGGACTGCTAGACGCGGCTCCGGTACGGTACAGCTTTCGAGTTATATTGACCGGTTCTTAATTAGAAGAGTCGACGTAGATTTATTAGAATGTCCAAGTTTTCATAATATAGTTTACTCGGATCATAGACTTGTTCGTGTCCGTGTAAACTTAGATAGCCGTAAACCTAGATTGGCTGGGTACTGGAAACTCAACACTTCGTTGTTCGATGTGCAGAGTTTCCGGGAACAGCTACTACTAACATATCAGCGGGTAATGACGGGGGCTATAATTGGGAATAAGTGGTGGGGAAAATTTAAGAATACCATTAGGTCCTTTTCTGCTGATTTTAGCCAACGACTCAACCTAGAATCTAGAGCAGCGAAAGCGACACTAGAAGCTAGACTAGATAGGGCGGTGGCGGTGGCGGATTGTACTAATGTTACTATAATTAAGGCGGAGCTCGCCTCCTTGACTAGCAAGGAACACCAAGCTTCTTTAATTAGGGCTAGGTTAAAGAGAATGCCTCATGAGGAAGCAAACATGGCCGCTGAATTGCGTGCAGAGGAGCGTCGACATGCTACCGATCGATATATCGCACGTGTCACATTGCCGGACGGACGTACCGTGACCACAAACGAAGGTATTTTGGAGGCGTTTCGTAATCACTTTCAGGATCTTTTCACCAGGGAGCCCGGTTTGTCTTTAGCGCATTTCGACCCCTATTTAGCTGACTTTTCTCGCCTCGCGGCGACCGAATCGGCTAGGTGCGAAGGTTGCATAACTGAGGATGAAGTCATGGAAGCCCTAAAGGGAGTCGGCCTGAATAGATCTCCTGGGATCGATGGTTTGCCCTACGAACTGTATTTGAGGTTGTCGCACATTTTTGTCCCCTTGCTGACAGTTTTATTTAACGCTTGGTTTAGGAACGGGTCAATACCTGAGTACTTTACCAAGGGGATTTTGAAATTGTTACGCAAGAGCAAAGATGGTGGGGATGGGATTGATAATTTCCGGCCCTTAACTATGCTAAACACAGAGTTAAAGATTTTGGCCAAGATTTTAGCAAATCGCCTGCAGACTGTTTTGGCTGGTCTGATTAGCCCCGAACAGACTTGTTCTGTGAAGGGTAGGACCATTCAAGATAATTTGCACGCGATACGCTTAATCATTGAGAAAGTCGACACAGAAGCCGCGCTGATCAATTTAGATCAGTCCAAAGCTTTCGATAGGGTGGACCATCGCTACTTGGAGGCTGTTTTGTCATCGGCCGGTTTTGGCCCGCAGTTTCGCTCCTGGATTCGCCTCCTTTATGCAAACCCCGGGGTGCTGGTGGAAGTGAATGGTTTGAGGTCGAAGCCCTTCAAATTATCCAGATCTCTTCGTCAGGGTTGTCCGCTTTCACCGATGCTCTATGCGCTTGTGTTGGAACCCTTCCTTCGCAGGCTCAGGGTGAACCCGGTCCTACGCGGGGTTACTTTGCCAGGTGCTTGCACCATACTGAAGTACTCTGCCTATGCCGACGACGTAACAGTGTTTGTAACGAGCAGTGCCGAGATTAGTGTCGTCGACAGAGAAATCAGAATGTATGAAACGATAACAGGGGCCAAAATTAACTGCGACAAGTCTGTTGGCTTGCGCATCGGTGCCTGGAAGGGTGCATCCCTACAGGGACCCTTCAGCTGGACTGACGGGCCTTGCAAGCTACTCGGCGTCTGGTTTGGTCCTGATCTTCAGCTGGAGAAAAATTGGTCGGAAGTGTTGAAAGCGATTCGGGCCGCAGCTAGTCTGTGGACCCGTAGAAATCTTTCATTAAAGGGGAGAGCGGAGGTGAGTTGCTCACACATTTATCCGATCATCCTATATCGTCTATCAGTACTTCCACTCCCGTCGGATACACTGCTTGAAATGCAGCGGGCTCTTTCCCAGTTTTTATGGCTTGGTAAATCCCCTAAGGTCCGTCGCGATATCTGTTATCTACATCCTTCTGAGGGCGGTTTGGGTATGCCAAGTGTTGAGATTCGTCAACATACGCTTCGGCTTTATTACCTGAATCGAATGTGTACACCAGTTGAGGGAAACGGTGGCTTCTGGAAGGAAGACATCAAGAAAGCCTTTCCGGCTTTGAAAAGTGTGCACTTGGATGAGGGGGAGGCACACAGGTTGCCCCGAGGCGAGTGCTCCTTTTATCGCGAGTGTCGACGGGCCTTGAAGTTCCTCTTACGGGTGAAGGAAAGCCTCTCTGACACCCTGCTGTTGTCTCGTAAGGCATTGTATCGGGTCTTAGTGAGGGGATCTGTTCGTGATGAGAAGATTGAGGGGCTCGGTTTGTCGAGGGGGGAGCTACGCTCAATCTGGCCTTGGGCGCCTGGGCTAAAGGTCTTCGATAATAACGAGGCTTCTCTGGCCTGGCTGATTATTAGAAATGCTATCTGGGTCGGCAAAAGGCTTCATGCAGCTGGTATTAAGGCTTCGCCTCTTTGTTGTCGTTGCGGAGACGAAGACGAGACTGTAAGTCACGCCTTTGTTTATTGCCGCATCGTCGCACCGCTCATTAAGTTTGTTGCAGGCCTCATGGTTCGCGTACTGAATGTAACGTCTTTCGACCTGGAACCAATTAATATATGTAGCAATTGGGCTCCGACAAATGATAGGAAAAGACGTTTTGTGTTTTATTGCTTACTAGCGGTGTTGAGAGGTGTGATATGGCAGACACGTTGTAAAGTTGTCTACGGCGGTGAGACCTTCGCTGCTCCCGACCTTATTCGAATTTTCAAGTGTCGTCTGAAGATTCGCATTAAGGCCGAGAAGGCGAAACTCCCTTCGGCAGATTTTGGTGAAAGATGGGTGACAGTTGCGCGATTGTGTCGAGTGAGAGGAGCTAGTCTAGAGTGGTATCTGGACGTGCCTTAGGCAAAGAATTTTGGGTTTCTCCAACGAACGTTGATCCTGTCCCGTTTAAGACTAGATTAGTTGACCCGTTTTTGACTATTATTTTTGTTCATAACTTAGCTAGTGCATGAATGATTTCATTAGGGTCCCGTTTTATTTTGGCCTAGCCCCCCCCCTTTTTTTTTTTTTTTTTTTTTTTCTCCCAATTTAAGTTTTAATTCCCCAACCCCTCTCCCGATTAGGTGACAGATAGCCAGATTCTCCAGAGATGCAGGTCACCTTTCGAGATTTTCGAAAGAGGTGGAGATTAATAAAGCGTTCGGACCTGCATCGCGTTTCGACTGGAAAATCCGCATATCTGCCACAACTTAGAAATGGGGGATCCTTATACTAACACGGGGTCTTTTTTTCATTGTATATAAATTCATTTTTTTGTACATAAAATTTTTATTACCCAAATCCCCCATCTCATATTATGTAATTATGGGTTTTAAGTAGGATAGTCATGGTATAAATTCTTTTGGTGTATGGTGCTTGATTGTAGTGTGGATGTGGTATTTTGGTGAATGATGGTCACGAATGAAACTAGCCAAGTTATACCAGTCAGAATAAGTTAGTAAAGACCGATCTTTCCCCACCCCCCTTTTGGCCTTGTGCCACATTTCTGTATTTTAACAGAATAAATATTCAATCCTCGATTTAAAACGTTTCCGTAAGATTGAGTTTGTTAATTTCTTTCTTATTGGTTGCTATCTGTATTACTATTTTTCTCTTGTTATTACCGTTATTATTATTGTTATATTTGTTAAAGTTGTTATATTTGTTATTCGGTCTCTCTTTTTTAGAGCCGGATTTATTTAAAAATACGACTTTTTTTTTTTTTTTTTTTTTTTTCTCTGCTGTTTTTTTTTTTTAGTAACGGATTTTTTTCTCCGGCCATGGCAGTTAGCCTTGTGCCAACAAGGGAAAAAGTTAAGACTATGGGGTCTACATCTTCGCCCCATCCTGGAACGTCGGGTTGGACAAAACCCCCGGCAGTAAGCATTAATTTGGAGGAATTCCAATCCAAAATGGAAATGTACAAGACCAAAATCACGGATAAAGGACTGTTAATCGACCTCCCAAAGCTGCAGGAAATAGAAAAAAAAACATTAACGATGTTCGTAATGGACAGGAAGATCAAAAAGGCAGTGAGATCTTCGGTTGAAGTGATCACTAAACTTCTAGCGTCGGTCGGACACAGACCTATAAAAATCATCAAATCAAGAGGACACAATAACTGGTCGGCACTTTTTGGCTCAGAGGAGGAGTGCATGACACTCGCTAGAAAGGAGATTATAACTCCTGAATACGTACTGCGGATGGAGCATTTAGGCAGACGGAGGACAACAATATCAGTATTTAACGTCCCCTTCTTCATCGAGGGCGCTCACGTTGGAGCATTTTTTGACAAATACGGAGAAATGATGTCGGTCACATGTGATCAATACCTGTCAATATGGAATTTTGACATTCTGATAAATCAGAAAACATTCAACGAAATTCCTTACTACATTGAGATAGAAAATGACAAACTGCCGGTCATTGTAGCAGGAAGGAAACCGGCCTGCTGGAGATGCAATGCGATAGGGCATCTAACGTTTGATTGTCCAGAAAGAAAAAAACCCGTAAACAACCCCAAAACCCGAGTTGGAGAACATCTAGGCCCTAAACTTGGATTTGCACTGCCAGAGTCGCCCCCAAAAAAGACACAACCAGACCCCCAACAAACCTTTTCGGACTCAGAGGAAGAAAATGAAAACGAAAACGAAGACAACGGAGATAACAGGAAAAAGGAGCCATGGGTCATTGTTACAGGTAAAAAAACTCCCGGTAGACTCGCCCTTGAGGAATCCAGAAGAGAGACGGAAGAGGAGGAAATCAAAACATCAAAAGATCCCGGTAAAAACTCTTATGTTAACGCAGTCAACCTGAATAAAAAACTGCGAATAGAAGCTCAAGCCAAACCTAACCCCCCGCCCCAAAGCAAAGACCATATTTATACACCCCCAACAACACCCATTTCCCCACCCCCCCCAAAAACCTCACCACACAAAATGCCGCCCCCTGTAACAAACATAAAAGAAAGAGAATACAAACTTATACCGCTCAGCCCTGTCTCCAAGAAAGCACGAATTAGCACCCCAAGACCCTCCCCGTTCGCCTCACCACAACAGACCCCGACACACACCCCCCCTGCTTCCCCTAAGAAACCACAAATGCCCCCTCCCCCTTCTCCACTTCTCAAGCACGCCCCAAAGCCTACTCCCCCCCATTCACCGTTGAAAACCGACACATATGGACCCCCTACGCCCCTCCAAACTTGTGAATCAGTTACTGCCCCCGTCAAAGGGAAGGGAAAGAAGAGACAGCCCTTCTACCCTGGGGAGGATATATGCAAAGTTTCGGCAGAAGCGATCACTAGGGCAAAAGGCCACCACTTCACAGACTTAAGGAAACTGCTAGCATTCACAGAGGTGAACGGAAAATCAACAGAAGACCCCTACAATTTCCCCAATGCCACACGGTTACTCACGGTAATACGCCCACGAGAGGAAGGAAAAGCTGTATGGAGGATGTTGGAGGAGGCAAACATAACCTTTGACATCTACCCCCAACTAGCGGTGCACAAATCCCCAACTCTGAGAGAGTTACGAAAATCTTGCCATGGGAGGGTACCCATTTTTTTGCACCCTTCCCTCTACAGAGCCGTTAAATTAATATTCCCCTTTGATGTCGGCGGTGTGTCCCAGGATGGCCTCATCAATACTGCGATGGGCACTTATTCCATGGGAAAAACCGCCGGTATCTTGACCTCATCAATGTTCGTTGGAGAATCTCAACCCTAAAGCACTACAATGGCACTCTTTCTAGCAAGCGTAAATGTCCGAGGTTTGAGGGCCGATCTTCGGAAATTACGATTATGCCTGGACCTTCGAAGCCTCGGAGTGGATGTATGTTGTGTTCAGGAAACTCACTTAATTCAAGGTGATTATTTAAGTGCGCTGTCTAGGGATTTTGATGTCTATTCAGCGTACTTCAATTCTAACTCTAGGGGGGTTTCCTGGCTAGTGAAGCGGACTATAAATGCGTCGTGTGACCCTTGTTTCATGGATTCGGAAGGAAGGCTTTGCGTTCTGGACGTTACCATAAAAGATAAAGCATTTCGATTGATTGGGGTTTATGCGCCCAACCTCCAGGCTGAGCGTGCTCCCTTTTTTCGGCGAATCGAGCGCTTCATGAACACACCTCGTTCAGTTATCTTAGCGGGAGACTGGAACGCGGTCCTGGATCCCGATTTAGATCGCACGGGGAATCCTTCTAGGGGTACTAACAGAGATCATGATGCAAAGACATTTCGGGATTTTGTCGGTGAGTTTGATCTTATCGATAAATTCCGAAATGAAAAGCCTCATGACATAGTGTGGACTTGGACTGCTAGACGCGGCTCCGGTACGGTACAGCTTTCGAGTTATATTGACCGGTTCTTAATTAGAAGAGTCGACGTAGATTTATTAGAATGTCCAAGTTTTCATAATATAGTTTACTCGGATCATAGACTTGTTCGTGTCCGTGTAAACTTAGATAGCCGTAAACCTAGATTGGCTGGGTACTGGAAACTCAACACTTCGTTGTTCGATGTGCAGAGTTTCCGGGAACAGCTACTACTAACATATCAGCGGGTAATGACGGGGGCTATAATTGGGAATAAGTGGTGGGGAAAATTTAAGAATACCATTAGGTCCTTTTCTGCTGATTTTAGCCAACGACTCAACCTAGAATCTAGAGCAGCGAAAGCGACACTAGAAGCTAGACTAGATAGGGCGGTGGCGGTGGCGGATTGTACTAATGTTACTATAATTAAGGCGGAGCTCGCCTCCTTGACTAGCAAGGAACACCAAGCTTCTTTAATTAGGGCTAGGTTAAAGAGAATGCCTCATGAGGAAGCAAACATGGCCGCTGAATTGCGTGCAGAGGAGCGTCGACATGCTACCGATCGATATATCGCACGTGTCACATTGCCGGACGGACGTACCGTGACCACAAACGAAGGTATTTTGGAGGCGTTTCGTAATCACTTTCAGGATCTTTTCACCAGGGAGCCCGGTTTGTCTTTAGCGCATTTCGACCCCTATTTAGCTGACTTTTCTCGCCTCGCGGCGACCGAATCGGCTAGGTGCGAAGGTTGCATAACTGAGGATGAAGTCATGGAAGCCCTAAAGGGAGTCGGCCTGAATAGATCTCCTGGGATCGATGGTTTGCCCTACGAACTGTATTTGAGGTTGTCGCACATTTTTGTCCCCTTGCTGACAGTTTTATTTAACGCTTGGTTTAGGAACGGGTCAATACCTGAGTACTTTACCAAGGGGATTTTGAAATTGTTACGCAAGAGCAAAGATGGTGGGGATGGGATTGATAATTTCCGGCCCTTAACTATGCTAAACACAGAGTTAAAGATTTTGGCCAAGATTTTAGCAAATCGCCTGCAGACTGTTTTGGCTGGTCTGATTAGCCCCGAACAGACTTGTTCTGTGAAGGGTAGGACCATTCAAGATAATTTGCACGCGATACGCTTAATCATTGAGAAAGTCGACACAGAAGCCGCGCTGATCAATTTAGATCAGTCCAAAGCTTTCGATAGGGTGGACCATCGCTACTTGGAGGCTGTTTTGTCATCGGCCGGTTTTGGCCCGCAGTTTCGCTCCTGGATTCGCCTCCTTTATGCAAACCCCGGGGTGCTGGTGGAAGTGAATGGTTTGAGGTCGAAGCCCTTCAAATTATCCAGATCTCTTCGTCAGGGTTGTCCGCTTTCACCGATGCTCTATGCGCTTGTGTTGGAACCCTTCCTTCGCAGGCTCAGGGTGAACCCGGTCCTACGCGGGGTTACTTTGCCAGGTGCTTGCACCATACTGAAGTACTCTGCCTATGCCGACGACGTAACAGTGTTTGTAACGAGCAGTGCCGAGATTAGTGTCGTCGACAGAGAAATCAGAATGTATGAAACGATAACAGGGGCCAAAATTAACTGCGACAAGTCTGTTGGCTTGCGCATCGGTGCCTGGAAGGGTGCATCCCTACAGGGACCCTTCAGCTGGACTGACGGGCCTTGCAAGCTACTCGGCGTCTGGTTTGGTCCTGATCTTCAGCTGGAGAAAAATTGGTCGGAAGTGTTGAAAGCGATTCGGGCCGCAGCTAGTCTGTGGACCCGTAGAAATCTTTCATTAAAGGGGAGAGCGGAGGTGAGTTGCTCACACATTTATCCGATCATCCTATATCGTCTATCAGTACTTCCACTCCCGTCGGATACACTGCTTGAAATGCAGCGGGCTCTTTCCCAGTTTTTATGGCTTGGTAAATCCCCTAAGGTCCGTCGCGATATCTGTTATCTACATCCTTCTGAGGGCGGTTTGGGTATGCCAAGTGTTGAGATTCGTCAACATACGCTTCGGCTTTATTACCTGAATCGAATGTGTACACCAGTTGAGGGAAACGGTGGCTTCTGGAAGGAAGACATCAAGAAAGCCTTTCCGGCTTTGAAAAGTGTGCACTTGGATGAGGGGGAGGCACACAGGTTGCCCCGAGGCGAGTGCTCCTTTTATCGCGAGTGTCGACGGGCCTTGAAGTTCCTCTTACGGGTGAAGGAAAGCCTCTCTGACACCCTGCTGTTGTCTCGTAAGGCATTGTATCGGGTCTTAGTGAGGGGATCTGTTCGTGATGAGAAGATTGAGGGGCTCGGTTTGTCGAGGGGGGAGCTACGCTCAATCTGGCCTTGGGCGCCTGGGCTAAAGGTCTTCGATAATAACGAGGCTTCTCTGGCCTGGCTGATTATTAGAAATGCTATCTGGGTCGGCAAAAGGCTTCATGCAGCTGGTATTAAGGCTTCGCCTCTTTGTTGTCGTTGCGGAGACGAAGACGAGACTGTAAGTCACGCCTTTGTTTATTGCCGCATCGTCGCACCGCTCATTAAGTTTGTTGCAGGCCTCATGGTTCGCGTACTGAATGTAACGTCTTTCGACCTGGAACCAATTAATATATGTAGCAATTGGGCTCCGACAAATGATAGGAAAAGACGTTTTGTGTTTTATTGCTTACTAGCGGTGTTGAGAGGTGTGATATGGCAGACACGTTGTAAAGTTGTCTACGGCGGTGAGACCTTCGCTGCTCCCGACCTTATTCGAATTTTCAAGTGTCGTCTGAAGATTCGCATTAAGGCCGAGAAGGCGAAACTCCCTTCGGCAGATTTTGGTGAAAGATGGGTGACAGTTGCGCGATTGTGTCGAGTGAGAGGAGCTAGTCTAGAGTGGTATCTGGACGTGCCTTAGGCAAAGAATTTTGGGTTTCTCCAACGAACGTTGATCCTGTCCCGTTTAAGACTAGATTAGTTGACCCGTTTTTGACTATTATTTTTGTTCATAACTTAGCTAGTGCATGAATGATTTCATTAGGGTCCCGTTTTATTTTGGCCTAGCCCCCCCCCTTTTTTTTTTTTTTTTTTTTTTTCTCCCAATTTAAGTTTTAATTCCCCAACCCCTCTCCCGATTAGGTGACAGATAGCCAGATTCTCCAGAGATGCAGGTCACCTTTCGAGATTTTCGAAAGAGGTGGAGATTAATAAAGCGTTCGGACCTGCATCGCGTTTCGACTGGAAAATCCGCATATCTGCCACAACTTAGAAATGGGGGATCCTTATACTAACACGGGGTCTTTTTTTCATTGTATATAAATTCATTTTTTTGTACATAAAATTTTTATTACCCAAATCCCCCATCTCATATTATGTAATTATGGGTTTTAAGTAGGATAGTCATGGTATAAATTCTTTTGGTGTATGGTGCTTGATTGTAGTGTGGATGTGGTATTTTGGTGAATGATGGTCACGAATGAAACTAGCCAAGTTATACCAGTCAGAATAAGTTAGTAAAGACCGATCTTTCCCCACCCCCCTTTTGGCCTTGTGCCACATTTCTGTATTTTAACAGAATAAATATTCAATCCTCGATTTAAAACGTTTCCGTAAGATTGAGTTTGTTAATTTCTTTCTTATTGGTTGCTATCTGTATTACTATTTTTCTCTTGTTATTACCGTTATTATTATTGTTATATTTGTTAAAGTTGTTATATTTGTTATTCGGTCTCTCTTTTTTAGAGCCGGATTTATTTAAAAATACGACTTTTTTTTTTTTTTTTTTTTTTTTCTCTGCTGTTTTTTTTTTTTAGTAACGGATTTTTTTCTCCGGCCATGGCAGTTAGCCTTGTGCCAACAAGGGAAAAAGTTAAGACTATGGGGTCTACATCTTCGCCCCATCCTGGAACGTCGGGTTGGACAAAACCCCCGGCAGTAAGCATTAATTTGGAGGAATTCCAATCCAAAATGGAAATGTACAAGACCAAAATCACGGATAAAGGACTGTTAATCGACCTCCCAAAGCTGCAGGAAATAGAAAAAAAAACATTAACGATGTTCGTAATGGACAGGAAGATCAAAAAGGCAGTGAGATCTTCGGTTGAAGTGATCACTAAACTTCTAGCGTCGGTCGGACACAGACCTATAAAAATCATCAAATCAAGAGGACACAATAACTGGTCGGCACTTTTTGGCTCAGAGGAGGAGTGCATGACACTCGCTAGAAAGGAGATTATAACTCCTGAATACGTACTGCGGATGGAGCATTTAGGCAGACGGAGGACAACAATATCAGTATTTAACGTCCCCTTCTTCATCGAGGGCGCTCACGTTGGAGCATTTTTTGACAAATACGGAGAAATGATGTCGGTCACATGTGATCAATACCTGTCAATATGGAATTTTGACATTCTGATAAATCAGAAAACATTCAACGAAATTCCTTACTACATTGAGATAGAAAATGACAAACTGCCGGTCATTGTAGCAGGAAGGAAACCGGCCTGCTGGAGATGCAATGCGATAGGGCATCTAACGTTTGATTGTCCAGAAAGAAAAAAACCCGTAAACAACCCCAAAACCCGAGTTGGAGAACATCTAGGCCCTAAACTTGGATTTGCACTGCCAGAGTCGCCCCCAAAAAAGACACAACCAGACCCCCAACAAACCTTTTCGGACTCAGAGGAAGAAAATGAAAACGAAAACGAAGACAACGGAGATAACAGGAAAAAGGAGCCATGGGTCATTGTTACAGGTAAAAAAACTCCCGGTAGACTCGCCCTTGAGGAATCCAGAAGAGAGACGGAAGAGGAGGAAATCAAAACATCAAAAGATCCCGGTAAAAACTCTTATGTTAACGCAGTCAACCTGAATAAAAAACTGCGAATAGAAGCTCAAGCCAAACCTAACCCCCCGCCCCAAAGCAAAGACCATATTTATACACCCCCAACAACACCCATTTCCCCACCCCCCCCAAAAACCTCACCACACAAAATGCCGCCCCCTGTAACAAACATAAAAGAAAGAGAATACAAACTTATACCGCTCAGCCCTGTCTCCAAGAAAGCACGAATTAGCACCCCAAGACCCTCCCCGTTCGCCTCACCACAACAGACCCCGACACACACCCCCCCTGCTTCCCCTAAGAAACCACAAATGCCCCCTCCCCCTTCTCCACTTCTCAAGCACGCCCCAAAGCCTACTCCCCCCCATTCACCGTTGAAAACCGACACATATGGACCCCCTACGCCCCTCCAAACTTGTGAATCAGTTACTGCCCCCGTCAAAGGGAAGGGAAAGAAGAGACAGCCCTTCTACCCTGGGGAGGATATATGCAAAGTTTCGGCAGAAGCGATCACTAGGGCAAAAGGCCACCACTTCACAGACTTAAGGAAACTGCTAGCATTCACAGAGGTGAACGGAAAATCAACAGAAGACCCCTACAATTTCCCCAATGCCACACGGTTACTCACGGTAATACGCCCACGAGAGGAAGGAAAAGCTGTATGGAGGATGTTGGAGGAGGCAAACATAACCTTTGACATCTACCCCCAACTAGCGGTGCACAAATCCCCAACTCTGAGAGAGTTACGAAAATCTTGCCATGGGAGGGTACCCATTTTTTTGCACCCTTCCCTCTACAGAGCCGTTAAATTAATATTCCCCTTTGATGTCGGCGGTGTGTCCCAGGATGGCCTCATCAATACTGCGATGGGCACTTATTCCATGGGAAAAACCGCCGGTATCTTGACCTCATCAATGTTCGTTGGAGAATCTCAACCCTAAAGCACTACAATGGCACTCTTTCTAGCAAGCGTAAATGTCCGAGGTTTGAGGGCCGATCTTCGGAAATTACGATTATGCCTGGACCTTCGAAGCCTCGGAGTGGATGTATGTTGTGTTCAGGAAACTCACTTAATTCAAGGTGATTATTTAAGTGCGCTGTCTAGGGATTTTGATGTCTATTCAGCGTACTTCAATTCTAACTCTAGGGGGGTTTCCTGGCTAGTGAAGCGGACTATAAATGCGTCGTGTGACCCTTGTTTCATGGATTCGGAAGGAAGGCTTTGCGTTCTGGACGTTACCATAAAAGATAAAGCATTTCGATTGATTGGGGTTTATGCGCCCAACCTCCAGGCTGAGCGTGCTCCCTTTTTTCGGCGAATCGAGCGCTTCATGAACACACCTCGTTCAGTTATCTTAGCGGGAGACTGGAACGCGGTCCTGGATCCCGATTTAGATCGCACGGGGAATCCTTCTAGGGGTACTAACAGAGATCATGATGCAAAGACATTTCGGGATTTTGTCGGTGAGTTTGATCTTATCGATAAATTCCGAAATGAAAAGCCTCATGACATAGTGTGGACTTGGACTGCTAGACGCGGCTCCGGTACGGTACAGCTTTCGAGTTATATTGACCGGTTCTTAATTAGAAGAGTCGACGTAGATTTATTAGAATGTCCAAGTTTTCATAATATAGTTTACTCGGATCATAGACTTGTTCGTGTCCGTGTAAACTTAGATAGCCGTAAACCTAGATTGGCTGGGTACTGGAAACTCAACACTTCGTTGTTCGATGTGCAGAGTTTCCGGGAACAGCTACTACTAACATATCAGCGGGTAATGACGGGGGCTATAATTGGGAATAAGTGGTGGGGAAAATTTAAGAATACCATTAGGTCCTTTTCTGCTGATTTTAGCCAACGACTCAACCTAGAATCTAGAGCAGCGAAAGCGACACTAGAAGCTAGACTAGATAGGGCGGTGGCGGTGGCGGATTGTACTAATGTTACTATAATTAAGGCGGAGCTCGCCTCCTTGACTAGCAAGGAACACCAAGCTTCTTTAATTAGGGCTAGGTTAAAGAGAATGCCTCATGAGGAAGCAAACATGGCCGCTGAATTGCGTGCAGAGGAGCGTCGACATGCTACCGATCGATATATCGCACGTGTCACATTGCCGGACGGACGTACCGTGACCACAAACGAAGGTATTTTGGAGGCGTTTCGTAATCACTTTCAGGATCTTTTCACCAGGGAGCCCGGTTTGTCTTTAGCGCATTTCGACCCCTATTTAGCTGACTTTTCTCGCCTCGCGGCGACCGAATCGGCTAGGTGCGAAGGTTGCATAACTGAGGATGAAGTCATGGAAGCCCTAAAGGGAGTCGGCCTGAATAGATCTCCTGGGATCGATGGTTTGCCCTACGAACTGTATTTGAGGTTGTCGCACATTTTTGTCCCCTTGCTGACAGTTTTATTTAACGCTTGGTTTAGGAACGGGTCAATACCTGAGTACTTTACCAAGGGGATTTTGAAATTGTTACGCAAGAGCAAAGATGGTGGGGATGGGATTGATAATTTCCGGCCCTTAACTATGCTAAACACAGAGTTAAAGATTTTGGCCAAGATTTTAGCAAATCGCCTGCAGACTGTTTTGGCTGGTCTGATTAGCCCCGAACAGACTTGTTCTGTGAAGGGTAGGACCATTCAAGATAATTTGCACGCGATACGCTTAATCATTGAGAAAGTCGACACAGAAGCCGCGCTGATCAATTTAGATCAGTCCAAAGCTTTCGATAGGGTGGACCATCGCTACTTGGAGGCTGTTTTGTCATCGGCCGGTTTTGGCCCGCAGTTTCGCTCCTGGATTCGCCTCCTTTATGCAAACCCCGGGGTGCTGGTGGAAGTGAATGGTTTGAGGTCGAAGCCCTTCAAATTATCCAGATCTCTTCGTCAGGGTTGTCCGCTTTCACCGATGCTCTATGCGCTTGTGTTGGAACCCTTCCTTCGCAGGCTCAGGGTGAACCCGGTCCTACGCGGGGTTACTTTGCCAGGTGCTTGCACCATACTGAAGTACTCTGCCTATGCCGACGACGTAACAGTGTTTGTAACGAGCAGTGCCGAGATTAGTGTCGTCGACAGAGAAATCAGAATGTATGAAACGATAACAGGGGCCAAAATTAACTGCGACAAGTCTGTTGGCTTGCGCATCGGTGCCTGGAAGGGTGCATCCCTACAGGGACCCTTCAGCTGGACTGACGGGCCTTGCAAGCTACTCGGCGTCTGGTTTGGTCCTGATCTTCAGCTGGAGAAAAATTGGTCGGAAGTGTTGAAAGCGATTCGGGCCGCAGCTAGTCTGTGGACCCGTAGAAATCTTTCATTAAAGGGGAGAGCGGAGGTGAGTTGCTCACACATTTATCCGATCATCCTATATCGTCTATCAGTACTTCCACTCCCGTCGGATACACTGCTTGAAATGCAGCGGGCTCTTTCCCAGTTTTTATGGCTTGGTAAATCCCCTAAGGTCCGTCGCGATATCTGTTATCTACATCCTTCTGAGGGCGGTTTGGGTATGCCAAGTGTTGAGATTCGTCAACATACGCTTCGGCTTTATTACCTGAATCGAATGTGTACACCAGTTGAGGGAAACGGTGGCTTCTGGAAGGAAGACATCAAGAAAGCCTTTCCGGCTTTGAAAAGTGTGCACTTGGATGAGGGGGAGGCACACAGGTTGCCCCGAGGCGAGTGCTCCTTTTATCGCGAGTGTCGACGGGCCTTGAAGTTCCTCTTACGGGTGAAGGAAAGCCTCTCTGACACCCTGCTGTTGTCTCGTAAGGCATTGTATCGGGTCTTAGTGAGGGGATCTGTTCGTGATGAGAAGATTGAGGGGCTCGGTTTGTCGAGGGGGGAGCTACGCTCAATCTGGCCTTGGGCGCCTGGGCTAAAGGTCTTCGATAATAACGAGGCTTCTCTGGCCTGGCTGATTATTAGAAATGCTATCTGGGTCGGCAAAAGGCTTCATGCAGCTGGTATTAAGGCTTCGCCTCTTTGTTGTCGTTGCGGAGACGAAGACGAGACTGTAAGTCACGCCTTTGTTTATTGCCGCATCGTCGCACCGCTCATTAAGTTTGTTGCAGGCCTCATGGTTCGCGTACTGAATGTAACGTCTTTCGACCTGGAACCAATTAATATATGTAGCAATTGGGCTCCGACAAATGATAGGAAAAGACGTTTTGTGTTTTATTGCTTACTAGCGGTGTTGAGAGGTGTGATATGGCAGACACGTTGTAAAGTTGTCTACGGCGGTGAGACCTTCGCTGCTCCCGACCTTATTCGAATTTTCAAGTGTCGTCTGAAGATTCGCATTAAGGCCGAGAAGGCGAAACTCCCTTCGGCAGATTTTGGTGAAAGATGGGTGACAGTTGCGCGATTGTGTCGAGTGAGAGGAGCTAGTCTAGAGTGGTATCTGGACGTGCCTTAGGCAAAGAATTTTGGGTTTCTCCAACGAACGTTGATCCTGTCCCGTTTAAGACTAGATTAGTTGACCCGTTTTTGACTATTATTTTTTGTTCATAACTTAGCTAGTGCATGAATGATTTCATTAGGGTCCCGTTTTATTTTGGCCTAGCCCCCCCCCCTTTTTTTTTTTTTTTTTTTTTTTTTTTTTTTTTTTCTCCCAATTTAAGTTTTAATTCCCCAACCCCTCTCCCGATTAGGTGACAGATAGCCAGATTCTCCAGAGATGCAGGTCACCTTTCGAGATTTTCGAAAGAGGTGGAGATTAATAAAGCGTTCGGACCTGCATCGCGTTTCGACTGGAAAATCCGCATATCTGCCACAACTTAGAAATGGGGGATCCTTATACTAACACGGGGTCTTTTTTTCATTGTATATAAATTCATTTTTTTTTGTACATAAAATTTTTATTACCCAAATCCCCCATCTCATATTATGTAATTATGGGTTTTAAGTAGGATAGTCATGGTATAAATTCTTTTGGTGTATGGTGCTTGATTGTAGTGTGGATGTGGTATTTTGGTGAATGATGGTCACGAATGAAACTAGCCAAGTTATACCAGTCAGAATAAGTTAGTGAAGACCGATCTTTCCCCACCCCCCTTTTGGCCTTGTGCCACATTTCTGTATTTTAACAGAATAAATATTCAATCCTCGATTTAAAACGTTTCCGTAAGATCGAGTTTGTTAATTTCTTTCTTATTGGTTGCTATCTGTATTACTATTTTTCTCTTGTTATTACCGTTATTATTATTGTTATATTTGTTAAAATTGTTATATTTGTTATTCGGTCTCTCTTTTTTAGAGCCGGATTTATTTAAAAATACGACTTTTTTTTTTTTTCTCTGCTATTTTTTTTTTTTTTTTAGTAACGGATTTTTTTTCTCCGGCCATGGCAGTTAGCCTTGTGCCAACAAGGGAAAAAGTTAAGACTATGGGGTCTACATCTTCGCCCCATCCTGGAACGTCGGGTTGGACAAAACCCCCGGCAGTAAGCATTAATTTGGAGGAATTCCAATCCAAAATGGAAATGTACAAGACCAAAATCACGGATAAAGGACTGTTAATCGACCTCCCAAAGCTGCAGGAAATAGAAAAAAAAACATTAACGATGTTCGTAATGGACAGGAAGATCAAAAAGGCAGTGAGATCTTCGGTTGAAGTGATCACTAAACTTCTAGCGTCGGTCGGACACAGACCTATAAAAATCATCAAATCAAGAGGACACAATAACTGGTCGGCACTTTTTGGCTCAGAGGAGGAGTGCATGACACTCGCTAGAAAGGAGATTATAACTCCTGAATACGTACTGCGGATGGAGCATTTAGGCAGACGGAGGACAACAATATCAGTATTTAACGTCCCCTTCTTCATCGAGGGCGCTCACGTTGGAGCATTTTTTGACAAATACGGAGAAATGATGTCGGTCACATGTGATCAATACCTGTCAATATGGAATTTTGACATTCTGATAAATCAGAAAACATTCAACGAAATTCCTTACTACATTGAGATAGAAAATGACAAACTGCCGGTCATTGTAGCAGGAAGGAAACCGGCCTGCTGGAGATGCAATGCGATAGGGCATCTAACGTTTGATTGTCCAGAAAGAAAAAAACCCGTAAACAACCCCAAAACCCGAGTTGGAGAACATCTAGGCCCTAAACTTGGATTTGCACTGCCAGAGTCGCCCCCAAAAAAGACACAACCAGACCCCCAACAAACCTTTTCGGACTCAGAGGAAGAAAATGAAAACGAAAACGAAGACAACGGAGATAACAGGAAAAAGGAGCCATGGGTCATTGTTACAGGTAAAAAAACTCCCGGTAGACTCGCCCTTGAGGAATCCAGAAGAGAGACGGAAGAGGAGGAAATCAAAACATCAAAAGATCCCGGTAAAAACTCTTATGTTAACGCAGTCAACCTGAATAAAAAACTGCGAATAGAAGCTCAAGCCAAACCTAACCCCCCGCCCCAAAGCAAAGACCATATTTATACACCCCCAACAACACCCATTTCCCCACCCCCCCCAAAAACCTCACCACACAAAATGCCGCCCCCTGTAACAAACATAAAAGAAAGAGAATACAAACTTATACCGCTCAGCCCTGTCTCCAAGAAAGCACGAATTAGCACCCCAAGACCCTCCCCGTTCGCCTCACCACAACAGACCCCGACACACACCCCCCCTGCTTCCCCTAAGAAACCACAAATGCCCCCTCCCCCTTCTCCACTTCTCAAGCACGCCCCAAAGCCTACTCCCCCCCATTCACCGTTGAAAACCGACACATATGGACCCCCTACGCCCCTCCAAACTTGTGAATCAGTTACTGCCCCCGTCAAAGGGAAGGGAAAGAAGAGACAGCCCTTCTACCCTGGGGAGGATATATGCAAAGTTTCGGCAGAAGCGATCACTAGGGCAAAAGGCCACCACTTCACAGACTTAAGGAAACTGCTAGCATTCACAGAGGTGAACGGAAAATCAACAGAAGACCCCTACAATTTCCCCAATGCCACACGGTTACTCACGGTAATACGCCCACGAGAGGAAGGAAAAGCTGTATGGAGGATGTTGGAGGAGGCAAACATAACCTTTGACATCTACCCCCAACTAGCGGTGCACAAATCCCCAACTCTGAGAGAGTTACGAAAATCTTGCCATGGGAGGGTACCCATTTTTTTGCACCCTTCCCTCTACAGAGCCGTTAAATTAATATTCCCCTTTGATGTCGGCGGTGTGTCCCAGGATGGCCTCATCAATACTGCGATGGGCACTTATTCCATGGGAAAAACCGCCGGTATCTTGACCTCATCAATGTTCGTTGGAGAATCTCAACCCTAAAGCACTACAATGGCACTCTTTCTAGCAAGCGTAAATGTCCGAGGTTTGAGGGCCGATCTTCGGAAATTACGATTATGCCTGGACCTTCGAAGCCTCGGAGTGGATGTATGTTGTGTTCAGGAAACTCACTTAATTCAAGGTGATTATTTAAGTGCGCTGTCTAGGGATTTTGATGTCTATTCAGCGTACTTCAATTCTAACTCTAGGGGGGTTTCCTGGCTAGTGAAGCGGACTATAAATGCGTCGTGTGACCCTTGTTTCATGGATTCGGAAGGAAGGCTTTGCGTTCTGGACGTTACCATAAAAGATAAAGCATTTCGATTGATTGGGGTTTATGCGCCCAACCTCCAGGCTGAGCGTGCTCCCTTTTTTCGGCGAATCGAGCGCTTCATGAACACACCTCGTTCAGTTATCTTAGCGGGAGACTGGAACGCGGTCCTGGATCCCGATTTAGATCGCACGGGGAATCCTTCTAGGGGTACTAACAGAGATCATGATGCAAAGACATTTCGGGATTTTGTCGGTGAGTTTGATCTTATCGATAAATTCCGAAATGAAAAGCCTCATGACATAGTGTGGACTTGGACTGCTAGACGCGGCTCCGGTACGGTACAGCTTTCGAGTTATATTGACCGGTTCTTAATTAGAAGAGTCGACGTAGATTTATTAGAATGTCCAAGTTTTCATAATATAGTTTACTCGGATCATAGACTTGTTCGTGTCCGTGTAAACTTAGATAGCCGTAAACCTAGATTGGCTGGGTACTGGAAACTCAACACTTCGTTGTTCGATGTGCAGAGTTTCCGGGAACAGCTACTACTAACATATCAGCGGGTAATGACGGGGGCTATAATTGGGAATAAGTGGTGGGGAAAATTTAAGAATACCATTAGGTCCTTTTCTGCTGATTTTAGCCAACGACTCAACCTAGAATCTAGAGCAGCGAAAGCGACACTAGAAGCTAGACTAGATAGGGCGGTGGCGGTGGCGGATTGTACTAATGTTACTATAATTAAGGCGGAGCTCGCCTCCTTGACTAGCAAGGAACACCAAGCTTCTTTAATTAGGGCTAGGTTAAAGAGAATGCCTCATGAGGAAGCAAACATGGCCGCTGAATTGCGTGCAGAGGAGCGTCGACATGCTACCGATCGATATATCGCACGTGTCACATTGCCGGACGGACGTACCGTGACCACAAACGAAGGTATTTTGGAGGCGTTTCGTAATCACTTTCAGGATCTTTTCACCAGGGAGCCCGGTTTGTCTTTAGCGCATTTCGACCCCTATTTAGCTGACTTTTCTCGCCTCGCGGCGACCGAATCGGCTAGGTGCGAAGGTTGCATAACTGAGGATGAAGTCATGGAAGCCCTAAAGGGAGTCGGCCTGAATAGATCTCCTGGGATCGATGGTTTGCCCTACGAACTGTATTTGAGGTTGTCGCACATTTTTGTCCCCTTGCTGACAGTTTTATTTAACGCTTGGTTTAGGAACGGGTCAATACCTGAGTACTTTACCAAGGGGATTTTGAAATTGTTACGCAAGAGCAAAGATGGTGGGGATGGGATTGATAATTTCCGGCCCTTAACTATGCTAAACACAGAGTTAAAGATTTTGGCCAAGATTTTAGCAAATCGCCTGCAGACTGTTTTGGCTGGTCTGATTAGCCCCGAACAGACTTGTTCTGTGAAGGGTAGGACCATTCAAGATAATTTGCACGCGATACGCTTAATCATTGAGAAAGTCGACACAGAAGCCGCGCTGATCAATTTAGATCAGTCCAAAGCTTTCGATAGGGTGGACCATCGCTACTTGGAGGCTGTTTTGTCATCGGCCGGTTTTGGCCCGCAGTTTCGCTCCTGGATTCGCCTCCTTTATGCAAACCCCGGGGTGCTGGTGGAAGTGAATGGTTTGAGGTCGAAGCCCTTCAAATTATCCAGATCTCTTCGTCAGGGTTGTCCGCTTTCACCGATGCTCTATGCGCTTGTGTTGGAACCCTTCCTTCGCAGGCTCAGGGTGAACCCGGTCCTACGCGGGGTTACTTTGCCAGGTGCTTGCACCATACTGAAGTACTCTGCCTATGCCGACGACGTAACAGTGTTTGTAACGAGCAGTGCCGAGATTAGTGTCGTCGACAGAGAAATCAGAATGTATGAAACGATAACAGGGGCCAAAATTAACTGCGACAAGTCTGTTGGCTTGCGCATCGGTGCCTGGAAGGGTGCATCCCTACAGGGACCCTTCAGCTGGACTGACGGGCCTTGCAAGCTACTCGGCGTCTGGTTTGGTCCTGATCTTCAGCTGGAGAAAAATTGGTCGGAAGTGTTGAAAGCGATTCGGGCCGCAGCTAGTCTGTGGACCCGTAGAAATCTTTCATTAAAGGGGAGAGCGGAGGTGAGTTGCTCACACATTTATCCGATCATCCTATATCGTCTATCAGTACTTCCACTCCCGTCGGATACACTGCTTGAAATGCAGCGGGCTCTTTCCCAGTTTTTATGGCTTGGTAAATCCCCTAAGGTCCGTCGCGATATCTGTTATCTACATCCTTCTGAGGGCGGTTTGGGTATGCCAAGTGTTGAGATTCGTCAACATACGCTTCGGCTTTATTACCTGAATCGAATGTGTACACCAGTTGAGGGAAACGGTGGCTTCTGGAAGGAAGACATCAAGAAAGCCTTTCCGGCTTTGAAAAGTGTGCACTTGGATGAGGGGGAGGCACACAGGTTGCCCCGAGGCGAGTGCTCCTTTTATCGCGAGTGTCGACGGGCCTTGAAGTTCCTCTTACGGGTGAAGGAAAGCCTCTCTGACACCCTGCTGTTGTCTCGTAAGGCATTGTATCGGGTCTTAGTGAGGGGATCTGTTCGTGATGAGAAGATTGAGGGGCTCGGTTTGTCGAGGGGGGAGCTACGCTCAATCTGGCCTTGGGCGCCTGGGCTAAAGGTCTTCGATAATAACGAGGCTTCTCTGGCCTGGCTGATTATTAGAAATGCTATCTGGGTCGGCAAAAGGCTTCATGCAGCTGGTATTAAGGCTTCGCCTCTTTGTTGTCGTTGCGGAGACGAAGACGAGACTGTAAGTCACGCCTTTGTTTATTGCCGCATCGTCGCACCGCTCATTAAGTTTGTTGCAGGCCTCATGGTTCGCGTACTGAATGTAACGTCTTTCGACCTGGAACCAATTAATATATGTAGCAATTGGGCTCCGACAAATGATAGGAAAAGACGTTTTGTGTTTTATTGCTTACTAGCGGTGTTGAGAGGTGTGATATGGCAGACACGTTGTAAAGTTGTCTACGGCGGTGAGACCTTCGCTGCTCCCGACCTTATTCGAATTTTCAAGTGTCGTCTGAAGATTCGCATTAAGGCCGAGAAGGCGAAACTCCCTTCGGCAGATTTTGGTGAAAGATGGGTGACAGTTGCGCGATTGTGTCGAGTGAGAGGAGCTAGTCTAGAGTGGTATCTGGACGTGCCTTAGGCAAAGAATTTTGGGTTTCTCCAACGAACGTTGATCCTGTCCCGTTTAAGACTAGATTAGTTGACCCGTTTTTGACTATTATTTTTTGTTCATAACTTAGCTAGTGCATGAATGATTTCATTAGGGTCCCGTTTTATTTTGGCCTAGCCCCCCCCCCCCCCTTTTTTTTTTTTTTTTTTTTTTTTTTCTCCCAATTTAAGTTTTAATTCCCCAACCCCTCTCCCGATTAGGTGACAGATAGCCAGATTCTCCAGAGATGCAGGTCACCTTTCGAGATTTTCGAAAGAGGTGGAGATTAATAAAGCGTTCGGACCTGCATCGCGTTTCGACTGGAAAATCCGCATATCTGCCACAACTTAGAAATGGGGGATCCTTATACTAACACGGTTTTTCTTTTTTTCATTGTATATAAATTCATTTTTTTTTTGTACATAAAATTTTTATTACCCAAATCCCCCATCTCATATTATGTAATTATGGGTTTTAAGTAGGATAGTCATGGTATAAATTCTTTTGGTGTATGGTGCTTGATTGTAGTGTGGATGTGGTATTTTGGTGAATGATGGTCACGAATGAAACTAGCCAAGTTATACCAGTCAGAATAAGTTAGTGAAGACCGATCTTTCCCCACCCCCCTTTTGGCCTTGTGCCACATTTCTGTATTTTAACAGAATAAATATTCAATCCTCGATTTAAAACGTTTCCGTAAGATCGAGTTTGTTAATTTCTTTCTTATTGGTTGCTATCTGTATTACTATTTTTCTCTTGTTATTACCGTTATTATTATTGTTATATTTGTTAAAGTTGTTATATTTGTTATTCGGTCTCTCTTTTTTAGAGCCGGATTTATTTAAAAATACGACTTTTTTTTTTTTTTTTTTCTCTGCTGTTTTTTTTTAGTAACGGATTTTTTTTCTCCGGCCATGGCAGTTAGCCTTGTGCCAACAAGGGAAAAAGTTAAGACTATGGGGTCTACATCTTCGCCCCATCCTGGAACGTCGGGTTGGACAAAACCCCCGGCAGTAAGCATTAATTTGGAGGAATTCCAATCCAAAATGGAAATGTACAAGACCAAAATCACGGATAAAGGACTGTTAATCGACCTCCCAAAGCTGCAGGAAATAGAAAAAAAAACATTAACGATGTTCGTAATGGACAGGAAGATCAAAAAGGCAGTGAGATCTTCGGTGGAAGTGATCACTAAACTTCTAGCGTCGGTCGGACACAGACCGATAAAAATAATCAAATCAAGAGGACACAATAACTGGTCGGCCCTTTTCGGCTCAGAAGAAGAGTGCATGACACTCGCTAGAAAGGAGATTATAACTCCTGAATACGTACTGCGGATGGAGCATTTAGGCAGACGGAGGACAACAATATCCGTATTTAACGTCCCCTTCTTCATCGAGGGCGCTCACGTTGGAGCATTTTTTGACAAATATGGAGAAATGATGTCGGTTACATGTGATCAATACCTGTCAATATGGAATTTTTACATTCTGATAAATCAGAAAACGTTCAACGAAATTCCTTACTACATCGAGATAGAAAATGACAAACTGCCGGTCATTGTAGCAGGAAGGAAACCGGCCTGCTGGAGATGCAATGCGATAGGGCATCTAACGTTTGATTGTCCAGAAAGAAAAAAACCCGTAAACAACCCCAAAACCCGAGTTGGAGAACATCTAGGCCCTAAACTTGGATTTGCACTGCCAGAGTCGCCCCCAAAAAAGACACAACCAGACCCCCAACAAACCTTTTCGGACTCAGAGGAAGAAAATGAAAACGAAAACGAAGACAACGGAGATAACAGGAAAAAGGAGCCATGGGTCATTGTTACAGGTAAAAAAACTCCCGGTAGACTCGCCCTTGAGGAATCCAGAAGAGAGACGGAAGAGGAGGAAATCAAAACATCAAAAGATCCCGGTAAAAACTCTTATGTTAACGCAGTCAACCTGAATAAAAAACTGCGAATAGAAGCTCAAGCCAAACCTAACCCCCCGCCCCAAAGCAAAGACCATATTTATACACCCCCAACAACACCCATTTCCCCACCCCCCCCAAAAACCTCACCACACAAAATGCCGCCCCCTGTAACAAACATAAAAGAAAGAGAATACAAACTTATACCGCTCAGCCCTGTCTCCAAGAAAGCACGAATTAGCACCCCAAGACCCTCCCCGTTCGCCTCACCACAACAGACCCCGACACACACCCCCCCTGCTTCCCCTAAGAAACCACAAATGCCCCCTCCCCCTTCTCCACTTCTCAAGCACGCCCCAAAGCCTACTCCCCCCCATTCACCGTTGAAAACCGACACATATGGACCCCCTACGCCCCTCCAAACTTGTGAATCAGTTACTGCCCCCGTCAAAGGGAAGGGAAAGAAGAGACAGCCCTTCTACCCTGGGGAGGATATATGCAAAGTTTCGGCAGAAGCGATCACTAGGGCAAAAGGCCACCACTTCACAGACTTAAGGAAACTGCTAGCATTCACAGAGGTGAACGGAAAATCAACAGAAGACCCCTACAATTTCCCCAATGCCACACGGTTACTCACGGTAATACGCCCACGAGAGGAAGGAAAAGCTGTATGGAGGATGTTGGAGGAGGCAAACATAACCTTTGACATCTACCCCCAACTAGCGGTGCACAAATCCCCAACTCTGAGAGAGTTACGAAAATCTTGCCATGGGAGGGTACCCATTTTTTTGCACCCTTCCCTCTACAGAGCCGTTAAATTAATATTCCCCTTTGATGTCGGCGGTGTGTCCCAGGATGGCCTCATCAATACTGCGATGGGCACTTATTCCATGGGAAAAACCGCCGGTATCTTGACCTCATCAATGTTCGTTGGAGAATCTCAACCCTAAAGCACTACAATGGCACTCTTTCTAGCAAGCGTAAATGTCCGAGGTTTGAGGGCCGATCTTCGGAAATTACGATTATGCCTGGACCTTCGAAGCCTCGGAGTGGATGTATGTTGTGTTCAGGAAACTCACTTAATTCAAGGTGATTATTTAAGTGCGCTGTCTAGGGATTTTGATGTCTATTCAGCGTACTTCAATTCTAACTCTAGGGGGGTTTCCTGGCTAGTGAAGCGGACTATAAATGCGTCGTGTGACCCTTGTTTCATGGATTCGGAAGGAAGGCTTTGCGTTCTGGACGTTACCATAAAAGATAAAGCATTTCGATTGATTGGGGTTTATGCGCCCAACCTCCAGGCTGAGCGTGCTCCCTTTTTTCGGCGAATCGAGCGCTTCATGAACACACCTCGTTCAGTTATCTTAGCGGGAGACTGGAACGCGGTCCTGGATCCCGATTTAGATCGCACGGGGAATCCTTCTAGGGGTACTAACAGAGATCATGATGCAAAGACATTTCGGGATTTTGTCGGTGAGTTTGATCTTATCGATAAATTCCGAAATGAAAAGCCTCATGACATAGTGTGGACTTGGACTGCTAGACGCGGCTCCGGTACGGTACAGCTTTCGAGTTATATTGACCGGTTCTTAATTAGAAGAGTCGACGTAGATTTATTAGAATGTCCAAGTTTTCATAATATCGTTTACTCGGATCATAGACTTGTTCGTGTCCGTGTAAACTTAGATAGCCGTAAACCTAGATTGGCTGGGTACTGGAAACTCAACACTTCGTTGTTCGATGTGCAGAGTTTCCGGGAACAGCTACTACTAACATATCAGCGGGTAATGACGGGGGCTATAATTGGGAATAAGTGGTGGGGAAAATTTAAGAATACCATTAGGTCCTTTTCTGCTGATTTTAGCCATCGACTCAACCTAGAATCTAGAGCAGCGAAAGCGACACTAGAAGCTAGACTAGATAGGGCGGTGGCGGTGGCGGATTGTACTAATGTTACTATAATTAAGGCGGAGCTCGCCTCCTTGACTAGCAAGGAACACCAAGCTTCTTTAATTAGGGCTAGGTTAAAGAGAATGCCTCATGAGGAAGCAAACATGGCCGCTGAATTGCGTGCAGAGGAGCGTCGACATGCTACCGATCGATATATCGCACGTGTCACATTGCCGGACGGACGTACCGTGACCACAAACGAAGGTATTTTGGAGGCGTTTCGTAATCACTTTCAGGATCTTTTCACCAGGGAGCCCGGTTTGTCTTTAGCGCATTTCGACCCCTATTTAGCTGACTTTTCTCGCCTCGCGGCGACCGAATCGGCTAGGTGCGAAGGTTGCATAACTGAGGATGAAGTCATGGAAGCCCTAAAGGGAGTCGGCCTGAATAGATCTCCTGGGATCGATGGTTTGCCCTACGAACTGTATTTGAGGTTGTCGCACATTTTTGTCCCCTTGCTGACAGTTTTATTTAACGCTTGGTTTAGGAACGGGTCAATACCTGAGTACTTTACCAAGGGGATTTTGAAATTGTTACGCAAGAGCAAAGATGGTGGGGATGGGATTGATAATTTCCGGCCCTTAACTATGCTAAACACAGAGTTAAAGATTTTGGCCAAGATTTTAGCAAATCGCCTGCAGACTGTTTTGGCTGGTCTGATTAGCCCCGAACAGACTTGTTCTGTGAAGGGTAGGACCATTCAAGATAATTTGCACGCGATACGCTTAATCATTGAGAAAGTCGACACAGAAGCCGCGCTGATCAATTTAGATCAGTCCAAAGCTTTCGATAGGGTGGACCATCGCTACTTGGAGGCTGTTTTGTCATCGGCCGGTTTTGGCCCGCAGTTTCGCTCCTGGATTCGCCTCCTTTATGCAAACCCCGGGGTGCTGGTGGAAGTGAATGGTTTGAGGTCGAAGCCCTTCAAATTATCCAGATCTCTTCGTCAGGGTTGTCCGCTTTCACCGATGCTCTATGCGCTTGTGTTGGAACCCTTCCTTCGCAGGCTCAGGGTGAACCCGGTCCTACGCGGGGTTACTTTGCCAGGTGCTTGCACCATACTGAAGTACTCTGCCTATGCCGACGACGTAACAGTGTTTGTAACGAGCAGTGCCGAGATTAGTGTCGTCGACAGAGAAATCAGAATGTATGAAACGATAACAGGGGCCAAAATTAACTGCGACAAGTCTGTTGGCTTGCGCATCGGTGCCTGGAAGGGTGCATCCCTACAGGGACCCTTCAGCTGGACTGACGGGCCTTGCAAGCTACTCGGCGTCTGGTTTGGTCCTGATCTTCAGCTGGAGAAAAATTGGTCGGAAGTGTTGAAAGCGATTCGGGCCGCAGCTAGTCTGTGGACCCGTAGAAATCTTTCATTAAAGGGGAGAGCGGAGGTGAGTTGCTCACACATTTATCCGATCATCCTATATCGTCTATCAGTACTTCCACTCCCGTCGGATACACTGCTTGAAATGCAGCGGGCTCTTTCCCAGTTTTTATGGCTTGGTAAATCCCCTAAGGTCCGTCGCGATATCTGTTATCTACATCCTTCTGAGGGCGGTTTGGGTATGCCAAGTGTTGAGATTCGTCAACATACGCTTCGGCTTTATTACCTGAATCGAATGTGTACACCAGTTGAGGGAAACGGTGGCTTCTGGAAGGAAGACATCAAGAAAGCCTTTCCGGCTTTGAAAAGTGTGCACTTGGATGAGGGGGAGGCACACAGGTTGCCCCGAGGCGAGTGCTCCTTTTATCGCGAGTGTCGACGGGCCTTGAAGTTCCTCTTACGGGTGAAGGAAAGCCTCTCTGACACCCTGCTGTTGTCTCGTAAGGCATTGTATCGGGTCTTAGTGAGGGGATCTGTTCGTGATGAGAAGATTGAGGGGCTCGGTTTGTCGAGGGGGGAGCTACGCTCAATCTGGCCTTGGGCGCCTGGGCTAAAGGTCTTCGATAATAACGAGGCTTCTCTGGCCTGGCTGATTATTAGAAATGCTATCTGGGTCGGCAAAAGGCTTCATGCAGCTGGTATTAAGGCTTCGCCTCTTTGTTGTCGTTGCGGAGACGAAGACGAGACTGTAAGTCACGCCTTTGTTTATTGCCGCATCGTCGCACCGCTCATTAAGTTTGTTGCAGGCCTCATGGTTCGCGTACTGAATGTAACGTCTTTCGACCTGGAACCAATTAATATATGTAGCAATTGGGCTCCGACAAATGATAGGAAAAGACGTTTTGTGTTTTATTGCTTACTAGCGGTGTTGAGAGGTGTGATATGGCAGACACGTTGTAAAGTTGTCTACGGCGGTGAGACCTTCGCTGCTCCCGACCTTATTCGAATTTTCAAGTGTCGTCTGAAGATTCGCATTAAGGCCGAGAAGGCGAAACTCCCTTCGGCAGATTTTGGTGAAAGATGGGTGACAGTTGCGCGATTGTGTCGAGTGAGAGGAGCTAGTCTAGAGTGGTATCTGGACGTGCCTTAGGCAAAGAATTTTGGGTTTCTCCAACGAACGTCGATCCTGTCCCGTTTAAGACTAGATTAGTTGACCCGTTTTTGACTATTAATTTTTGTTCATAACTTAGCTAGTGCATGAATGATTTCATTAGGGTCCCGTTTTATTTTGGCCTAGCCCCCCCCCCCCCTTTTTTTTTTTTTTTTTTTTTTTTTTTTTTTTTTTTCCCCCCAATTTAAGTTTTAATTCCCCAACCCCTCTCCCGATTAGGTGACAGATAGCCAGATTCTCCAGAGATGCAGGTCACCTTTCGAGATTTTCGAAAGAGGTGGAGATTAATAAAGCGTTCGGACCTGCATCGCGTTTCGACTGGAAAATCCGCATATCTGCCACAACTTAGAAATGGGGGATCCTTATACTAACACGGGGTCTTTTTTTCATTGTATATAAATTCACTTTTTTTTGTACATAAAATTTTTATTACCCAAATCCCCCATCTCATATTGTGTAATTATGGGTTTTAAGTAGGATAGTCATGGTATAAATTCTTTTGGTGTATGGTGCTTGATTGTAGTGTGGATGTGGTATTTTGGTGAATGATGGTCACGAATGAAACTAGCCAAGTTATACCAGTCAGAATAAGTTAGTGAAGACCGATCTTTCCCCACCCCCCTTTTGGCCTTGTGCCACATTTCTGTATTTTATGCAGAATAAATAATCAATCCTCGATTTAAAACGTTTCCGTAAGATCGAGTTTGTTAATTTCTTTCTTATTGGTTGCTATCTGTATTACTATTTTTCTCTTGTTATTACCGTTATTATTATTGTTATATTTGTTAAAGTTGTTATATTTGTTATTCGGTCTCTCTTTTTTAGAGCCGGATTTATTTAAAAATACGACTTTTTTTTTTTTTTTTTTCTCTGCTGTTTTTTTTTAGTAACGGATTTTTTTTCTCCGGCCATGGCAGTTAGCCTTGTGCCAACAAGGGAAAAAGTTAAGACTATGGGGTCTACATCTTCGCCCCATCCTGGAACGTCGGGTTGGACAAAACCCCCGGCAGTAAGCATTAATTTGGAGGAATTCCAATCCAAAATGGAAATGTACAAGACCAAAATCACGGATAAAGGACTGTTAATCGACCTCCCAAAGCTGCAGGAAATAGAAAAAAAAACATTAACGATGTTCGTAATGGACAGGAAGATCAAAAAGGCAGTGAGATCTTCGGTGGAAGTGATCACTAAACTTCTAGCGTCGGTCGGACACAGACCGATAAAAATAATCAAATCAAGAGGACACAATAACTGGTCGGCCCTTTTCGGCTCAGAAGAAGAGTGCATGACACTCGCTAGAAAGGAGATTATAACTCCTGAATACGTACTGCGGATGGAGCATTTAGGCAGACGGAGGACAACAATATCCGTATTTAACGTCCCCTTCTTCATCGAGGGCGCTCACGTTGGAGCATTTTTTGACAAATATGGAGAAATGATGTCGGTTACATGTGATCAATACCTGTCAATATGGAATTTTTACATTCTGATAAATCAGAAAACGTTCAACGAAATTCCTTACTACATCGAGATAGAAAATGACAAACTGCCGGTCATTGTAGCAGGAAGGAAACCGGCCTGCTGGAGATGCAATGCGATAGGGCATCTAACGTTTGATTGTCCAGAAAGAAAAAAACCCGTAAACAACCCCAAAACCCGAGTTGGAGAACATCTAGGCCCTAAACTTGGATTTGCACTGCCAGAGTCGCCCCCAAAAAAGACACAACCAGACCCCCAACAAACCTTTTCGGACTCAGAGGAAGAAAATGAAAACGAAAACGAAGACAACGGAGATAACAGGAAAAAGGAGCCATGGGTCATTGTTACAGGTAAAAAAACTCCCGGTAGACTCGCCCTTGAGGAATCCAGAAGAGAGACGGAAGAGGAGGAAATCAAAACATCAAAAGATCCCGGTAAAAACTCTTATGTTAACGCAGTCAACCTGAATAAAAAACTGCGAATAGAAGCTCAAGCCAAACCTAACCCCCCGCCCCAAAGCAAAGACCATATTTATACACCCCCAACAACACCCATTTCCCCACCCCCCCCAAAAACCTCACCACACAAAATGCCGCCCCCTGTAACAAACATAAAAGAAAGAGAATACAAACTTATACCGCTCAGCCCTGTCTCCAAGAAAGCACGAATTAGCACCCCAAGACCCTCCCCGTTCGCCTCACCACAACAGACCCCGACACACACCCCCCCTGCTTCCCCTAAGAAACCACAAATGCCCCCTCCCCCTTCTCCACTTCTCAAGCACGCCCCAAAGCCTACTCCCCCCCATTCACCGTTGAAAACCGACACATATGGACCCCCTACGCCCCTCCAAACTTGTGAATCAGTTACTGCCCCCGTCAAAGGGAAGGGAAAGAAGAGACAGCCCTTCTACCCTGGGGAGGATATATGCAAAGTTTCGGCAGAAGCGATCACTAGGGCAAAAGGCCACCACTTCACAGACTTAAGGAAACTGCTAGCATTCACAGAGGTGAACGGAAAATCAACAGAAGACCCCTACAATTTCCCCAATGCCACACGGTTACTCACGGTAATACGCCCACGAGAGGAAGGAAAAGCTGTATGGAGGATGTTGGAGGAGGCAAACATAACCTTTGACATCTACCCCCAACTAGCGGTGCACAAATCCCCAACTCTGAGAGAGTTACGAAAATCTTGCCATGGGAGGGTACCCATTTTTTTGCACCCTTCCCTCTACAGAGCCGTTAAATTAATATTCCCCTTTGATGTCGGCGGTGTGTCCCAGGATGGCCTCATCAATACTGCGATGGGCACTTATTCCATGGGAAAAACCGCCGGTATCTTGACCTCATCAATGTTCGTTGGAGAATCTCAACCCTAAAGCACTACAATGGCACTCTTTCTAGCAAGCGTAAATGTCCGAGGTTTGAGGGCCGATCTTCGGAAATTACGATTATGCCTGGACCTTCGAAGCCTCGGAGTGGATGTATGTTGTGTTCAGGAAACTCACTTAATTCAAGGTGATTATTTAAGTGCGCTGTCTAGGGATTTTGATGTCTATTCAGCGTACTTCAATTCTAACTCTAGGGGGGTTTCCTGGCTAGTGAAGCGGACTATAAATGCGTCGTGTGACCCTTGTTTCATGGATTCGGAAGGAAGGCTTTGCGTTCTGGACGTTACCATAAAAGATAAAGCATTTCGATTGATTGGGGTTTATGCGCCCAACCTCCAGGCTGAGCGTGCTCCCTTTTTTCGGCGAATCGAGCGCTTCATGAACACACCTCGTTCAGTTATCTTAGCGGGAGACTGGAACGCGGTCCTGGATCCCGATTTAGATCGCACGGGGAATCCTTCTAGGGGTACTAACAGAGATCATGATGCAAAGACATTTCGGGATTTTGTCGGTGAGTTTGATCTTATCGATAAATTCCGAAATGAAAAGCCTCATGACATAGTGTGGACTTGGACTGCTAGACGCGGCTCCGGTACGGTACAGCTTTCGAGTTATATTGACCGGTTCTTAATTAGAAGAGTCGACGTAGATTTATTAGAATGTCCAAGTTTTCATAATATCGTTTACTCGGATCATAGACTTGTTCGTGTCCGTGTAAACTTAGATAGCCGTAAACCTAGATTGGCTGGGTACTGGAAACTCAACACTTCGTTGTTCGATGTGCAGAGTTTCCGGGAACAGCTACTACTAACATATCAGCGGGTAATGACGGGGGCTATAATTGGGAATAAGTGGTGGGGAAAATTTAAGAATACCATTAGGTCCTTTTCTGCTGATTTTAGCCATCGACTCAACCTAGAATCTAGAGCAGCGAAAGCGACACTAGAAGCTAGACTAGATAGGGCGGTGGCGGTGGCGGATTGTACTAATGTTACTATAATTAAGGCGGAGCTCGCCTCCTTGACTAGCAAGGAACACCAAGCTTCTTTAATTAGGGCTAGGTTAAAGAGAATGCCTCATGAGGAAGCAAACATGGCCGCTGAATTGCGTGCAGAGGAGCGTCGACATGCTACCGATCGATATATCGCACGTGTCACATTGCCGGACGGACGTACCGTGACCACAAACGAAGGTATTTTGGAGGCGTTTCGTAATCACTTTCAGGATCTTTTCACCAGGGAGCCCGGTTTGTCTTTAGCGCATTTCGACCCCTATTTAGCTGACTTTTCTCGCCTCGCGGCGACCGAATCGGCTAGGTGCGAAGGTTGCATAACTGAGGATGAAGTCATGGAAGCCCTAAAGGGAGTCGGCCTGAATAGATCTCCTGGGATCGATGGTTTGCCCTACGAACTGTATTTGAGGTTGTCGCACATTTTTGTCCCCTTGCTGACAGTTTTATTTAACGCTTGGTTTAGGAACGGGTCAATACCTGAGTACTTTACCAAGGGGATTTTGAAATTGTTACGCAAGAGCAAAGATGGTGGGGATGGGATTGATAATTTCCGGCCCTTAACTATGCTAAACACAGAGTTAAAGATTTTGGCCAAGATTTTAGCAAATCGCCTGCAGACTGTTTTGGCTGGTCTGATTAGCCCCGAACAGACTTGTTCTGTGAAGGGTAGGACCATTCAAGATAATTTGCACGCGATACGCTTAATCATTGAGAAAGTCGACACAGAAGCCGCGCTGATCAATTTAGATCAGTCCAAAGCTTTCGATAGGGTGGACCATCGCTACTTGGAGGCTGTTTTGTCATCGGCCGGTTTTGGCCCGCAGTTTCGCTCCTGGATTCGCCTCCTTTATGCAAACCCCGGGGTGCTGGTGGAAGTGAATGGTTTGAGGTCGAAGCCCTTCAAATTATCCAGATCTCTTCGTCAGGGTTGTCCGCTTTCACCGATGCTCTATGCGCTTGTGTTGGAACCCTTCCTTCGCAGGCTCAGGGTGAACCCGGTCCTACGCGGGGTTACTTTGCCAGGTGCTTGCACCATACTGAAGTACTCTGCCTATGCCGACGACGTAACAGTGTTTGTAACGAGCAGTGCCGAGATTAGTGTCGTCGACAGAGAAATCAGAATGTATGAAACGATAACAGGGGCCAAAATTAACTGCGACAAGTCTGTTGGCTTGCGCATCGGTGCCTGGAAGGGTGCATCCCTACAGGGACCCTTCAGCTGGACTGACGGGCCTTGCAAGCTACTCGGCGTCTGGTTTGGTCCTGATCTTCAGCTGGAGAAAAATTGGTCGGAAGTGTTGAAAGCGATTCGGGCCGCAGCTAGTCTGTGGACCCGTAGAAATCTTTCATTAAAGGGGAGAGCGGAGGTGAGTTGCTCACACATTTATCCGATCATCCTATATCGTCTATCAGTACTTCCACTCCCGTCGGATACACTGCTTGAAATGCAGCGGGCTCTTTCCCAGTTTTTATGGCTTGGTAAATCCCCTAAGGTCCGTCGCGATATCTGTTATCTACATCCTTCTGAGGGCGGTTTGGGTATGCCAAGTGTTGAGATTCGTCAACATACGCTTCGGCTTTATTACCTGAATCGAATGTGTACACCAGTTGAGGGAAACGGTGGCTTCTGGAAGGAAGACATCAAGAAAGCCTTTCCGGCTTTGAAAAGTGTGCACTTGGATGAGGGGGAGGCACACAGGTTGCCCCGAGGCGAGTGCTCCTTTTATCGCGAGTGTCGACGGGCCTTGAAGTTCCTCTTACGGGTGAAGGAAAGCCTCTCTGACACCCTGCTGTTGTCTCGTAAGGCATTGTATCGGGTCTTAGTGAGGGGATCTGTTCGTGATGAGAAGATTGAGGGGCTCGGTTTGTCGAGGGGGGAGCTACGCTCAATCTGGCCTTGGGCGCCTGGGCTAAAGGTCTTCGATAATAACGAGGCTTCTCTGGCCTGGCTGATTATTAGAAATGCTATCTGGGTCGGCAAAAGGCTTCATGCAGCTGGTATTAAGGCTTCGCCTCTTTGTTGTCGTTGCGGAGACGAAGACGAGACTGTAAGTCACGCCTTTGTTTATTGCCGCATCGTCGCACCGCTCATTAAGTTTGTTGCAGGCCTCATGGTTCGCGTACTGAATGTAACGTCTTTCGACCTGGAACCAATTAATATATGTAGCAATTGGGCTCCGACAAATGATAGGAAAAGACGTTTTGTGTTTTATTGCTTACTAGCGGTGTTGAGAGGTGTGATATGGCAGACACGTTGTAAAGTTGTCTACGGCGGTGAGACCTTCGCTGCTCCCGACCTTATTCGAATTTTCAAGTGTCGTCTGAAGATTCGCATTAAGGCCGAGAAGGCGAAACTCCCTTCGGCAGATTTTGGTGAAAGATGGGTGACAGTTGCGCGATTGTGTCGAGTGAGAGGAGCTAGTCTAGAGTGGTATCTGGACGTGCCTTAGGCAAAGAATTTTGGGTTTCTCCAACGAACGTTGATCCTGTCCCGTTTAAGACTAGATTAGTTGACCCGTTTTTTGACTATTATTTTTTGTTCATAACTTAGCTAGTGCATGAATGATTTCATTAGGGTCCCGTTTTATTTTGGCCTAGCCCCCCCCCTTTTTTTTTTTTTTTTTTTTTTTTTTTTTTTTTTTTTCTCCCAATTTAAGTTTTAATTCCCCAACCCCTCTCCCGATTAGGTGACAGATAGCCAGATTCTCCAGAGATGCAGGTCACCTTTCGAGATTTTCGAAAGAGGTGGAGATTAATAAAGCGTTCGGACCTGCATCGCGTTTCGACTGGAAAATCCGCATATCTGCCACAACTTAGAAATGGGGGATCCTTATACTAACACGGGGTCTTTTTTTCATTGTATATAAATTCATTTTTTTTTGTACATAAAATTTTTATTACCCAAATCCCCCATCTCATATTATGTAATTATGGGTTTTAAGTAGGATAGTCATGGTATAAATTCTTTTGGTGTATGGTGCTTGATTGTAGTGTGGATGTGGTATTTTGGTGAATGATGGTCACGAATGAAACTAGCCAAGTTATACCAGTCAGAATAAGTTAGTGAAGACCGATCTTTCCCCACCCCCCTTTTGGCCTTGTGCCACATTTCTGTATTTTAACAGAATAAATATTCAATCCTCGATTTAAAACGTTTCCGTAAGATCGAGTTTGTTAATTTCTTTCTTATTGGTTGCTATCTGTATTACTATTTTTCTCTTGTTATTACCGTTATTATTATTGTTATATTTGTTAAAGTTGTTATATTTGTTATTCGGTCTCTCTTTTTTAGAGCCGGATTTATTTAAAAATACGACTTTTTTTTTTTTTTTTTTTTTTTTCTCTGCTGTTTTTTTTTTTTAGTAACGGATTTTTTTCTCCGGCCATGGCAGTTAGCCTTGTGCCAACAAGGGAAAAAGTTAAGACTATGGGGTCTACATCTTCGCCCCATCCTGGAACGTCGGGTTGGACAAAACCCCCGGCAGTAAGCATTAATTTGGAGGAATTCCAATCCAAAATGGAAATGTACAAGACCAAAATCACGGATAAAGGACTGTTAATCGACCTCCCAAAGCTGCAGGAAATAGAAAAAAAAACATTAACGATGTTCGTAATGGACAGGAAGATCAAAAAGGCAGTGAGATCTTCGGTGGAAGTGATCACTAAACTTCTAGCGTCGGTCGGACACAGACCTATAAAAATCATCAAATCAAGAGGACACAATAACTGGTCGGCACTTTTTGGCTCAGAGGAGGAGTGCATGACACTCGCTAGAAAGGAGATTATAACTCCTGAATACGTACTGCGGATGGAGCATTTAGGCAGACGGAGGACAACAATATCAGTATTTAACGTCCCCTTCTTCATCGAGGGCGCTCACGTTGGAGCATTTTTTGACAAATACGGAGAAATGATGTCGGTCACATGTGATCAATACCTGTCAATATGGAATTTTGACATTCTGATAAATCAGAAAACATTCAACGAAATTCCTTACTACATTGAGATAGAAAATGACAAACTGCCGGTCATTGTAGCAGGAAGGAAACCGGCCTGCTGGAGATGCAATGCGATAGGGCATCTAACGTTTGATTGTCCAGAAAGAAAAAAACCCGTAAACAACCCCAAAACCCGAGTTGGAGAACATCTAGGCCCTAAACTTGGATTTGCACTGCCAGAGTCGCCCCCAAAAAAGACACAACCAGACCCCCAACAAACCTTTTCGGACTCAGAGGAAGAAAATGAAAACGAAAACGAAGACAACGGAGATAACAGGAAAAAGGAGCCATGGGTCATTGTTACAGGTAAAAAAACTCCCGGTAGACTCGCCCTTGAGGAATCCAGAAGAGAGACGGAAGAGGAGGAAATCAAAACATCAAAAGATCCCGGTAAAAACTCTTATGTTAACGCAGTCAACCTGAATAAAAAACTGCGAATAGAAGCTCAAGCCAAACCTAACCCCCCGCCCCAAAGCAAAGACCATATTTATACACCCCCAACAACACCCATTTCCCCACCCCCCCCAAAAACCTCACCACACAAAATGCCGCCCCCTGTAACAAACATAAAAGAAAGAGAATACAAACTTATACCGCTCAGCCCTGTCTCCAAGAAAGCACGAATTAGCACCCCAAGACCCTCCCCGTTCGCCTCACCACAACAGACCCCGACACACACCCCCCCTGCTTCCCCTAAGAAACCACAAATGCCCCCTCCCCCTTCTCCACTTCTCAAGCACGCCCCAAAGCCTACTCCCCCCCATTCACCGTTGAAAACCGACACATATGGACCCCCTACGCCCCTCCAAACTTGTGAATCAGTTACTGCCCCCGTCAAAGGGAAGGGAAAGAAGAGACAGCCCTTCTACCCTGGGGAGGATATATGCAAAGTTTCGGCAGAAGCGATCACTAGGGCAAAAGGCCACCACTTCACAGACTTAAGGAAACTGCTAGCATTCACAGAGGTGAACGGAAAATCAACAGAAGACCCCTACAATTTCCCCAATGCCACACGGTTACTCACGGTAATACGCCCACGAGAGGAAGGAAAAGCTGTATGGAGGATGTTGGAGGAGGCAAACATAACCTTTGACATCTACCCCCAACTAGCGGTGCACAAATCCCCAACTCTGAGAGAGTTACGAAAATCTTGCCATGGGAGGGTACCCATTTTTTTGCACCCTTCCCTCTACAGAGCCGTTAAATTAATATTCCCCTTTGATGTCGGCGGTGTGTCCCAGGATGGCCTCATCAATACTGCGATGGGCACTTATTCCATGGGAAAAACCGCCGGTATCTTGACCTCATCAATGTTCGTTGGAGAATCTCAACCCTAAAGCACTACAATGGCACTCTTTCTAGCAAGCGTAAATGTCCGAGGTTTGAGGGCCGATCTTCGGAAATTACGATTATGCCTGGACCTTCGAAGCCTCGGAGTGGATGTATGTTGTGTTCAGGAAACTCACTTAATTCAAGGTGATTATTTAAGTGCGCTGTCTAGGGATTTTGATGTCTATTCAGCGTACTTCAATTCTAACTCTAGGGGGGTTTCCTGGCTAGTGAAGCGGACTATAAATGCGTCGTGTGACCCTTGTTTCATGGATTCGGAAGGAAGGCTTTGCGTTCTGGACGTTACCATAAAAGATAAAGCATTTCGATTGATTGGGGTTTATGCGCCCAACCTCCAGGCTGAGCGTGCTCCCTTTTTTCGGCGAATCGAGCGCTTCATGAACACACCTCGTTCAGTTATCTTAGCGGGAGACTGGAACGCGGTCCTGGATCCCGATTTAGATCGCACGGGGAATCCTTCTAGGGGTACTAACAGAGATCATGATGCAAAGACATTTCGGGATTTTGTCGGTGAGTTTGATCTTATCGATAAATTCCGAAATGAAAAGCCTCATGACATAGTGTGGACTTGGACTGCTAGACGCGGCTCCGGTACGGTACAGCTTTCGAGTTATATTGACCGGTTCTTAATTAGAAGAGTCGACGTAGATTTATTAGAATGTCCAAGTTTTCATAATATAGTTTACTCGGATCATAGACTTGTTCGTGTCCGTGTAAACTTAGATAGCCGTAAACCTAGATTGGCTGGGTACTGGAAACTCAACACTTCGTTGTTCGATGTGCAGAGTTTCCGGGAACAGCTACTACTAACATATCAGCGGGTAATGACGGGGGCTATAATTGGGAATAAGTGGTGGGGAAAATTTAAGAATACCATTAGGTCCTTTTCTGCTGATTTTAGCCAACGACTCAACCTAGAATCTAGAGCAGCGAAAGCGACACTAGAAGCTAGACTAGATAGGGCGGTGGCGGTGGCGGATTGTACTAATGTTACTATAATTAAGGCGGAGCTCGCCTCCTTGACTAGCAAGGAACACCAAGCTTCTTTAATTAGGGCTAGGTTAAAGAGAATGCCTCATGAGGAAGCAAACATGGCCGCTGAATTGCGTGCAGAGGAGCGTCGACATGCTACCGATCGATATATCGCACGTGTCACATTGCCGGACGGACGTACCGTGACCACAAACGAAGGTATTTTGGAGGCGTTTCGTAATCACTTTCAGGATCTTTTCACCAGGGAGCCCGGTTTGTCTTTAGCGCATTTCGACCCCTATTTAGCTGACTTTTCTCGCCTCGCGGCGACCGAATCGGCTAGGTGCGAAGGTTGCATAACTGAGGATGAAGTCATGGAAGCCCTAAAGGGAGTCGGCCTGAATAGATCTCCTGGGATCGATGGTTTGCCCTACGAACTGTATTTGAGGTTGTCGCACATTTTTGTCCCCTTGCTGACAGTTTTATTTAACGCTTGGTTTAGGAACGGGTCAATACCTGAGTACTTTACCAAGGGGATTTTGAAATTGTTACGCAAGAGCAAAGATGGTGGGGATGGGATTGATAATTTCCGGCCCTTAACTATGCTAAACACAGAGTTAAAGATTTTGGCCAAGATTTTAGCAAATCGCCTGCAGACTGTTTTGGCTGGTCTGATTAGCCCCGAACAGACTTGTTCTGTGAAGGGTAGGACCATTCAAGATAATTTGCACGCGATACGCTTAATCATTGAGAAAGTCGACACAGAAGCCGCGCTGATCAATTTAGATCAGTCCAAAGCTTTCGATAGGGTGGACCATCGCTACTTGGAGGCTGTTTTGTCATCGGCCGGTTTTGGCCCGCAGTTTCGCTCCTGGATTCGCCTCCTTTATGCAAACCCCGGGGTGCTGGTGGAAGTGAATGGTTTGAGGTCGAAGCCCTTCAAATTATCCAGATCTCTTCGTCAGGGTTGTCCGCTTTCACCGATGCTCTATGCGCTTGTGTTGGAACCCTTCCTTCGCAGGCTCAGGGTGAACCCGGTCCTACGCGGGGTTACTTTGCCAGGTGCTTGCACCATACTGAAGTACTCTGCCTATGCCGACGACGTAACAGTGTTTGTAACGAGCAGTGCCGAGATTAGTGTCGTCGACAGAGAAATCAGAATGTATGAAACGATAACAGGGGCCAAAATTAACTGCGACAAGTCTGTTGGCTTGCGCATCGGTGCCTGGAAGGGTGCATCCCTACAGGGACCCTTCAGCTGGACTGACGGGCCTTGCAAGCTACTCGGCGTCTGGTTTGGTCCTGATCTTCAGCTGGAGAAAAATTGGTCGGAAGTGTTGAAAGCGATTCGGGCCGCAGCTAGTCTGTGGACCCGTAGAAATCTTTCATTAAAGGGGAGAGCGGAGGTGAGTTGCTCACACATTTATCCGATCATCCTATATCGTCTATCAGTACTTCCACTCCCGTCGGATACACTGCTTGAAATGCAGCGGGCTCTTTCCCAGTTTTTATGGCTTGGTAAATCCCCTAAGGTCCGTCGCGATATCTGTTATCTACATCCTTCTGAGGGCGGTTTGGGTATGCCAAGTGTTGAGATTCGTCAACATACGCTTCGGCTTTATTACCTGAATCGAATGTGTACACCAGTTGAGGGAAACGGTGGCTTCTGGAAGGAAGACATCAAGAAAGCCTTTCCGGCTTTGAAAAGTGTGCACTTGGATGAGGGGGAGGCACACAGGTTGCCCCGAGGCGAGTGCTCCTTTTATCGCGAGTGTCGACGGGCCTTGAAGTTCCTCTTACGGGTGAAGGAAAGCCTCTCTGACACCCTGCTGTTGTCTCGTAAGGCATTGTATCGGGTCTTAGTGAGGGGATCTGTTCGTGATGAGAAGATTGAGGGGCTCGGTTTGTCGAGGGGGGAGCTACGCTCAATCTGGCCTTGGGCGCCTGGGCTAAAGGTCTTCGATAATAACGAGGCTTCTCTGGCCTGGCTGATTATTAGAAATGCTATCTGGGTCGGCAAAAGGCTTCATGCAGCTGGTATTAAGGCTTCGCCTCTTTGTTGTCGTTGCGGAGACGAAGACGAGACTGTAAGTCACGCCTTTGTTTATTGCCGCATCGTCGCACCGCTCATTAAGTTTGTTGCAGGCCTCATGGTTCGCGTACTGAATGTAACGTCTTTCGACCTGGAACCAATTAATATATGTAGCAATTGGGCTCCGACAAATGATAGGAAAAGACGTTTTGTGTTTTATTGCTTACTAGCGGTGTTGAGAGGTGTGATATGGCAGACACGTTGTAAAGTTGTCTACGGCGGTGAGACCTTCGCTGCTCCCGACCTTATTCGAATTTTCAAGTGTCGTCTGAAGATTCGCATTAAGGCCGAGAAGGCGAAACTCCCTTCGGCAGATTTTGGTGAAAGATGGGTGACAGTTGCGCGATTGTGTCGAGTGAGAGGAGCTAGTCTAGAGTGGTATCTGGACGTGCCTTAGGCAAAGAATTTTGGGTTTCTCCAACGAACGTTGATCCTGTCCCGTTTAAGACTAGATTAGTTGACCCGTTTTTGACTATTATTTTTTGTTCATAACTTAGCTAGTGCATGAATGATTTCATTAGGGTCCCGTTTTATTTTGGCCTAGCCCCCCCCCCTTTTTTTTTTTTTTTTTTTTTTTTTTTTTTTTTTCTCCCAATTTAAGTTTTAATTCCCCAACCCCTCTCCCGATTAGGTGACAGATAGCCAGATTCTCCAGAGATGCAGGTCACCTTTCGAGATTTTCGAAGAGGTGGAGATTAATAAAGCGTTCGGACCTGCATCGCGTTTCGACTGGAAAATCCGCATATCTGCCACAACTTAGAAATGGGGGATCCTTATACTAACACGGGGTCTTTTTTTCATTGTATATAAATTCATTTTTTTTTGTACATAAAATTTTTATTACCCAAATCCCCCATCTCATATTATGTAATTATGGGTTTTAAGTAGGATAGTCATGGTATAAATTCTTTTGGTGTATGGTGCTTGATTGTAGTGTGGATGTGGTATTTTGGTGAATGATGGTCACGAATGAAACTAGCCAAGTTATACCAGTCAGAATAAGTTAGTGAAGACCGATCTTTCCCCACCCCCCTTTTGGCCTTGTGCCACATTTCTGTATTTTAACAGAATAAATATTCAATCCTCGATTTAAAACGTTTCCGTAAGATCGAGTTTGTTAATTTCTTTCTTATTGGTTGCTATCTGTATTACTATTTTTCTCTTGTTATTACCGTTATTATTATTGTTATATTTGTTAAAGTTGTTATATTTGTTATTCGGTCTCTCTTTTTTAGAGCCGGATTTATTTAAAAATACGACTTTTTTTTTTTTTCTCTGCTATTTTTTTTTTTTTTTTAGTAACGGATTTTTTTTCTCCGGCCATGGCAGTTAGCCTTGTGCCAACAAGGGAAAAAGTTAAGACTATGGGGTCTACATCTTCGCCCCATCCTGGAACGTCGGGTTGGACAAAACCCCCGGCAGTAAGCATTAATTTGGAGGAATTCCAATCCAAAATGGAAATGTACAAGACCAAAATCACGGATAAAGGACTGTTAATCGACCTCCCAAAGCTGCAGGAAATAGAAAAAAAAACATTAACGATGTTCGTAATGGACAGGAAGATCAAAAAGGCAGTGAGATCTTCGGTTGAAGTGATCACTAAACTTCTAGCGTCGGTCGGACACAGACCTATAAAAATCATCAAATCAAGAGGACACAATAACTGGTCGGCACTTTTTGGCTCAGAGGAGGAGTGCATGACACTCGCTAGAAAGGAGATTATAACTCCTGAATACGTACTGCGGATGGAGCATTTAGGCAGACGGAGGACAACAATATCAGTATTTAACGTCCCCTTCTTCATCGAGGGCGCTCACGTTGGAGCATTTTTTGACAAATACGGAGAAATGATGTCGGTCACATGTGATCAATACCTGTCAATATGGAATTTTGACATTCTGATAAATCAGAAAACATTCAACGAAATTCCTTACTACATTGAGATAGAAAATGACAAACTGCCGGTCATTGTAGCAGGAAGGAAACCGGCCTGCTGGAGATGCAATGCGATAGGGCATCTAACGTTTGATTGTCCAGAAAGAAAAAAACCCGTAAACAACCCCAAAACCCGAGTTGGAGAACATCTAGGCCCTAAACTTGGATTTGCACTGCCAGAGTCGCCCCCAAAAAAGACACAACCAGACCCCCAACAAACCTTTTCGGACTCAGAGGAAGAAAATGAAAACGAAAACGAAGACAACGGAGATAACAGGAAAAAGGAGCCATGGGTCATTGTTACAGGTAAAAAAACTCCCGGTAGACTCGCCCTTGAGGAATCCAGAAGAGAGACGGAAGAGGAGGAAATCAAAACATCAAAAGATCCCGGTAAAAACTCTTATGTTAACGCAGTCAACCTGAATAAAAAACTGCGAATAGAAGCTCAAGCCAAACCTAACCCCCCGCCCCAAAGCAAAGACCATATTTATACACCCCCAACAACACCCATTTCCCCACCCCCCCCAAAAACCTCACCACACAAAATGCCGCCCCCTGTAACAAACATAAAAGAAAGAGAATACAAACTTATACCGCTCAGCCCTGTCTCCAAGAAAGCACGAATTAGCACCCCAAGACCCTCCCCGTTCGCCTCACCACAACAGACCCCGACACACACCCCCCCTGCTTCCCCTAAGAAACCACAAATGCCCCCTCCCCCTTCTCCACTTCTCAAGCACGCCCCAAAGCCTACTCCCCCCCATTCACCGTTGAAAACCGACACATATGGACCCCCTACGCCCCTCCAAACTTGTGAATCAGTTACTGCCCCCGTCAAAGGGAAGGGAAAGAAGAGACAGCCCTTCTACCCTGGGGAGGATATATGCAAAGTTTCGGCAGAAGCGATCACTAGGGCAAAAGGCCACCACTTCACAGACTTAAGGAAACTGCTAGCATTCACAGAGGTGAACGGAAAATCAACAGAAGACCCCTACAATTTCCCCAATGCCACACGGTTACTCACGGTAATACGCCCACGAGAGGAAGGAAAAGCTGTATGGAGGATGTTGGAGGAGGCAAACATAACCTTTGACATCTACCCCCAACTAGCGGTGCACAAATCCCCAACTCTGAGAGAGTTACGAAAATCTTGCCATGGGAGGGTACCCATTTTTTTGCACCCTTCCCTCTACAGAGCCGTTAAATTAATATTCCCCTTTGATGTCGGCGGTGTGTCCCAGGATGGCCTCATCAATACTGCGATGGGCACTTATTCCATGGGAAAAACCGCCGGTATCTTGACCTCATCAATGTTCGTTGGAGAATCTCAACCCTAAAGCACTACAATGGCACTCTTTCTAGCAAGCGTAAATGTCCGAGGTTTGAGGGCCGATCTTCGGAAATTACGATTATGCCTGGACCTTCGAAGCCTCGGAGTGGATGTATGTTGTGTTCAGGAAACTCACTTAATTCAAGGTGATTATTTAAGTGCGCTGTCTAGGGATTTTGATGTCTATTCAGCGTACTTCAATTCTAACTCTAGGGGGGTTTCCTGGCTAGTGAAGCGGACTATAAATGCGTCGTGTGACCCTTGTTTCATGGATTCGGAAGGAAGGCTTTGCGTTCTGGACGTTACCATAAAAGATAAAGCATTTCGATTGATTGGGGTTTATGCGCCCAACCTCCAGGCTGAGCGTGCTCCCTTTTTTCGGCGAATCGAGCGCTTCATGAACACACCTCGTTCAGTTATCTTAGCGGGAGACTGGAACGCGGTCCTGGATCCCGATTTAGATCGCACGGGGAATCCTTCTAGGGGTACTAACAGAGATCATGATGCAAAGACATTTCGGGATTTTGTCGGTGAGTTTGATCTTATCGATAAATTCCGAAATGAAAAGCCTCATGACATAGTGTGGACTTGGACTGCTAGACGCGGCTCCGGTACGGTACAGCTTTCGAGTTATATTGACCGGTTCTTAATTAGAAGAGTCGACGTAGATTTATTAGAATGTCCAAGTTTTCATAATATAGTTTACTCGGATCATAGACTTGTTCGTGTCCGTGTAAACTTAGATAGCCGTAAACCTAGATTGGCTGGGTACTGGAAACTCAACACTTCGTTGTTCGATGTGCAGAGTTTCCGGGAACAGCTACTACTAACATATCAGCGGGTAATGACGGGGGCTATAATTGGGAATAAGTGGTGGGGAAAATTTAAGAATACCATTAGGTCCTTTTCTGCTGATTTTAGCCAACGACTCAACCTAGAATCTAGAGCAGCGAAAGCGACACTAGAAGCTAGACTAGATAGGGCGGTGGCGGTGGCGGATTGTACTAATGTTACTATAATTAAGGCGGAGCTCGCCTCCTTGACTAGCAAGGAACACCAAGCTTCTTTAATTAGGGCTAGGTTAAAGAGAATGCCTCATGAGGAAGCAAACATGGCCGCTGAATTGCGTGCAGAGGAGCGTCGACATGCTACCGATCGATATATCGCACGTGTCACATTGCCGGACGGACGTACCGTGACCACAAACGAAGGTATTTTGGAGGCGTTTCGTAATCACTTTCAGGATCTTTTCACCAGGGAGCCCGGTTTGTCTTTAGCGCATTTCGACCCCTATTTAGCTGACTTTTCTCGCCTCGCGGCGACCGAATCGGCTAGGTGCGAAGGTTGCATAACTGAGGATGAAGTCATGGAAGCCCTAAAGGGAGTCGGCCTGAATAGATCTCCTGGGATCGATGGTTTGCCCTACGAACTGTATTTGAGGTTGTCGCACATTTTTGTCCCCTTGCTGACAGTTTTATTTAACGCTTGGTTTAGGAACGGGTCAATACCTGAGTACTTTACCAAGGGGATTTTGAAATTGTTACGCAAGAGCAAAGATGGTGGGGATGGGATTGATAATTTCCGGCCCTTAACTATGCTAAACACAGAGTTAAAGATTTTGGCCAAGATTTTAGCAAATCGCCTGCAGACTGTTTTGGCTGGTCTGATTAGCCCCGAACAGACTTGTTCTGTGAAGGGTAGGACCATTCAAGATAATTTGCACGCGATACGCTTAATCATTGAGAAAGTCGACACAGAAGCCGCGCTGATCAATTTAGATCAGTCCAAAGCTTTCGATAGGGTGGACCATCGCTACTTGGAGGCTGTTTTGTCATCGGCCGGTTTTGGCCCGCAGTTTCGCTCCTGGATTCGCCTCCTTTATGCAAACCCCGGGGTGCTGGTGGAAGTGAATGGTTTGAGGTCGAAGCCCTTCAAATTATCCAGATCTCTTCGTCAGGGTTGTCCGCTTTCACCGATGCTCTATGCGCTTGTGTTGGAACCCTTCCTTCGCAGGCTCAGGGTGAACCCGGTCCTACGCGGGGTTACTTTGCCAGGTGCTTGCACCATACTGAAGTACTCTGCCTATGCCGACGACGTAACAGTGTTTGTAACGAGCAGTGCCGAGATTAGTGTCGTCGACAGAGAAATCAGAATGTATGAAACGATAACAGGGGCCAAAATTAACTGCGACAAGTCTGTTGGCTTGCGCATCGGTGCCTGGAAGGGTGCATCCCTACAGGGACCCTTCAGCTGGACTGACGGGCCTTGCAAGCTACTCGGCGTCTGGTTTGGTCCTGATCTTCAGCTGGAGAAAAATTGGTCGGAAGTGTTGAAAGCGATTCGGGCCGCAGCTAGTCTGTGGACCCGTAGAAATCTTTCATTAAAGGGGAGAGCGGAGGTGAGTTGCTCACACATTTATCCGATCATCCTATATCGTCTATCAGTACTTCCACTCCCGTCGGATACACTGCTTGAAATGCAGCGGGCTCTTTCCCAGTTTTTATGGCTTGGTAAATCCCCTAAGGTCCGTCGCGATATCTGTTATCTACATCCTTCTGAGGGCGGTTTGGGTATGCCAAGTGTTGAGATTCGTCAACATACGCTTCGGCTTTATTACCTGAATCGAATGTGTACACCAGTTGAGGGAAACGGTGGCTTCTGGAAGGAAGACATCAAGAAAGCCTTTCCGGCTTTGAAAAGTGTGCACTTGGATGAGGGGGAGGCACACAGGTTGCCCCGAGGCGAGTGCTCCTTTTATCGCGAGTGTCGACGGGCCTTGAAGTTCCTCTTACGGGTGAAGGAAAGCCTCTCTGACACCCTGCTGTTGTCTCGTAAGGCATTGTATCGGGTCTTAGTGAGGGGATCTGTTCGTGATGAGAAGATTGAGGGGCTCGGTTTGTCGAGGGGGGAGCTACGCTCAATCTGGCCTTGGGCGCCTGGGCTAAAGGTCTTCGATAATAACGAGGCTTCTCTGGCCTGGCTGATTATTAGAAATGCTATCTGGGTCGGCAAAAGGCTTCATGCAGCTGGTATTAAGGCTTCGCCTCTTTGTTGTCGTTGCGGAGACGAAGACGAGACTGTAAGTCACGCCTTTGTTTATTGCCGCATCGTCGCACCGCTCATTAAGTTTGTTGCAGGCCTCATGGTTCGCGTACTGAATGTAACGTCTTTCGACCTGGAACCAATTAATATATGTAGCAATTGGGCTCCGACAAATGATAGGAAAAGACGTTTTGTGTTTTATTGCTTACTAGCGGTGTTGAGAGGTGTGATATGGCAGACACGTTGTAAAGTTGTCTACGGCGGTGAGACCTTCGCTGCTCCCGACCTTATTCGAATTTTCAAGTGTCGTCTGAAGATTCGCATTAAGGCCGAGAAGGCGAAACTCCCTTCGGCAGATTTTGGTGAAAGATGGGTGACAGTTGCGCGATTGTGTCGAGTGAGAGGAGCTAGTCTAGAGTGGTATCTGGACGTGCCTTAGGCAAAGAATTTTGGGTTTCTCCAACGAACGTTGATCCTGTCCCGTTTAAGACTAGATTAGTTGACCCGTTTTTGACTATTATTTTTTGTTCATAACTTAGCTAGTGCATGAATGATTTCATTAGGGTCCCGTTTTATTTTGGCCTAGCCCCCCCCCCCCCTTTTTTTTTTTTTTTTTTTTTTTTTTTCTCCCAATTTAAGTTTTAATTCCCCAACCCCTCTCCCGATTAGGTGACAGATAGCCAGATTCTCCAGAGATGCAGGTCACCTTTCGAGATTTTCGAAAGAGGTGGAGATTAATAAAGCGTTCGGACCTGCATCGCGTTTCGACTGGAAAATCCGCATATCTGCCACAACTTAGAAATGGGGGATCCTTATACTAACACGGTTTTTCTTTTTTTCATTGTATATAAATTCATTTTTTTTTTGTACATAAAATTTTTATTACCCAAATCCCCCATCTCATATTATGTAATTATGGGTTTTAAGTAGGATAGTCATGGTATAAATTCTTTTGGTGTATGGTGCTTGATTGTAGTGTGGATGTGGTATTTTGGTGAATGATGGTCACGAATGAAACTAGCCAAGTTATACCAGTCAGAATAAGTTAGTGAAGACCGATCTTTCCCCACCCCCCTTTTGGCCTTGTGCCACATTTCTGTATTTTAACAGAATAAATATTCAATCCTCGATTTAAAACGTTTCCGTAAGATCGAGTTTGTTAATTTCTTTCTTATTGGTTGCTATCTGTATTACTATTTTTCTCTTGTTATTACCGTTATTATTATTGTTATATTTGTTAAAGTTGTTATATTTGTTATTCGGTCTCTCTTTTTTAGAGCCGGATTTATTTAAAAATACGACTTTTTTTTTTTTTTTTTTCTCTGCTGTTTTTTTTTAGTAACGGATTTTTTTTCTCCGGCCATGGCAGTTAGCCTTGTGCCAACAAGGGAAAAAGTTAAGACTATGGGGTCTACATCTTCGCCCCATCCTGGAACGTCGGGTTGGACAAAACCCCCGGCAGTAAGCATTAATTTGGAGGAATTCCAATCCAAAATGGAAATGTACAAGACCAAAATCACGGATAAAGGACTGTTAATCGACCTCCCAAAGCTGCAGGAAATAGAAAAAAAAACATTAACGATGTTCGTAATGGACAGGAAGATCAAAAAGGCAGTGAGATCTTCGGTGGAAGTGATCACTAAACTTCTAGCGTCGGTCGGACACAGACCGATAAAAATAATCAAATCAAGAGGACACAATAACTGGTCGGCCCTTTTCGGCTCAGAAGAAGAGTGCATGACACTCGCTAGAAAGGAGATTATAACTCCTGAATACGTACTGCGGATGGAGCATTTAGGCAGACGGAGGACAACAATATCCGTATTTAACGTCCCCTTCTTCATCGAGGGCGCTCACGTTGGAGCATTTTTTGACAAATATGGAGAAATGATGTCGGTTACATGTGATCAATACCTGTCAATATGGAATTTTTACATTCTGATAAATCAGAAAACGTTCAACGAAATTCCTTACTACATCGAGATAGAAAATGACAAACTGCCGGTCATTGTAGCAGGAAGGAAACCGGCCTGCTGGAGATGCAATGCGATAGGGCATCTAACGTTTGATTGTCCAGAAAGAAAAAAACCCGTAAACAACCCCAAAACCCGAGTTGGAGAACATCTAGGCCCTAAACTTGGATTTGCACTGCCAGAGTCGCCCCCAAAAAAGACACAACCAGACCCCCAACAAACCTTTTCGGACTCAGAGGAAGAAAATGAAAACGAAAACGAAGACAACGGAGATAACAGGAAAAAGGAGCCATGGGTCATTGTTACAGGTAAAAAAACTCCCGGTAGACTCGCCCTTGAGGAATCCAGAAGAGAGACGGAAGAGGAGGAAATCAAAACATCAAAAGATCCCGGTAAAAACTCTTATGTTAACGCAGTCAACCTGAATAAAAAACTGCGAATAGAAGCTCAAGCCAAACCTAACCCCCCGCCCCAAAGCAAAGACCATATTTATACACCCCCAACAACACCCATTTCCCCACCCCCCCCAAAAACCTCACCACACAAAATGCCGCCCCCTGTAACAAACATAAAAGAAAGAGAATACAAACTTATACCGCTCAGCCCTGTCTCCAAGAAAGCACGAATTAGCACCCCAAGACCCTCCCCGTTCGCCTCACCACAACAGACCCCGACACACACCCCCCCTGCTTCCCCTAAGAAACCACAAATGCCCCCTCCCCCTTCTCCACTTCTCAAGCACGCCCCAAAGCCTACTCCCCCCCATTCACCGTTGAAAACCGACACATATGGACCCCCTACGCCCCTCCAAACTTGTGAATCAGTTACTGCCCCCGTCAAAGGGAAGGGAAAGAAGAGACAGCCCTTCTACCCTGGGGAGGATATATGCAAAGTTTCGGCAGAAGCGATCACTAGGGCAAAAGGCCACCACTTCACAGACTTAAGGAAACTGCTAGCATTCACAGAGGTGAACGGAAAATCAACAGAAGACCCCTACAATTTCCCCAATGCCACACGGTTACTCACGGTAATACGCCCACGAGAGGAAGGAAAAGCTGTATGGAGGATGTTGGAGGAGGCAAACATAACCTTTGACATCTACCCCCAACTAGCGGTGCACAAATCCCCAACTCTGAGAGAGTTACGAAAATCTTGCCATGGGAGGGTACCCATTTTTTTGCACCCTTCCCTCTACAGAGCCGTTAAATTAATATTCCCCTTTGATGTCGGCGGTGTGTCCCAGGATGGCCTCATCAATACTGCGATGGGCACTTATTCCATGGGAAAAACCGCCGGTATCTTGACCTCATCAATGTTCGTTGGAGAATCTCAACCCTAAAGCACTACAATGGCACTCTTTCTAGCAAGCGTAAATGTCCGAGGTTTGAGGGCCGATCTTCGGAAATTACGATTATGCCTGGACCTTCGAAGCCTCGGAGTGGATGTATGTTGTGTTCAGGAAACTCACTTAATTCAAGGTGATTATTTAAGTGCGCTGTCTAGGGATTTTGATGTCTATTCAGCGTACTTCAATTCTAACTCTAGGGGGGTTTCCTGGCTAGTGAAGCGGACTATAAATGCGTCGTGTGACCCTTGTTTCATGGATTCGGAAGGAAGGCTTTGCGTTCTGGACGTTACCATAAAAGATAAAGCATTTCGATTGATTGGGGTTTATGCGCCCAACCTCCAGGCTGAGCGTGCTCCCTTTTTTCGGCGAATCGAGCGCTTCATGAACACACCTCGTTCAGTTATCTTAGCGGGAGACTGGAACGCGGTCCTGGATCCCGATTTAGATCGCACGGGGAATCCTTCTAGGGGTACTAACAGAGATCATGATGCAAAGACATTTCGGGATTTTGTCGGTGAGTTTGATCTTATCGATAAATTCCGAAATGAAAAGCCTCATGACATAGTGTGGACTTGGACTGCTAGACGCGGCTCCGGTACGGTACAGCTTTCGAGTTATATTGACCGGTTCTTAATTAGAAGAGTCGACGTAGATTTATTAGAATGTCCAAGTTTTCATAATATCGTTTACTCGGATCATAGACTTGTTCGTGTCCGTGTAAACTTAGATAGCCGTAAACCTAGATTGGCTGGGTACTGGAAACTCAACACTTCGTTGTTCGATGTGCAGAGTTTCCGGGAACAGCTACTACTAACATATCAGCGGGTAATGACGGGGGCTATAATTGGGAATAAGTGGTGGGGAAAATTTAAGAATACCATTAGGTCCTTTTCTGCTGATTTTAGCCATCGACTCAACCTAGAATCTAGAGCAGCGAAAGCGACACTAGAAGCTAGACTAGATAGGGCGGTGGCGGTGGCGGATTGTACTAATGTTACTATAATTAAGGCGGAGCTCGCCTCCTTGACTAGCAAGGAACACCAAGCTTCTTTAATTAGGGCTAGGTTAAAGAGAATGCCTCATGAGGAAGCAAACATGGCCGCTGAATTGCGTGCAGAGGAGCGTCGACATGCTACCGATCGATATATCGCACGTGTCACATTGCCGGACGGACGTACCGTGACCACAAACGAAGGTATTTTGGAGGCGTTTCGTAATCACTTTCAGGATCTTTTCACCAGGGAGCCCGGTTTGTCTTTAGCGCATTTCGACCCCTATTTAGCTGACTTTTCTCGCCTCGCGGCGACCGAATCGGCTAGGTGCGAAGGTTGCATAACTGAGGATGAAGTCATGGAAGCCCTAAAGGGAGTCGGCCTGAATAGATCTCCTGGGATCGATGGTTTGCCCTACGAACTGTATTTGAGGTTGTCGCACATTTTTGTCCCCTTGCTGACAGTTTTATTTAACGCTTGGTTTAGGAACGGGTCAATACCTGAGTACTTTACCAAGGGGATTTTGAAATTGTTACGCAAGAGCAAAGATGGTGGGGATGGGATTGATAATTTCCGGCCCTTAACTATGCTAAACACAGAGTTAAAGATTTTGGCCAAGATTTTAGCAAATCGCCTGCAGACTGTTTTGGCTGGTCTGATTAGCCCCGAACAGACTTGTTCTGTGAAGGGTAGGACCATTCAAGATAATTTGCACGCGATACGCTTAATCATTGAGAAAGTCGACACAGAAGCCGCGCTGATCAATTTAGATCAGTCCAAAGCTTTCGATAGGGTGGACCATCGCTACTTGGAGGCTGTTTTGTCATCGGCCGGTTTTGGCCCGCAGTTTCGCTCCTGGATTCGCCTCCTTTATGCAAACCCCGGGGTGCTGGTGGAAGTGAATGGTTTGAGGTCGAAGCCCTTCAAATTATCCAGATCTCTTCGTCAGGGTTGTCCGCTTTCACCGATGCTCTATGCGCTTGTGTTGGAACCCTTCCTTCGCAGGCTCAGGGTGAACCCGGTCCTACGCGGGGTTACTTTGCCAGGTGCTTGCACCATACTGAAGTACTCTGCCTATGCCGACGACGTAACAGTGTTTGTAACGAGCAGTGCCGAGATTAGTGTCGTCGACAGAGAAATCAGAATGTATGAAACGATAACAGGGGCCAAAATTAACTGCGACAAGTCTGTTGGCTTGCGCATCGGTGCCTGGAAGGGTGCATCCCTACAGGGACCCTTCAGCTGGACTGACGGGCCTTGCAAGCTACTCGGCGTCTGGTTTGGTCCTGATCTTCAGCTGGAGAAAAATTGGTCGGAAGTGTTGAAAGCGATTCGGGCCGCAGCTAGTCTGTGGACCCGTAGAAATCTTTCATTAAAGGGGAGAGCGGAGGTGAGTTGCTCACACATTTATCCGATCATCCTATATCGTCTATCAGTACTTCCACTCCCGTCGGATACACTGCTTGAAATGCAGCGGGCTCTTTCCCAGTTTTTATGGCTTGGTAAATCCCCTAAGGTCCGTCGCGATATCTGTTATCTACATCCTTCTGAGGGCGGTTTGGGTATGCCAAGTGTTGAGATTCGTCAACATACGCTTCGGCTTTATTACCTGAATCGAATGTGTACACCAGTTGAGGGAAACGGTGGCTTCTGGAAGGAAGACATCAAGAAAGCCTTTCCGGCTTTGAAAAGTGTGCACTTGGATGAGGGGGAGGCACACAGGTTGCCCCGAGGCGAGTGCTCCTTTTATCGCGAGTGTCGACGGGCCTTGAAGTTCCTCTTACGGGTGAAGGAAAGCCTCTCTGACACCCTGCTGTTGTCTCGTAAGGCATTGTATCGGGTCTTAGTGAGGGGATCTGTTCGTGATGAGAAGATTGAGGGGCTCGGTTTGTCGAGGGGGGAGCTACGCTCAATCTGGCCTTGGGCGCCTGGGCTAAAGGTCTTCGATAATAACGAGGCTTCTCTGGCCTGGCTGATTATTAGAAATGCTATCTGGGTCGGCAAAAGGCTTCATGCAGCTGGTATTAAGGCTTCGCCTCTTTGTTGTCGTTGCGGAGACGAAGACGAGACTGTAAGTCACGCCTTTGTTTATTGCCGCATCGTCGCACCGCTCATTAAGTTTGTTGCAGGCCTCATGGTTCGCGTACTGAATGTAACGTCTTTCGACCTGGAACCAATTAATATATGTAGCAATTGGGCTCCGACAAATGATAGGAAAAGACGTTTTGTGTTTTATTGCTTACTAGCGGTGTTGAGAGGTGTGATATGGCAGACACGTTGTAAAGTTGTCTACGGCGGTGAGACCTTCGCTGCTCCCGACCTTATTCGAATTTTCAAGTGTCGTCTGAAGATTCGCATTAAGGCCGAGAAGGCGAAACTCCCTTCGGCAGATTTTGGTGAAAGATGGGTGACAGTTGCGCGATTGTGTCGAGTGAGAGGAGCTAGTCTAGAGTGGTATCTGGACGTGCCTTAGGCAAAGAATTTTGGGTTTCTCCAACGAACGTCGATCCTGTCCCGTTTAAGACTAGATTAGTTGACCCGTTTTTGACTATTAATTTTTGTTCATAACTTAGCTAGTGCATGAATGATTTCATTAGGGTCCCGTTTTATTTTGGCCTAGCCCCCCCCCCCCCTTTTTTTTTTTTTTTTTTTTTTTTTTTTTTTTTTTTCCCCCCAATTTAAGTTTTAATTCCCCAACCCCTCTCCCGATTAGGTGACAGATAGCCAGATTCTCCAGAGATGCAGGTCACCTTTCGAGATTTTCGAAAGAGGTGGAGATTAATAAAGCGTTCGGACCTGCATCGCGTTTCGACTGGAAAATCCGCATATCTGCCACAACTTAGAAATGGGGGATCCTTATACTAACACGGGGTCTTTTTTTCATTGTATATAAATTCACTTTTTTTTGTACATAAAATTTTTATTACCCAAATCCCCCATCTCATATTGTGTAATTATGGGTTTTAAGTAGGATAGTCATGGTATAAATTCTTTTGGTGTATGGTGCTTGATTGTAGTGTGGATGTGGTATTTTGGTGAATGATGGTCACGAATGAAACTAGCCAAGTTATACCAGTCAGAATAAGTTAGTGAAGACCGATCTTTCCCCACCCCCCTTTTGGCCTTGTGCCACATTTCTGTATTTTATGCAGAATAAATAATCAATCCTCGATTTAAAACGTTTCCGTAAGATCGAGTTTGTTAATTTCTTTCTTATTGGTTGCTATCTGTATTACTATTTTTCTCTTGTTATTACCGTTATTATTATTGTTATATTTGTTAAAGTTTGTTATATTTGTTATTCGGTCTCTCTTTTTTAGAGCCGGATTTATTTAAAAATACGACTTTTTTTTTTTTTTTTTTCTCTGCTGTTTTTTTTTAGTAACGGATTTTTTTTCTCCGGCCATGGCAGTTAGCCTTGTGCCAACAAGGGAAAAAGTTAAGACTATGGGGTCTACATCTTCGCCCCATCCTGGAACGTCGGGTTGGACAAAACCCCCGGCAGTAAGCATTAATTTGGAGGAATTCCAATCCAAAATGGAAATGTACAAGACCAAAATCACGGATAAAGGACTGTTAATCGACCTCCCAAAGCTGCAGGAAATAGAAAAAAAAACATTAACGATGTTCGTAATGGACAGGAAGATCAAAAAGGCAGTGAGATCTTCGGTGGAAGTGATCACTAAACTTCTAGCGTCGGTCGGACACAGACCGATAAAAATAATCAAATCAAGAGGACACAATAACTGGTCGGCCCTTTTCGGCTCAGAAGAAGAGTGCATGACACTCGCTAGAAAGGAGATTATAACTCCTGAATACGTACTGCGGATGGAGCATTTAGGCAGACGGAGGACAACAATATCCGTATTTAACGTCCCCTTCTTCATCGAGGGCGCTCACGTTGGAGCATTTTTTGACAAATATGGAGAAATGATGTCGGTTACATGTGATCAATACCTGTCAATATGGAATTTTTACATTCTGATAAATCAGAAAACGTTCAACGAAATTCCTTACTACATCGAGATAGAAAATGACAAACTGCCGGTCATTGTAGCAGGAAGGAAACCGGCCTGCTGGAGATGCAATGCGATAGGGCATCTAACGTTTGATTGTCCAGAAAGAAAAAAACCCGTAAACAACCCCAAAACCCGAGTTGGAGAACATCTAGGCCCTAAACTTGGATTTGCACTGCCAGAGTCGCCCCCAAAAAAGACACAACCAGACCCCCAACAAACCTTTTCGGACTCAGAGGAAGAAAATGAAAACGAAAACGAAGACAACGGAGATAACAGGAAAAAGGAGCCATGGGTCATTGTTACAGGTAAAAAAACTCCCGGTAGACTCGCCCTTGAGGAATCCAGAAGAGAGACGGAAGAGGAGGAAATCAAAACATCAAAAGATCCCGGTAAAAACTCTTATGTTAACGCAGTCAACCTGAATAAAAAACTGCGAATAGAAGCTCAAGCCAAACCTAACCCCCCGCCCCAAAGCAAAGACCATATTTATACACCCCCAACAACACCCATTTCCCCACCCCCCCCAAAAACCTCACCACACAAAATGCCGCCCCCTGTAACAAACATAAAAGAAAGAGAATACAAACTTATACCGCTCAGCCCTGTCTCCAAGAAAGCACGAATTAGCACCCCAAGACCCTCCCCGTTCGCCTCACCACAACAGACCCCGACACACACCCCCCCTGCTTCCCCTAAGAAACCACAAATGCCCCCTCCCCCTTCTCCACTTCTCAAGCACGCCCCAAAGCCTACTCCCCCCCATTCACCGTTGAAAACCGACACATATGGACCCCCTACGCCCCTCCAAACTTGTGAATCAGTTACTGCCCCCGTCAAAGGGAAGGGAAAGAAGAGACAGCCCTTCTACCCTGGGGAGGATATATGCAAAGTTTCGGCAGAAGCGATCACTAGGGCAAAAGGCCACCACTTCACAGACTTAAGGAAACTGCTAGCATTCACAGAGGTGAACGGAAAATCAACAGAAGACCCCTACAATTTCCCCAATGCCACACGGTTACTCACGGTAATACGCCCACGAGAGGAAGGAAAAGCTGTATGGAGGATGTTGGAGGAGGCAAACATAACCTTTGACATCTACCCCCAACTAGCGGTGCACAAATCCCCAACTCTGAGAGAGTTACGAAAATCTTGCCATGGGAGGGTACCCATTTTTTTGCACCCTTCCCTCTACAGAGCCGTTAAATTAATATTCCCCTTTGATGTCGGCGGTGTGTCCCAGGATGGCCTCATCAATACTGCGATGGGCACTTATTCCATGGGAAAAACCGCCGGTATCTTGACCTCATCAATGTTCGTTGGAGAATCTCAACCCTAAAGCACTACAATGGCACTCTTTCTAGCAAGCGTAAATGTCCGAGGTTTGAGGGCCGATCTTCGGAAATTACGATTATGCCTGGACCTTCGAAGCCTCGGAGTGGATGTATGTTGTGTTCAGGAAACTCACTTAATTCAAGGTGATTATTTAAGTGCGCTGTCTAGGGATTTTGATGTCTATTCAGCGTACTTCAATTCTAACTCTAGGGGGGTTTCCTGGCTAGTGAAGCGGACTATAAATGCGTCGTGTGACCCTTGTTTCATGGATTCGGAAGGAAGGCTTTGCGTTCTGGACGTTACCATAAAAGATAAAGCATTTCGATTGATTGGGGTTTATGCGCCCAACCTCCAGGCTGAGCGTGCTCCCTTTTTTCGGCGAATCGAGCGCTTCATGAACACACCTCGTTCAGTTATCTTAGCGGGAGACTGGAACGCGGTCCTGGATCCCGATTTAGATCGCACGGGGAATCCTTCTAGGGGTACTAACAGAGATCATGATGCAAAGACATTTCGGGATTTTGTCGGTGAGTTTGATCTTATCGATAAATTCCGAAATGAAAAGCCTCATGACATAGTGTGGACTTGGACTGCTAGACGCGGCTCCGGTACGGTACAGCTTTCGAGTTATATTGACCGGTTCTTAATTAGAAGAGTCGACGTAGATTTATTAGAATGTCCAAGTTTTCATAATATCGTTTACTCGGATCATAGACTTGTTCGTGTCCGTGTAAACTTAGATAGCCGTAAACCTAGATTGGCTGGGTACTGGAAACTCAACACTTCGTTGTTCGATGTGCAGAGTTTCCGGGAACAGCTACTACTAACATATCAGCGGGTAATGACGGGGGCTATAATTGGGAATAAGTGGTGGGGAAAATTTAAGAATACCATTAGGTCCTTTTCTGCTGATTTTAGCCATCGACTCAACCTAGAATCTAGAGCAGCGAAAGCGACACTAGAAGCTAGACTAGATAGGGCGGTGGCGGTGGCGGATTGTACTAATGTTACTATAATTAAGGCGGAGCTCGCCTCCTTGACTAGCAAGGAACACCAAGCTTCTTTAATTAGGGCTAGGTTAAAGAGAATGCCTCATGAGGAAGCAAACATGGCCGCTGAATTGCGTGCAGAGGAGCGTCGACATGCTACCGATCGATATATCGCACGTGTCACATTGCCGGACGGACGTACCGTGACCACAAACGAAGGTATTTTGGAGGCGTTTCGTAATCACTTTCAGGATCTTTTCACCAGGGAGCCCGGTTTGTCTTTAGCGCATTTCGACCCCTATTTAGCTGACTTTTCTCGCCTCGCGGCGACCGAATCGGCTAGGTGCGAAGGTTGCATAACTGAGGATGAAGTCATGGAAGCCCTAAAGGGAGTCGGCCTGAATAGATCTCCTGGGATCGATGGTTTGCCCTACGAACTGTATTTGAGGTTGTCGCACATTTTTGTCCCCTTGCTGACAGTTTTATTTAACGCTTGGTTTAGGAACGGGTCAATACCTGAGTACTTTACCAAGGGGATTTTGAAATTGTTACGCAAGAGCAAAGATGGTGGGGATGGGATTGATAATTTCCGGCCCTTAACTATGCTAAACACAGAGTTAAAGATTTTGGCCAAGATTTTAGCAAATCGCCTGCAGACTGTTTTGGCTGGTCTGATTAGCCCCGAACAGACTTGTTCTGTGAAGGGTAGGACCATTCAAGATAATTTGCACGCGATACGCTTAATCATTGAGAAAGTCGACACAGAAGCCGCGCTGATCAATTTAGATCAGTCCAAAGCTTTCGATAGGGTGGACCATCGCTACTTGGAGGCTGTTTTGTCATCGGCCGGTTTTGGCCCGCAGTTTCGCTCCTGGATTCGCCTCCTTTATGCAAACCCCGGGGTGCTGGTGGAAGTGAATGGTTTGAGGTCGAAGCCCTTCAAATTATCCAGATCTCTTCGTCAGGGTTGTCCGCTTTCACCGATGCTCTATGCGCTTGTGTTGGAACCCTTCCTTCGCAGGCTCAGGGTGAACCCGGTCCTACGCGGGGTTACTTTGCCAGGTGCTTGCACCATACTGAAGTACTCTGCCTATGCCGACGACGTAACAGTGTTTGTAACGAGCAGTGCCGAGATTAGTGTCGTCGACAGAGAAATCAGAATGTATGAAACGATAACAGGGGCCAAAATTAACTGCGACAAGTCTGTTGGCTTGCGCATCGGTGCCTGGAAGGGTGCATCCCTACAGGGACCCTTCAGCTGGACTGACGGGCCTTGCAAGCTACTCGGCGTCTGGTTTGGTCCTGATCTTCAGCTGGAGAAAAATTGGTCGGAAGTGTTGAAAGCGATTCGGGCCGCAGCTAGTCTGTGGACCCGTAGAAATCTTTCATTAAAGGGGAGAGCGGAGGTGAGTTGCTCACACATTTATCCGATCATCCTATATCGTCTATCAGTACTTCCACTCCCGTCGGATACACTGCTTGAAATGCAGCGGGCTCTTTCCCAGTTTTTATGGCTTGGTAAATCCCCTAAGGTCCGTCGCGATATCTGTTATCTACATCCTTCTGAGGGCGGTTTGGGTATGCCAAGTGTTGAGATTCGTCAACATACGCTTCGGCTTTATTACCTGAATCGAATGTGTACACCAGTTGAGGGAAACGGTGGCTTCTGGAAGGAAGACATCAAGAAAGCCTTTCCGGCTTTGAAAAGTGTGCACTTGGATGAGGGGGAGGCACACAGGTTGCCCCGAGGCGAGTGCTCCTTTTATCGCGAGTGTCGACGGGCCTTGAAGTTCCTCTTACGGGTGAAGGAAAGCCTCTCTGACACCCTGCTGTTGTCTCGTAAGGCATTGTATCGGGTCTTAGTGAGGGGATCTGTTCGTGATGAGAAGATTGAGGGGCTCGGTTTGTCGAGGGGGGAGCTACGCTCAATCTGGCCTTGGGCGCCTGGGCTAAAGGTCTTCGATAATAACGAGGCTTCTCTGGCCTGGCTGATTATTAGAAATGCTATCTGGGTCGGCAAAAGGCTTCATGCAGCTGGTATTAAGGCTTCGCCTCTTTGTTGTCGTTGCGGAGACGAAGACGAGACTGTAAGTCACGCCTTTGTTTATTGCCGCATCGTCGCACCGCTCATTAAGTTTGTTGCAGGCCTCATGGTTCGCGTACTGAATGTAACGTCTTTCGACCTGGAACCAATTAATATATGTAGCAATTGGGCTCCGACAAATGATAGGAAAAGACGTTTTGTGTTTTATTGCTTACTAGCGGTGTTGAGAGGTGTGATATGGCAGACACGTTGTAAAGTTGTCTACGGCGGTGAGACCTTCGCTGCTCCCGACCTTATTCGAATTTTCAAGTGTCGTCTGAAGATTCGCATTAAGGCCGAGAAGGCGAAACTCCCTTCGGCAGATTTTGGTGAAAGATGGGTGACAGTTGCGCGATTGTGTCGAGTGAGAGGAGCTAGTCTAGAGTGGTATCTGGACGTGCCTTAGGCAAAGAATTTTGGGTTTCTCCAACGAACGTTGATCCTGTCCCGTTTAAGACTAGATTAGTTGACCCGTTTTTTGACTATTATTTTTTGTTCATAACTTAGCTAGTGCATGAATGATTTCATTAGGGTCCCGTTTTATTTTGGCCTAGCCCCCCCCCTTTTTTTTTTTTTTTTTTTTTTTTTTTTTTTTTTTTTCTCCCAATTTAAGTTTTAATTCCCCAACCCCTCTCCCGATTAGGTGACAGATAGCCAGATTCTCCAGAGATGCAGGTCACCTTTCGAGATTTTCGAAAGAGGTGGAGATTAATAAAGCGTTCGGACCTGCATCGCGTTTCGACTGGAAAATCCGCATATCTGCCACAACTTAGAAATGGGGGATCCTTATACTAACACGGGGTCTTTTTTTCATTGTATATAAATTCATTTTTTTTTGTACATAAAATTTTTATTACCCAAATCCCCCATCTCATATTATGTAATTATGGGTTTTAAGTAGGATATGGTATAAATTCTTTTGGTGTATGGTGCTTGATTGTAGTGTGGATGTGGTATTTTGGTGAATGATGGTCACGAATGAAACTAGCCAAGTTATACCAGTCAGAATAAGTTAGTGAAGACCGATCTTTCCCCACCCCCCTTTTGGCCTTGTGCCACATTTCTGTATTTTAACAGAATAAATATTCAATCCTCGATTTAAAACGTTTCCGTAAGATCGAGTTTGTTAATTTCTTTCTTATTGGTTGCTATCTGTATTACTATTTTTCTCTTGTTATTACCGTTATTATTATTGTTATATTTGTTAAAGTTGTTATATTTGTTATTCGGTCTCTCTTTTTTAGAGCCGGATTTATTTAAAAATACGACTTTTTTTTTTTCTCTGCTGTTTTTTTTTTTAGTAACGGATTTTTTTTCTCCGGCCATGGCAGTTAGCCTTGTGCCAACAAGGGAAAAAGTTAAGACTATGGGGTCTACATCTTCGCCCCATCCTGGAACGTCGGGTTGGACAAAACCCCCGGCAGTAAGCATTAATTTGGAGGAATTCCAATCCAAAATGGAAATGTACAAGACCAAAATCACGGATAAAGGACTGTTAATCGACCTCCCAAAGCTGCAGGAAATAGAAAAAAAAACATTAACGATGTTCGTAATGGACAGGAAGATCAAAAAGGCAGTGAGATCTTCGGTTGAAGTGATCACTAAACTTCTAGCGTCGGTCGGACACAGACCGATAAAAATCATCAAATCAAGAGGACACAATAACTGGTCGGCACTTTTTGGCTCAGAGGAGGAGTGCATGACACTCGCTAGAAAGGAGATTATAACTCCTGAATACGTACTGCGGATGGAGCATTTAGGCAGACGGAGGACAACAATATCAGTATTTAACGTCCCCTTCTTCATCGAGGGCGCTCACGTTGGAGCATTTTTTGACAAATACGGAGAAATGATGTCGGTCACATGTGATCAATACCTGTCAATATGGAATTTTGACATTCTGATAAATCAGAAAACATTCAACGAAATTCCTTACTACATTGAGATAGAAAATGACAAACTGCCGGTCATTGTAGCAGGAAGGAAACCGGCCTGCTGGAGATGCAATGCGATAGGGCATCTAACGTTTGATTGTCCAGAAAGAAAAAAACCCGTAAACAACCCCAAAACCCGAGTTGGAGAACATCTAGGCCCTAAACTTGGATTTGCACTGCCAGAGTCGCCCCCAAAAAAGACACAACCAGACCCCCAACAAACCTTTTCGGACTCAGAGGAAGAAAATGAAAACGAAAACGAAGACAACGGAGATAACAGGAAAAAGGAGCCATGGGTCATTGTTACAGGTAAAAAAACTCCCGGTAGACTCGCCCTTGAGGAGTCCAGAAGAGAGACGGAAGAGGAGGAAATCAAAACATCAAAAGATCCCGGTAAAAACTCTTATGTTAACGCAGTTAATTTGAATAAAAAACTGCGAATAGAAGCTCAAGCCAAACCTAACCCCCCGCCCCAAAGCAAAGACCATATTTATGCACCCCCAACAACACCCATTTCCCCAACCCCCCCAAAAACCTCACCACACAAAATGCCGCCCCCTGTAACAAACATAAAAGAAAGAGAATACAAACTTATACCGCTCAGCCCTGTCTCCAAGAAAGCACGAATTAGCACCCCAAGACCCTCCCCGTTCGCCTCACCACAACAGACCCCGACACACACCCCCCCTGCTTCCCCTAAGAAACCACAAATGCCCCCTCCCCCTTCTCCACTTCTCAAGCACGCCCCAAAGCCTACTCCCCCCCATTCACCGTTGAAAACCGACACATATGGACCCCCTACGCCCCTCCAAACTTGTGAATCAGTTACTGCCCCCGTCAAAGGGAAGGGAAAGAAGAGACAGCCCTTCTACCCTGGGGAGGATATATGCAAAGTTTCGGCAGAAGCGATCACTAGGGCAAAAGGCCACCACTTCACAGACTTAAGGAAACTGCTAGCATTCACAGAGGTGAACGGAAAATCAACAGAAGACCCCTACAATTTCCCCAATGCCACACGGTTACTCACGGTAATACGCCCACGAGAGGAAGGAAAAGCTGTATGGAGGATGTTGGAGGAGGCAAACATAACCTTTGACATCTACCCCCAACTAGCGGTGCACAAATCCCCAACTCTGAGAGAGTTACGAAAATCTTGCCATGGGAGGGTACCCATTTTTTTGCACCCTTCCCTCTACAGAGCCGTTAAATTAATATTCCCCTTTGATGTCGGCGGTGTGTCCCAGGATGGCCTCATCAATACTGCGATGGGCACTTATTCCATGGGAAAAACCGCCGGTATCTTGACCTCATCAATGTTCGTTGGAGAATCTCAACCCTAAAGCACTACAATGGCACTCTTTCTAGCAAGCGTAAATGTCCGAGGTTTGAGGGCCGATCTTCGGAAATTACGATTATGCCTGGACCTTCGAAGCCTCGGAGTGGATGTATGTTGTGTTCAGGAAACTCACTTAATTCAAGGTGATTATTTAAGTGCGCTGTCTAGGGATTTTGATGTCTATTCAGCGTACTTCAATTCTAACTCTAGGGGGGTTTCCTGGCTAGTGAAGCGGACTATAAATGCGTCGTGTGACCCTTGTTTCATGGATTCGGAAGGAAGGCTTTGCGTTCTGGACGTTACCATAAAAGATAAAGCATTTCGATTGATTGGGGTTTATGCGCCCAACCTCCAGGCTGAGCGTGCTCCCTTTTTTCGGCGAATCGAGCGCTTCATGAACACACCTCGTTCAGTTATCTTAGCGGGAGACTGGAACGCGGTCCTGGATCCCGATTTAGATCGCACGGGGAATCCTTCTAGGGGTACTAACAGAGATCATGATGCAAAGACATTTCGGGATTTTGTCGGTGAGTTTGATCTTATCGATAAATTCCGAAATGAAAAGCCTCATGACATAGTGTGGACTTGGACTGCTAGACGCGGCTCCGGTACGGTACAGCTTTCGAGTTATATTGACCGGTTCTTAATTAGAAGAGTCGACGTAGATTTATTAGAATGTCCAAGTTTTCATAATATCGTTTACTCGGATCATAGACTTGTTCGTGTCCGTGTAAACTTAGATAGCCGTAAACCTAGATTGGCTGGGTACTGGAAACTCAACACTTCGTTGTTCGATGTGCAGAGTTTCCGGGAACAGCTACTACTAACATATCAGCGGGTAATGACGGGGGCTATAATTGGGAATAAGTGGTGGGGAAAATTTAAGAATACCATTAGGTCCTTTTCTGCTGATTTTAGCCATCGACTCAACCTAGAATCTAGAGCAGCGAAAGCGACACTAGAAGCTAGACTAGATAGGGCGGTGGCGGTGGCGGATTGTACTAATGTTACTATAATTAAGGCGGAGCTCGCCTCCTTGACTAGCAAGGAACACCAAGCTTCTTTAATTAGGGCTAGGTTAAAGAGAATGCCTCATGAGGAAGCAAACATGGCCGCTGAATTGCGTGCAGAGGAGCGTCGACATGCTACCGATCGATATATCGCACGTGTCACATTGCCGGACGGACGTACCGTGACCACAAACGAAGGTATTTTGGAGGCGTTTCGTAATCACTTTCAGGATCTTTTCACCAGGGAGCCCGGTTTGTCTTTAGCGCATTTCGACCCCTATTTAGCTGACTTTTCTCGCCTCGCGGCGACCGAATCGGCTAGGTGCGAAGGTTGCATAACTGAGGATGAAGTCATGGAAGCCCTAAAGGGAGTCGGCCTGAATAGATCTCCTGGGATCGATGGTTTGCCCTACGAACTGTATTTGAGGTTGTCGCACATTTTTGTCCCCTTGCTGACAGTTTTATTTAACGCTTGGTTTAGGAACGGGTCAATACCTGAGTACTTTACCAAGGGGATTTTGAAATTGTTACGCAAGAGCAAAGATGGTGGGGATGGGATTGATAATTTCCGGCCCTTAACTATGCTAAACACAGAGTTAAAGATTTTGGCCAAGATTTTAGCAAATCGCCTGCAGACTGTTTTGGCTGGTCTGATTAGCCCCGAACAGACTTGTTCTGTGAAGGGTAGGACCATTCAAGATAATTTGCACGCGATACGCTTAATCATTGAGAAAGTCGACACAGAAGCCGCGCTGATCAATTTAGATCAGTCCAAAGCTTTCGATAGGGTGGACCATCGCTACTTGGAGGCTGTTTTGTCATCGGCCGGTTTTGGCCCGCAGTTTCGCTCCTGGATTCGCCTCCTTTATGCAAACCCCGGGGTGCTGGTGGAAGTGAATGGTTTGAGGTCGAAGCCCTTCAAATTATCCAGATCTCTTCGTCAGGGTTGTCCGCTTTCACCGATGCTCTATGCGCTTGTGTTGGAACCCTTCCTTCGCAGGCTCAGGGTGAACCCGGTCCTACGCGGGGTTACTTTGCCAGGTGCTTGCACCATACTGAAGTACTCTGCCTATGCCGACGACGTAACAGTGTTTGTAACGAGCAGTGCCGAGATTAGTGTCGTCGACAGAGAAATCAGAATGTATGAAACGATAACAGGGGCCAAAATTAACTGCGACAAGTCTGTTGGCTTGCGCATCGGTGCCTGGAAGGGTGCATCCCTACAGGGACCCTTCAGCTGGACTGACGGGCCTTGCAAGCTACTCGGCGTCTGGTTTGGTCCTGATCTTCAGCTGGAGAAAAATTGGTCGGAAGTGTTGAAAGCGATTCGGGCCGCAGCTAGTCTGTGGACCCGTAGAAATCTTTCATTAAAGGGGAGAGCGGAGGTGAGTTGCTCACACATTTATCCGATCATCCTATATCGTCTATCAGTACTTCCACTCCCGTCGGATACACTGCTTGAAATGCAGCGGGCTCTTTCCCAGTTTTTATGGCTTGGTAAATCCCCTAAGGTCCGTCGCGATATCTGTTATCTACATCCTTCTGAGGGCGGTTTGGGTATGCCAAGTGTTGAGATTCGTCAACATACGCTTCGGCTTTATTACCTGAATCGAATGTGTACACCAGTTGAGGGAAACGGTGGCTTCTGGAAGGAAGACATCAAGAAAGCCTTTCCGGCTTTGAAAAGTGTGCACTTGGATGAGGGGGAGGCACACAGGTTGCCCCGAGGCGAGTGCTCCTTTTATCGCGAGTGTCGACGGGCCTTGAAGTTCCTCTTACGGGTGAAGGAAAGCCTCTCTGACACCCTGCTGTTGTCTCGTAAGGCATTGTATCGGGTCTTAGTGAGGGGATCTGTTCGTGATGAGAAGATTGAGGGGCTCGGTTTGTCGAGGGGGGAGCTACGCTCAATCTGGCCTTGGGCGCCTGGGCTAAAGGTCTTCGATAATAACGAGGCTTCTCTGGCCTGGCTGATTATTAGAAATGCTATCTGGGTCGGCAAAAGGCTTCATGCAGCTGGTATTAAGGCTTCGCCTCTTTGTTGTCGTTGCGGAGACGAAGACGAGACTGTAAGTCACGCCTTTGTTTATTGCCGCATCGTCGCACCGCTCATTAAGTTTGTTGCAGGCCTCATGGTTCGCGTACTGAATGTAACGTCTTTCGACCTGGAACCAATTAATATATGTAGCAATTGGGCTCCGACAAATGATAGGAAAAGACGTTTTGTGTTTTATTGCTTACTAGCGGTGTTGAGAGGTGTGATATGGCAGACACGTTGTAAAGTTGTCTACGGCGGTGAGACCTTCGCTGCTCCCGACCTTATTCGAATTTTCAAGTGTCGTCTGAAGATTCGCATTAAGGCCGAGAAGGCGAAACTCCCTTCGGCAGATTTTGGTGAAAGATGGGTGACAGTTGCGCGATTGTGTCGAGTGAGAGGAGCTAGTCTAGAGTGGTATCTGGACGTGCCTTAGGCAAAGAATTTTGGGTTTCTCCAACGAACGTTGATCCTGTCCCGTTTAAGACTAGATTAGTTGACCCGTTTTTGACTATTATTTTTGTTCATAACTTAGCTAGTGCATGAATGATTTCATTAGGGTCCCGTTTTATTTTGGCCTAGCCCCCCCCCCTTTTTTTTTTTTTTTTTTTTTTTTTTTTTTTTTTCTCCCAATTTAAGTTTTAATTCCCCAACCCCTCTCCCGATTAGGTGACAGATAGCCAGATTCTCCAGAGATGCAGGTCACCTTTCGAGATTTTCGAAAGAGGTGGAGATTAATAAAGCGTTCGGACCTGCATCGCGTTTCGACTGGAAAATCCGCATATCTGCCACAACTTAGAAATGGGGGATCCTTATACTAACACGGGGTCTTTTTTTCATTGTATATAAATTCATTTTTTTTTGTACATAAAATTTTTATTACCCAAATCCCCCATCTCATATTATGTAATTATGGGTTTTAAGTAGGATAGTCATGGTATAAATTCTTTTGGTGTATGGTGCTTGATTGTAGTGTGGATGTGGTATTTTGGTGAATGATGGTCACGAATGAAACTAGCCAAGTTATACCAGTCAGAATAAGTTAGTGAAGACCGATCTTTCCCCACCCCCCTTTTGGCCTTGTGCCACATTTCTGTATTTTAACAGAATAAATATTCAATCCTCGATTTAAAACGTTTCCGTAAGATCGAGTTTGTTAATTTCTTTCTTATTGGTTGCTATCTGTATTACTATTTTTCTCTTGTTATTACCGTTATTATTATTGTTATATTTGTTAAAGTTGTTATATTTGTTATTCGGTCTCTCTTTTTTAGAGCCGGATTTATTTAAAAATACGACTTTTTTTTTTTTTTTTTTCTCTGCTGTTTTTTTTTAGTAACGGATTTTTTTTCTCCGGCCATGGCAGTTAGCCTTGTGCCAACAAGGGAAAAAGTTAAGACTATGGGGTCTACATCTTCGCCCCATCCTGGAACGTCGGGTTGGACAAAACCCCCGGCAGTAAGCATTAATTTGGAGGAATTCCAATCCAAAATGGAAATGTACAAGACCAAAATCACGGATAAAGGACTGTTAATCGACCTCCCAAAGCTGCAGGAAATAGAAAAAAAAACATTAACGATGTTCGTAATGGACAGGAAGATCAAAAAGGCAGTGAGATCTTCGGTGGAAGTGATCACTAAACTTCTAGCGTCGGTCGGACACAGACCGATAAAAATAATCAAATCAAGAGGACACAATAACTGGTCGGCCCTTTTCGGCTCAGAAGAAGAGTGCATGACACTCGCTAGAAAGGAGATTATAACTCCTGAATACGTACTGCGGATGGAGCATTTAGGCAGACGGAGGACAACAATATCCGTATTTAACGTCCCCTTCTTCATCGAGGGCGCTCACGTTGGAGCATTTTTTGACAAATATGGAGAAATGATGTCGGTTACATGTGATCAATACCTGTCAATATGGAATTTTGACATTCTGATAAATCAGAAAACGTTCAACGAAATTCCTTACTACATCGAGATAGAAAATGACAAACTGCCGGTCATTGTAGCAGGAAGGAAACCGGCCTGCTGGAGATGCAATGCGATAGGGCATCTAACGTTTGATTGTCCAGAAAGAAAAAAACCCGTAAACAACCCCAAAACCCGAGTTGGAGAACATCTAGGCCCTAAACTTGGATTTGCACTGCCAGAGTCGCCCCCAAAAAAGACACAACCAGACCCCCAACAAACCTTTTCGGACTCAGAGGAAGAAAATGAAAACGAAAACGAAGACAACGGAGATAACAGGAAAAAGGAGCCATGGGTCATTGTTACAGGTAAAAAAACTCCCGGTAGACTCGCCCTTGAGGAATCCAGAAGAGAGACGGAAGAGGAGGAAATCAAAACATCAAAAGATCCCGGTAAAAACTCTTATGTTAACGCAGTCAACCTGAATAAAAAACTGCGAATAGAAGCTCAAGCCAAACCTAACCCCCCGCCCCAAAGCAAAGACCATATTTATACACCCCCAACAACACCCATTTCCCCACCCCCCCCAAAAACCTCACCACACAAAATGCCGCCCCCTGTAACAAACATAAAAGAAAGAGAATACAAACTTATACCGCTCAGCCCTGTCTCCAAGAAAGCACGAATTAGCACCCCAAGACCCTCCCCGTTCGCCTCACCACAACAGACCCCGACACACACCCCCCCTGCTTCCCCTAAGAAACCACAAATGCCCCCTCCCCCTTCTCCACTTCTCAAGCACGCCCCAAAGCCTACTCCCCCCCATTCACCGTTGAAAACCGACACATATGGACCCCCTACGCCCCTCCAAACTTGTGAATCAGTTACTGCCCCCGTCAAAGGGAAGGGAAAGAAGAGACAGCCCTTCTACCCTGGGGAGGATATATGCAAAGTTTCGGCAGAAGCGATCACTAGGGCAAAAGGCCACCACTTCACAGACTTAAGGAAACTGCTAGCATTCACAGAGGTGAACGGAAAATCAACAGAAGACCCCTACAATTTCCCCAATGCCACACGGTTACTCACGGTAATACGCCCACGAGAGGAAGGAAAAGCTGTATGGAGGATGTTGGAGGAGGCAAACATAACCTTTGACATCTACCCCCAACTAGCGGTGCACAAATCCCCAACTCTGAGAGAGTTACGAAAATCTTGCCATGGGAGGGTACCCATTTTTTTGCACCCTTCCCTCTACAGAGCCGTTAAATTAATATTCCCCTTTGATGTCGGCGGTGTGTCCCAGGATGGCCTCATCAATACTGCGATGGGCACTTATTCCATGGGAAAAACCGCCGGTATCTTGACCTCATCAATGTTCGTTGGAGAATCTCAACCCTAAAGCACTACAATGGCACTCTTTCTAGCAAGCGTAAATGTCCGAGGTTTGAGGGCCGATCTTCGGAAATTACGATTATGCCTGGACCTTCGAAGCCTCGGAGTGGATGTATGTTGTGTTCAGGAAACTCACTTAATTCAAGGTGATTATTTAAGTGCGCTGTCTAGGGATTTTGATGTCTATTCAGCGTACTTCAATTCTAACTCTAGGGGGGTTTCCTGGCTAGTGAAGCGGACTATAAATGCGTCGTGTGACCCTTGTTTCATGGATTCGGAAGGAAGGCTTTGCGTTCTGGACGTTACCATAAAAGATAAAGCATTTCGATTGATTGGGGTTTATGCGCCCAACCTCCAGGCTGAGCGTGCTCCCTTTTTTCGGCGAATCGAGCGCTTCATGAACACACCTCGTTCAGTTATCTTAGCGGGAGACTGGAACGCGGTCCTGGATCCCGATTTAGATCGCACGGGGAATCCTTCTAGGGGTACTAACAGAGATCATGATGCAAAGACATTTCGGGATTTTGTCGGTGAGTTTGATCTTATCGATAAATTCCGAAATGAAAAGCCTCATGACATAGTGTGGACTTGGACTGCTAGACGCGGCTCCGGTACGGTACAGCTTTCGAGTTATATTGACCGGTTCTTAATTAGAAGAGTCGACGTAGATTTATTAGAATGTCCAAGTTTTCATAATATCGTTTACTCGGATCATAGACTTGTTCGTGTCCGTGTAAACTTAGATAGCCGTAAACCTAGATTGGCTGGGTACTGGAAACTCAACACTTCGTTGTTCGATGTGCAGAGTTTCCGGGAACAGCTACTACTAACATATCAGCGGGTAATGACGGGGGCTATAATTGGGAATAAGTGGTGGGGAAAATTTAAGAATACCATTAGGTCCTTTTCTGCTGATTTTAGCCATCGACTCAACCTAGAATCTAGAGCAGCGAAAGCGACACTAGAAGCTAGACTAGATAGGGCGGTGGCGGTGGCGGATTGTACTAATGTTACTATAATTAAGGCGGAGCTCGCCTCCTTGACTAGCAAGGAACACCAAGCTTCTTTAATTAGGGCTAGGTTAAAGAGAATGCCTCATGAGGAAGCAAACATGGCCGCTGAATTGCGTGCAGAGGAGCGTCGACATGCTACCGATCGATATATCGCACGTGTCACATTGCCGGACGGACGTACCGTGACCACAAACGAAGGTATTTTGGAGGCGTTTCGTAATCACTTTCAGGATCTTTTCACCAGGGAGCCCGGTTTGTCTTTAGCGCATTTCGACCCCTATTTAGCTGACTTTTCTCGCCTCGCGGCGACCGAATCGGCTAGGTGCGAAGGTTGCATAACTGAGGATGAAGTCATGGAAGCCCTAAAGGGAGTCGGCCTGAATAGATCTCCTGGGATCGATGGTTTGCCCTACGAACTGTATTTGAGGTTGTCGCACATTTTTGTCCCCTTGCTGACAGTTTTATTTAACGCTTGGTTTAGGAACGGGTCAATACCTGAGTACTTTACCAAGGGGATTTTGAAATTGTTACGCAAGAGCAAAGATGGTGGGGATGGGATTGATAATTTCCGGCCCTTAACTATGCTAAACACAGAGTTAAAGATTTTGGCCAAGATTTTAGCAAATCGCCTGCAGACTGTTTTGGCTGGTCTGATTAGCCCCGAACAGACTTGTTCTGTGAAGGGTAGGACCATTCAAGATAATTTGCACGCGATACGCTTAATCATTGAGAAAGTCGACACAGAAGCCGCGCTGATCAATTTAGATCAGTCCAAAGCTTTCGATAGGGTGGACCATCGCTACTTGGAGGCTGTTTTGTCATCGGCCGGTTTTGGCCCGCAGTTTCGCTCCTGGATTCGCCTCCTTTATGCAAACCCCGGGGTGCTGGTGGAAGTGAATGGTTTGAGGTCGAAGCCCTTCAAATTATCCAGATCTCTTCGTCAGGGTTGTCCGCTTTCACCGATGCTCTATGCGCTTGTGTTGGAACCCTTCCTTCGCAGGCTCAGGGTGAACCCGGTCCTACGCGGGGTTACTTTGCCAGGTGCTTGCACCATACTGAAGTACTCTGCCTATGCCGACGACGTAACAGTGTTTGTAACGAGCAGTGCCGAGATTAGTGTCGTCGACAGAGAAATCAGAATGTATGAAACGATAACAGGGGCCAAAATTAACTGCGACAAGTCTGTTGGCTTGCGCATCGGTGCCTGGAAGGGTGCATCCCTACAGGGACCCTTCAGCTGGACTGACGGGCCTTGCAAGCTACTCGGCGTCTGGTTTGGTCCTGATCTTCAGCTGGAGAAAAATTGGTCGGAAGTGTTGAAAGCGATTCGGGCCGCAGCTAGTCTGTGGACCCGTAGAAATCTTTCATTAAAGGGGAGAGCGGAGGTGAGTTGCTCACACATTTATCCGATCATCCTATATCGTCTATCAGTACTTCCACTCCCGTCGGATACACTGCTTGAAATGCAGCGGGCTCTTTCCCAGTTTTTATGGCTTGGTAAATCCCCTAAGGTCCGTCGCGATATCTGTTATCTACATCCTTCTGAGGGCGGTTTGGGTATGCCAAGTGTTGAGATTCGTCAACATACGCTTCGGCTTTATTACCTGAATCGAATGTGTACACCAGTTGAGGGAAACGGTGGCTTCTGGAAGGAAGACATCAAGAAAGCCTTTCCGGCTTTGAAAAGTGTGCACTTGGATGAGGGGGAGGCACACAGGTTGCCCCGAGGCGAGTGCTCCTTTTATCGCGAGTGTCGACGGGCCTTGAAGTTCCTCTTACGGGTGAAGGAAAGCCTCTCTGACACCCTGCTGTTGTCTCGTAAGGCATTGTATCGGGTCTTAGTGAGGGGATCTGTTCGTGATGAGAAGATTGAGGGGCTCGGTTTGTCGAGGGGGGAGCTACGCTCAATCTGGCCTTGGGCGCCTGGGCTAAAGGTCTTCGATAATAACGAGGCTTCTCTGGCCTGGCTGATTATTAGAAATGCTATCTGGGTCGGCAAAAGGCTTCATGCAGCTGGTATTAAGGCTTCGCCTCTTTGTTGTCGTTGCGGAGACGAAGACGAGACTGTAAGTCACGCCTTTGTTTATTGCCGCATCGTCGCACCGCTCATTAAGTTTGTTGCAGGCCTCATGGTTCGCGTACTGAATGTAACGTCTTTCGACCTGGAACCAATTAATATATGTAGCAATTGGGCTCCGACAAATGATAGGAAAAGACGTTTTGTGTTTTATTGCTTACTAGCGGTGTTGAGAGGTGTGATATGGCAGACACGTTGTAAAGTTGTCTACGGCGGTGAGACCTTCGCTGCTCCCGACCTTATTCGAATTTTCAAGTGTCGTCTGAAGATTCGCATTAAGGCCGAGAAGGCGAAACTCCCTTCGGCAGATTTTGGTGAAAGATGGGTGACAGTTGCGCGATTGTGTCGAGTGAGAGGAGCTAGTCTAGAGTGGTATCTGGACGTGCCTTAGGCAAAGAATTTTGGGTTTCTCCAACGAACGTTGATCCTGTCCCGTTTAAGACTAGATTAGTTGACCCGTTTTTTGACTATTATTTTTTGTTCATAACTTAGCTAGTGCATGAATGATTTCATTAGGGTCCCGTTTTATTTTGGCCTAGCCCCCCCCCCCTTTTTTTTTTTTTTTTTTTTTTTTTTTTTTTTTTTCTCCCAATTTAAGTTTTAATTCCCCAACCCCTCTCCCGATTAGGTGACAGATAGCCAGATTCTCCAGAGATGCAGGTCACCTTTCGAGATTTTCGAAAGAGGTGGAGATTAATAAAGCGTTCGGACCTGCATCGCGTTTCGACTGGAAAATCCGCATATCTGCCACAACTTAGAAATGGGGGATCCTTATACTAACACGGGGTCTTTTTTTCATTGTATATAAATTCATTTTTTTTTGTACATAAAATTTTTATTACCCAAATCCCCCATCTCATATTATGTAATTATGGGTTTTAAGTAGGATAGTCATGGTATAAATTCTTTTGGTGTATGGTGCTTGATTGTAGTGTGGATGTGGTATTTTGGTGAATGATGGTCACGAATGAAACTAGCCAAGTTATACCAGTCAGAATAAGTTAGTGAAGACCGATCTTTCCCCACCCCCCTTTTGGCCTTGTGCCACATTTCTGTATTTTAACAGAATAAATATTCAATCCTCGATTTAAAACGTTTCCGTAAGATCGAGTTTGTTAATTTCTTTCTTATTGGTTGCTATCTGTATTACTATTTTTCTCTTGTTATTACCGTTATTATTATTGTTATATTTGTTAAAGTTGTTATATTTGTTATTCGGTCTCTCTTTTTTAGAGCCGGATTTATTTAAAAATACGACTTTTTTTTTTTCTCTGCTGTTTTTTTTTTTTTTTTTTTAGTAACGGATTTTTTTTCTCCGGCCATGGCAGTTAGCCTTGTGCCAACAAGGGAAAAAGTTAAGACTATGGGGTCTACATCTTCGCCCCATCCTGGAACGTCGGGTTGGACAAAACCCCCGGCAGTAAGCATTAATTTGGAGGAATTCCAATCCAAAATGGAAATGTACAAGACCAAAATCACGGATAAAGGACTGTTAATCGACCTCCCAAAGCTGCAGGAAATAGAAAAAAAAACATTAACGATGTTCGTAATGGACAGGAAGATCAAAAAGGCAGTGAGATCTTCGGTTGAAGTGATCACTAAACTTCTAGCGTCGGTCGGACACAGACCGATAAAAATCATCAAATCAAGAGGACACAATAACTGGTCGGCACTTTTTGGCTCAGAGGAGGAGTGCATGACACTCGCTAGAAAGGAGATTATAACTCCTGAATACGTACTGCGGATGGAGCATTTAGGCAGACGGAGGACAACAATATCAGTATTTAACGTCCCCTTCTTCATCGAGGGCGCTCACGTTGGAGCATTTTTTGACAAATACGGAGAAATGATGTCGGTCACATGTGATCAATACCTGTCAATATGGAATTTTGACATTCTGATAAATCAGAAAACATTCAACGAAATTCCTTACTACATTGAGATAGAAAATGACAAACTGCCGGTCATTGTAGCAGGAAGGAAACCGGCCTGCTGGAGATGCAATGCGATAGGGCATCTAACGTTTGATTGTCCAGAAAGAAAAAAACCCGTAAACAACCCCAAAACCCGAGTTGGAGAACATCTAGGCCCTAAACTTGGATTTGCACTGCCAGAGTCGCCCCCAAAAAAGACACAACCAGACCCCCAACAAACCTTTTCGGACTCAGAGGAAGAAAATGAAAACGAAAACGAAGACAACGGAGATAACAGGAAAAAGGAGCCATGGGTCATTGTTACAGGTAAAAAAACTCCCGGTAGACTCGCCCTTGAGGAGTCCAGAAGAGAGACGGAAGAGGAGGAAATCAAAACATCAAAAGATCCCGGTAAAAACTCTTATGTTAACGCAGTTAATTTGAATAAAAAACTGCGAATAGAAGCTCAAGCCAAACCTAACCCCCCGCCCCAAAGCAAAGACCATATTTATGCACCCCCAACAACACCCATTTCCCCAACCCCCCCAAAAACCTCACCACACAAAATGCCGCCCCCTGTAACAAACATAAAAGAAAGAGAATACAAACTTATACCGCTCAGCCCTGTCTCCAAGAAAGCACGAATTAGCACCCCAAGACCCTCCCCGTTCGCCTCACCACAACAGACCCCGACACACACCCCCCCTGCTTCCCCTAAGAAACCACAAATGCCCCCTCCCCCTTCTCCACTTCTCAAGCACGCCCCAAAGCCTACTCCCCCCCATTCACCGTTGAAAACCGACACATATGGACCCCCTACGCCCCTCCAAACTTGTGAATCAGTTACTGCCCCCGTCAAAGGGAAGGGAAAGAAGAGACAGCCCTTCTACCCTGGGGAGGATATATGCAAAGTTTCGGCAGAAGCGATCACTAGGGCAAAAGGCCACCACTTCACAGACTTAAGGAAACTGCTAGCATTCACAGAGGTGAACGGAAAATCAACAGAAGACCCCTACAATTTCCCCAATGCCACACGGTTACTCACGGTAATACGCCCACGAGAGGAAGGAAAAGCTGTATGGAGGATGTTGGAGGAGGCAAACATAACCTTTGACATCTACCCCCAACTAGCGGTGCACAAATCCCCAACTCTGAGAGAGTTACGAAAATCTTGCCATGGGAGGGTACCCATTTTTTTGCACCCTTCCCTCTACAGAGCCGTTAAATTAATATTCCCCTTTGATGTCGGCGGTGTGTCCCAGGATGGCCTCATCAATACTGCGATGGGCACTTATTCCATGGGAAAAACCGCCGGTATCTTGACCTCATCAATGTTCGTTGGAGAATCTCAACCCTAAAGCACTACAATGGCACTCTTTCTAGCAAGCGTAAATGTCCGAGGTTTGAGGGCCGATCTTCGGAAATTACGATTATGCCTGGACCTTCGAAGCCTCGGAGTGGATGTATGTTGTGTTCAGGAAACTCACTTAATTCAAGGTGATTATTTAAGTGCGCTGTCTAGGGATTTTGATGTCTATTCAGCGTACTTCAATTCTAACTCTAGGGGGGTTTCCTGGCTAGTGAAGCGGACTATAAATGCGTCGTGTGACCCTTGTTTCATGGATTCGGAAGGAAGGCTTTGCGTTCTGGACGTTACCATAAAAGATAAAGCATTTCGATTGATTGGGGTTTATGCGCCCAACCTCCAGGCTGAGCGTGCTCCCTTTTTTCGGCGAATCGAGCGCTTCATGAACACACCTCGTTCAGTTATCTTAGCGGGAGACTGGAACGCGGTCCTGGATCCCGATTTAGATCGCACGGGGAATCCTTCTAGGGGTACTAACAGAGATCATGATGCAAAGACATTTCGGGATTTTGTCGGTGAGTTTGATCTTATCGATAAATTCCGAAATGAAAAGCCTCATGACATAGTGTGGACTTGGACTGCTAGACGCGGCTCCGGTACGGTACAGCTTTCGAGTTATATTGACCGGTTCTTAATTAGAAGAGTCGACGTAGATTTATTAGAATGTCCAAGTTTTCATAATATCGTTTACTCGGATCATAGACTTGTTCGTGTCCGTGTAAACTTAGATAGCCGTAAACCTAGATTGGCTGGGTACTGGAAACTCAACACTTCGTTGTTCGATGTGCAGAGTTTCCGGGAACAGCTACTACTAACATATCAGCGGGTAATGACGGGGGCTATAATTGGGAATAAGTGGTGGGGAAAATTTAAGAATACCATTAGGTCCTTTTCTGCTGATTTTAGCCATCGACTCAACCTAGAATCTAGAGCAGCGAAAGCGACACTAGAAGCTAGACTAGATAGGGCGGTGGCGGTGGCGGATTGTACTAATGTTACTATAATTAAGGCGGAGCTCGCCTCCTTGACTAGCAAGGAACACCAAGCTTCTTTAATTAGGGCTAGGTTAAAGAGAATGCCTCATGAGGAAGCAAACATGGCCGCTGAATTGCGTGCAGAGGAGCGTCGACATGCTACCGATCGATATATCGCACGTGTCACATTGCCGGACGGACGTACCGTGACCACAAACGAAGGTATTTTGGAGGCGTTTCGTAATCACTTTCAGGATCTTTTCACCAGGGAGCCCGGTTTGTCTTTAGCGCATTTCGACCCCTATTTAGCTGACTTTTCTCGCCTCGCGGCGACCGAATCGGCTAGGTGCGAAGGTTGCATAACTGAGGATGAAGTCATGGAAGCCCTAAAGGGAGTCGGCCTGAATAGATCTCCTGGGATCGATGGTTTGCCCTACGAACTGTATTTGAGGTTGTCGCACATTTTTGTCCCCTTGCTGACAGTTTTATTTAACGCTTGGTTTAGGAACGGGTCAATACCTGAGTACTTTACCAAGGGGATTTTGAAATTGTTACGCAAGAGCAAAGATGGTGGGGATGGGATTGATAATTTCCGGCCCTTAACTATGCTAAACACAGAGTTAAAGATTTTGGCCAAGATTTTAGCAAATCGCCTGCAGACTGTTTTGGCTGGTCTGATTAGCCCCGAACAGACTTGTTCTGTGAAGGGTAGGACCATTCAAGATAATTTGCACGCGATACGCTTAATCATTGAGAAAGTCGACACAGAAGCCGCGCTGATCAATTTAGATCAGTCCAAAGCTTTCGATAGGGTGGACCATCGCTACTTGGAGGCTGTTTTGTCATCGGCCGGTTTTGGCCCGCAGTTTCGCTCCTGGATTCGCCTCCTTTATGCAAACCCCGGGGTGCTGGTGGAAGTGAATGGTTTGAGGTCGAAGCCCTTCAAATTATCCAGATCTCTTCGTCAGGGTTGTCCGCTTTCACCGATGCTCTATGCGCTTGTGTTGGAACCCTTCCTTCGCAGGCTCAGGGTGAACCCGGTCCTACGCGGGGTTACTTTGCCAGGTGCTTGCACCATACTGAAGTACTCTGCCTATGCCGACGACGTAACAGTGTTTGTAACGAGCAGTGCCGAGATTAGTGTCGTCGACAGAGAAATCAGAATGTATGAAACGATAACAGGGGCCAAAATTAACTGCGACAAGTCTGTTGGCTTGCGCATCGGTGCCTGGAAGGGTGCATCCCTACAGGGACCCTTCAGCTGGACTGACGGGCCTTGCAAGCTACTCGGCGTCTGGTTTGGTCCTGATCTTCAGCTGGAGAAAAATTGGTCGGAAGTGTTGAAAGCGATTCGGGCCGCAGCTAGTCTGTGGACCCGTAGAAATCTTTCATTAAAGGGGAGAGCGGAGGTGAGTTGCTCACACATTTATCCGATCATCCTATATCGTCTATCAGTACTTCCACTCCCGTCGGATACACTGCTTGAAATGCAGCGGGCTCTTTCCCAGTTTTTATGGCTTGGTAAATCCCCTAAGGTCCGTCGCGATATCTGTTATCTACATCCTTCTGAGGGCGGTTTGGGTATGCCAAGTGTTGAGATTCGTCAACATACGCTTCGGCTTTATTACCTGAATCGAATGTGTACACCAGTTGAGGGAAACGGTGGCTTCTGGAAGGAAGACATCAAGAAAGCCTTTCCGGCTTTGAAAAGTGTGCACTTGGATGAGGGGGAGGCACACAGGTTGCCCCGAGGCGAGTGCTCCTTTTATCGCGAGTGTCGACGGGCCTTGAAGTTCCTCTTACGGGTGAAGGAAAGCCTCTCTGACACCCTGCTGTTGTCTCGTAAGGCATTGTATCGGGTCTTAGTGAGGGGATCTGTTCGTGATGAGAAGATTGAGGGGCTCGGTTTGTCGAGGGGGGAGCTACGCTCAATCTGGCCTTGGGCGCCTGGGCTAAAGGTCTTCGATAATAACGAGGCTTCTCTGGCCTGGCTGATTATTAGAAATGCTATCTGGGTCGGCAAAAGGCTTCATGCAGCTGGTATTAAGGCTTCGCCTCTTTGTTGTCGTTGCGGAGACGAAGACGAGACTGTAAGTCACGCCTTTGTTTATTGCCGCATCGTCGCACCGCTCATTAAGTTTGTTGCAGGCCTCATGGTTCGCGTACTGAATGTAACGTCTTTCGACCTGGAACCAATTAATATATGTAGCAATTGGGCTCCGACAAATGATAGGAAAAGACGTTTTGTGTTTTATTGCTTACTAGCGGTGTTGAGAGGTGTGATATGGCAGACACGTTGTAAAGTTGTCTACGGCGGTGAGACCTTCGCTGCTCCCGACCTTATTCGAATTTTCAAGTGTCGTCTGAAGATTCGCATTAAGGCCGAGAAGGCGAAACTCCCTTCGGCAGATTTTGGTGAAAGATGGGTGACAGTTGCGCGATTGTGTCGAGTGAGAGGAGCTAGTCTAGAGTGGTATCTGGACGTGCCTTAGGCAAAGAATTTTGGGTTTCTCCAACGAACGTTGATCCTGTCCCGTTTAAGACTAGATTAGTTGACCCGTTTTTGACTATTATTTTTTGTTCATAACTTAGCTAGTGCATGAATGATTTCATTAGGGTCCCGTTTTATTTTGGCCTAGCCCCCCCCCCCTTTTTTTTTTTTTTTTTTTTTTTTTTTTTTTTTTTCTCCCAATTTAAGTTTTAATTCCCCAACCCCTCTCCCGATTAGGTGACAGATAGCCAGATTCTCCAGAGATGCAGGTCACCTTTCGAGATTTTCGAAAGAGGTGGAGATTAATAAAGCGTTCGGACCTGCATCGCGTTTCGACTGGAAAATCCGCATATCTGCCACAACTTAGAAATGGGGGATCCTTATACTAACACGGGGTCTTTTTTTCATTGTATATAAATTCATTTTTTTTTGTACATAAAATTTTTATTACCCAAATCCCCCATCTCATATTATGTAATTATGGGTTTTAAGTAGGATAGTCATGGTATAAATTCTTTTGGTGTATGGTGCTTGATTGTAGTGTGGATGTGGTATTTTGGTGAATGATGGTCACGAATGAAACTAGCCAAGTTATACCAGTCAGAATAAGTTAGTGAAGACCGATCTTTCCCCACCCCCCTTTTGGCCTTGTGCCACATTTCTGTATTTTAACAGAATAAATATTCAATCCTCGATTTAAAACGTTCCCGTAAGATCGAAGTGTGTTTGTTGGTTTCTTTCTTATTGGCTGCGATTTGTATTACTATTTTTCTCTTGTTATTACCGTTATTATTATTGTTATATTTGTTACAGTTGTTATATTTGTTATTCGGTCTCTCTTTTTTAGAGCCGGATTTATTTAAAAATACGACTTTTTTTTCTCCGCTGTTTTTTTTTTGTTTAGTAACGGATTTTTTTTCTCCGGCCATGGCAGTTAGCCTTGTGCCAACAAGAGAAAAAGCTAAGACAATGGGGTCTACATCTTCGCCCCATCCTGGAACGTCGGGTTGGACAAAACCCCCGGCAGTAAGCATTAATTTGGAGGAATTCCAATCCAAAATGGAAATGTACAAGACCAAAATCACGGATAAAGGACTGTTAATCGACCTCCCAAAGCTGCAGGAAATAGAAAAAAAAACATTAACGATGTTCGTAATGGACAGGAAGATCAAAAAGGCAGTGAGATCTTCGGTTGAAGTGATCACTAAACTTCTAGCGTCGGTCGGACACAGACCTATAAAAATCATCAAATCAAGAGGACACAATAACTGGTCGGCACTTTTTGGCTCAGAGGAGGAGTGCATGACACTCGCTAGAAAGGAGATTATAACTCCTGAATACGTACTGCGGATGGAGCATTTAGGCAGACGGAGGACAACAATATCAGTATTTAACGTCCCCTTCTTCATCGAGGGCGCTCACGTTGGAGCATTTTTTGACAAATACGGAGAAATGATGTCGGTCACATGTGATCAATACCTGTCAATATGGAATTTTGACATTCTGATAAATCAGAAAACATTCAACGAAATTCCTTACTACATTGAGATAGAAAATGACAAACTGCCGGTCATTGTAGCAGGAAGGAAACCGGCCTGCTGGAGATGCAATGCGATAGGGCATCTAACGTTTGATTGTCCAGAAAGAAAAAAACCCGTAAACAACCCCAAAACCCGAGTTGGAGAACATCTAGGCCCTAAACTTGGATTTGCACTGCCAGAGTCGCCCCCAAAAAAGACACAACCAGACCCCCAACAAACCTTTTCGGACTCAGAGGAAGAAAATGAAAACGAAAACGAAGACAACGGAGATAACAGGAAAAAGGAGCCATGGGTCATTGTTACAGGTAAAAAAACTCCCGGTAGACTCGCCTTTGAGGAATCCAGAAGAGAGACGGAAGAGGAGGAAATCAAAACATCAAAAGATCCCGGTAAAAACTCTTATGTTAACGCAGTCAACCTGAATAAAAAACTGCGAATAGAAGCTCAAGCCAAACCTAACCCCCCGCCCCAAAGCAAAGACCATATTTATACACCCCCAACAACACCCATTTCCCCACCCCCCCCCCCAAAAACCTCACCACACAAAATGCCGCCCCCTGTAACAAACATAAAAGAAAGAGAATACAAACTTATACCGCTCAGCCCTGTCTCCAAGAAAGCACGAATTAGCACCCCAAGACCCTCCCCGTTCGCCTCACCACAACAGACCCCGACACACACCCCCCTGCTTCCCCTAAGAAACCACAAATGCCCCCTCCCCCTTCTCCACTTCTCAAGCACGCCCCAAAGCCTACTCCCCCCCATTCACCGTTGAAAACCGACACATATGGACCCCCTACGCCCCTCCAAACTTGTGAATCAGTTACTGCCCCCGTCAAAGGGAAGGGAAAGAAGAGACAGCCCTTCTACCCTGGGGAGGATATATGCAAAGTTTCGGCAGAAGCGATCACTAGGGCAAAAGGCCACCACTTCACAGACTTAAGGAAACTGCTAGCATTCACAGAGGTGAACGGAAAATCAACAGAAGACCCCTACAATTTCCCCAATGCCACACGGTTACTCACGGTAATACGCCCACGAGAGGAAGGAAAAGCTGTATGGAGGATGTTGGAGGAGGCAAACATAACCTTTGACATCTACCCCCAACTAGCGGTGCACAAATCCCCAACTCTGAGAGAGTTACGAAAATCTTGCCATGGGAGGGTACCCATTTTTTTGCACCCTTCCCTCTACAGAGCCGTTAAATTAATATTCCCCTTTGATGTCGGCGGTGTGTCCCAGGATGGCCTCATCAATACTGCGATGGGCACTTATTCCATGGGAAAAACCGCCGGTATCTTGACCTCATCAATGTTCGTTGGAGAATCTCAACCCTAAAGCACTACAATGGCACTCTTTCTAGCAAGCGTAAATGTCCGAGGTTTGAGGGCCGATCTTCGGAAATTACGATTATGCCTGGACCTTCGAAGCCTCGGAGTGGATGTATGTTGTGTTCAGGAAACTCACTTAATTCAAGGTGATTATTTAAGTGCGCTGTCTAGGGATTTTGATGTCTATTCAGCGTACTTCAATTCTAACTCTAGGGGGGTTTCCTGGCTAGTGAAGCGGACTATAAATGCGTCGTGTGACCCTTGTTTCATGGATTCGGAAGGAAGGCTTTGCGTTCTGGACGTTACCATAAAAGATAAAGCATTTCGATTGATTGGGGTTTATGCGCCCAACCTCCAGGCTGAGCGTGCTCCCTTTTTTCGGCGAATCGAGCGCTTCATGAACACACCTCGTTCAGTTATCTTAGCGGGAGACTGGAACGCGGTCCTGGATCCCGATTTAGATCGCACGGGGAATCCTTCTAGGGGTACTAACAGAGATCATGATGCAAAGACATTTCGGGATTTTGTCGGTGAGTTTGATCTTATCGATAAATTCCGAAATGAAAAGCCTCATGACATAGTGTGGACTTGGACTGCTAGACGCGGCTCCGGTACGGTACAGCTTTCGAGTTATATTGACCGGTTCTTAATTAGAAGAGTCGACGTAGATTTATTAGAATGTCCAAGTTTTCATAATATAGTTTACTCGGATCATAGACTTGTTCGTGTCCGTGTAAACTTAGATAGCCGTAAACCTAGATTGGCTGGGTACTGGAAACTCAACACTTCGTTGTTCGATGTGCAGAGTTTCCGGGAACAGCTACTACTAACATATCAGCGGGTAATGACGGGGGCTATAATTGGGAATAAGTGGTGGGGAAAATTTAAGAATACCATTAGGTCCTTTTCTGCTGATTTTAGCCAACGACTCAACCTAGAATCTAGAGCAGCGAAAGCGACACTAGAAGCTAGACTAGATAGGGCGGTGGCGGTGGCGGATTGTACTAATGTTACTATAATTAAGGCGGAGCTCGCCTCCTTGACTAGCAAGGAACACCAAGCTTCTTTAATTAGGGCTAGGTTAAAGAGAATGCCTCATGAGGAAGCAAACATGGCCGCTGAATTGCGTGCAGAGGAGCGTCGACATGCTACCGATCGATATATCGCACGTGTCACATTGCCGGACGGACGTACCGTGACCACAAACGAAGGTATTTTGGAGGCGTTTCGTAATCACTTTCAGGATCTTTTCACCAGGGAGCCCGGTTTGTCTTTAGCGCATTTCAACCCCTATTTAGCTGACTTTTCTCGCCTCACGGCGACCGAATCGGCTAGGTGCGAAGGTTGCATAACTGAGGATGAAGTCATGGAAGCCCTAAAGGGAGTCGGCCTGAATAGATCTCCTGGGATCGATGGTTTGCCCTACGAACTGTATTTGAGGTTGTCGCACATTTTTGTCCCCTTGCTGACAGTTTTATTTAACGCTTGGTTTAGGAACGGGTCAATACCTGAGTACTTTACCAAGGGGATTTTGAAATTGTTACGCAAGAGCAAAGATGGTGGGGATGGGATTGATAATTTCCGGCCCTTAACTATGCTAAACACAGAGTTAAAGATTTTGGCCAAGATTTTAGCAAATCGCCTGCAGACTGTTTTGGCTGGTCTGATTAGCCCCGAACAGACTTGTTCTGTGAAGGGTAGGACCATTCAAGATAATTTGCACGCGATACGCTTAATCATTGAGAAAGTCGACACAGAAGCCGCGCTGATCAATTTAGATCAGTCCAAAGCTTTCGATAGGGTGGACCATCGCTACTTGGAGGCTGTTTTGTCATCGGCCGGTTTTGGCCCGCAGTTTCGCTCCTGGATTCGCCTCCTTTATGCAAACCCCGGGGTGCTGGTGGAAGTGAATGGTTTGAGGTCGAAGCCCTTCAAATTATCCAGATCTCTTCGTCAGGGTTGTCCGCTTTCACCGATGCTCTATGCGCTTGTGTTGGAACCCTTCCTTCGCAGGCTCAGGGTGAACCCGGTCCTACGCGGGGTTACTTTGCCAGGTGCTTGCACCATACTGAAGTACTCTGCCTATGCCGACGACGTAACAGTGTTTGTAACGAGCAGTGCCGAGATTAGTGTCGTCGACAGAGAAATCAGAATGTATGAAACGATAACAGGGGCCAAAATTAACTGCGACAAGTCTGTTGGCTTGCGCATCGGTGCCTGGAAGGGTGCATCCCTACAGGGACCCTTCAGCTGGACTGACGGGCCTTGCAAGCTACTCGGCGTCTGGTTTGGTCCTGATCTTCAGCTGGAGAAAAATTGGTCGGAAGTGTTGAAAGCGATTCGGGCCGCAGCTAGTCTGTGGACCCGTAGAAATCTTTCATTAAAGGGGAGAGCGGAGGTGAGTTGCTCACACATTTATCCGATCATCCTATATCGTCTATCAGTACTTCCACTCCCGTCGGATACACTGCTTGAAATGCAGCGGGCTCTTTCCCAGTTTTTATGGCTTGGTAAATCCCCTAAGGTCCGTCGCGATATCTGTTATCTACATCCTTCTGAGGGCGGTTTGGGTATGCCAAGTGTTGAGATTCGTCAACATACGCTTCGGCTTTATTACCTGAATCGAATGTGTACACCAGTTGAGGGAAACGGTGGCTTCTGGAAGGAAGACATCAAGAAAGCCTTTCCGGCTTTGAAAAGTGTGCACTTGGATGAGGGGGAGGCACACAGGTTGCCCCGAGGCGAGTGCTCCTTTTATCGCGAGTGTCGACGGGCCTTGAAGTTCCTCTTACGGGTGAAGGAAAGCCTCTCTGACACCCTGCTGTTGTCTCGTAAGGCATTGTATCGGGTCTTAGTGAGGGGATCTGTTCGTGATGAGAAGATTGAGGGGCTCGGTTTGTCGAGGGGGGAGCTACGCTCAATCTGGCCTTGGGCGCCTGGGCTAAAGGTCTTCGATAATAACGAGGCTTCCCTGGCCTGGCTGATTATTAGAAATGCTATCTGGGTCGGCAAAAGGCTTCATGCAGCTGGTATTAAGGCTTCGCCTCTTTGTTGTCGTTGCGGAGACGAAGACGAGACTGTAAGTCACGCCTTTGTTTATTGCCGCATCGTCGCACCGCTCATTAAGTTTGTTGCAGGCCTCATGGTTCGCGTACTGAATGTAACGTCTTTCGACCTGGAACCAATTAATATATGTAGCAATTGGGCTCCGACAAATGATAGGAAAAGACGTTTTGTGTTTTATTGCTTACTAGCGGTGTTGAGAGGTGTGATATGGCAGACACGTTGTAAAGTTGTCTACGGCGGTGAGACCTTCGCTGCTCCCGACCTTATTCGAATTTTCAAGTGTCGTCTGAAGATTCGCATTAAGGCCGAGAGGGCGAAACTCCCTTCGGCAGATTTTGGTGAAAGATGGGTGACAGTTGCGCGATTGTGTCGAGTGAGAGGAGCTAGTCTAGAGTGGTATCTGGACGTGCCTTAGGCAAAGAATTTTGGGTTTCTCCAACAAACGTTGATCCTGTCCCGTTTAAGACTAGATTAGTTGACCCGTTTTTGACTATTATTTTTTGTTCATAACTTAGCTAGTGCATGAATGATTTCATTAGGGTCCCGTTTTATTTTGGCCTAGCCCCCCCCCCTTTTTTTTTTTTTTTTTTTTTTTTTTTTCTCCCAATTTAAGTTTTAATTCCCCAACCCCTCTCCCGATTAGGTGACAGATAGCCAGATTCTCCAGAGATGCAGGTCACCTTTCGAGATTTTCGAAAGAGGTGGAGATTAATAAAGCGTTCGGACCTGCATCGCGTTTCGACTGGAAAATCCGCATATCTGCCACAACTTAGAAATGGGGGATCCTTATACTAACACGGGGTCTTTTTTTCATTGTATATAAATTCATTTTTTTGTATATAAAATTTTTATTACCCAAATCCCCCATCTCATATTGTGTAATTATGGGTTTTAAGTAGGATAGTCATAGTATAAATTCTTTTGGTGTATGGTGCATGATTGTAGTGTGGATGTGGTATTTTGGTGAATGATGGTCACGAATGAAACTAGCCAAGTTATACCAGTCAGAATAAGTTAGTGAAGACCGATCTTTCCCCACCCCTTTTTGGCCTTGTGCCACATTTCTGTATTTTATGCAGAATAAATATTCAATCCTCGATTTAAAAGGAGAATATAATTGATCCTGATTAAAACCTAATTGCGTTCGTTTAAAGGAATAAGAATTTTTTAAAATTATGTAACAATGCGAAGATCGACATTACATCAAATTGTAAGGAAGTAAATTTCCTTGATATTACATTAAATTTAAAAGAAGAAACTTTCAAACCATATACCAAGGACAATCAAACTCCCATATACATAAACGTAAAATCCAACCACCCTAAATGCATTATAAAACATATTCCAAAAACAATAAACACTAGAATTAATAAGCTATCATCCAATGTAAATATTTTTAACGTAAGTAAAAACACATTCGATAATGCATTAGAAAACAGTGGTTTTAAGGAGAAATTAAGATATGTTGAAGAGACAAAGAAAAGCAAACCTAGGAACAGAGGACGGAAAATTATCTGGTTTAACCCTCCATTCTGCCAACTATCCAATATTAATATTGGGAGAACATTTTTAAACTTATTAGACAAGCATTTCACCAAGAGTAACCCCCTATATAAAATATTCAACCGTATAACAGTAAAAATTAGTTACTCATGTACAAAAAACATGGACACCATAATCACTTCTCACAATAAAAAAATTCTGGAAACAATCACTAACAAGAATAAAGTCAAGGAGAAGAAATGCAATTGTCGTATTGAAAGCAACTGCCCGCTGAAAGGAAATTGTAATATAGATAATGTAGTATACAAAGCCACAATTTACCCACAAGAAAACATAAATGATAAGAAAATATATATAGGAATATCGGCTGGCAATTGGAAACAAAGATTTTACACACACAAGCATTCGTTCTCTAACCCAAATATCACTAATAAAACTGAATTGGCAAAGCATGTGTGGCTTTTAAAAAGTAAGGGACTAAAACCAATAATTGATTGGACCATATTATGTAAGTCAAACACTCCTAGGGGTTTCAGACATAGATGTAATCTATGTCTGGAAGAAAAAATTAGAATATTAAAATATGAAGGCAGTAATATCTTAAATAAAAGGGACGAACTATTAGCAAAATGTAGACATCGTCACAAATTTAAAATAACCAACCTGTAAATTTTTTTTTTTTTTTTTTAATTTTTTTTTTTTTATTAAATAAAACCTATATTAACTTCACCATACCTTTAATTCATCGTCACATAACATTCTTTAATCGTGTGCAGTTATAGTACCTATTTTAATCGTAACTTCCGTATATTAAATTTTTAAACGTATAACATTCACAATCTGAAATGTAATAAAAACTTATCATATAATATAACATCCTTTAATCGTGTGTAGCTGCAGTACCTATTTTAATCGTAATTTTTGTATTTTAATCTTTAAACGTATAATATTCGCAATCTGAAATCTAATCGAAACTTTCGCATTGTTACATAATTTTAAAAAATTCTTATTCCTTTAAACGAACGCAATTAGGTTTTAATCAGGATCAATTATATTCTCCTTTTAAATCGAGGATTGACTTCTTGATAAAAATGTTACATATTTTTATACTCCGTTAATGCCACCACCCTAATTTACATAATCACCACTTCTATACTATAGAGTCCAATCAACAAATAGAATATCGCTGAAATTATTTATTTTTTTTATTTTTACTTTTTATTTTTATTTTTTTTATTTAATTTTTTTTTTATTTAATTTTTTTTTTTTTATTTATTTATTTTTTTTTTTTTCTAATTCTTTATTTTTACTTTGTTCTAAAAGATATAAAGGTGTTAAAATTCTTCCATTTGGGTTTGAAACGTGATTGGAAACACATCCGAGGAGACCTAGTTAAGGTCGAAATAACTTATAATGTGTACAATCCGAATGTATATTTAGTCTTTTTAAACCTCATAACGTAAAAATATATATATATATATATATATATATATATATATATATGATAAAAATGGAAATAGTATTCCGAACG
>OY744518.1:167034657-167044657 GCA_963556195.1 Sepiola atlantica
ATCAATCGAATCGAATAGCAGCAAACAATTATTTATTACTAGCCGACCCGTGCCTCGGCGTTGCCCGGGAAAGTAGATCAACGCAAGAAATTCCATGCCCAACCCTAACGATCCTGCGCAAATTCAGCCCCCACAATGTATTTTCACAAATACCATGGTTGTTAAGCGGCCGAAATCCCCTGTAGATACCTATCACGTTCATGTGACTCCGAAGCTCGACTTTCAGTTTCGCTGAAGGAGCAACCAAACGTTCTCTCTGAGACTATTCGTTACTTTCTCTGTTTGTCGACTTCTCTTTCGAGAGCCAACTGCTCTAATTCTGTTTCGAAGACATGTTTCACGTGTTTTCTCCTTGGAAAGAATGAGACAATCAGTTGAAGAGATTTTCTACCGATTTTTGTTAGTTCGAATATGAAGTCGTCGAAAAAAGAGAAAAATGAGTGCCTAAAAAGTAAATAAAAAGGCAAAGGTAAGATTTGTTATGTACAAAACTACTAAACTTGTGTCATTATTTGCATGATTATCTCAGGTGAAAACATTTTTTTTAAAATGTGTAAAAGGAGAGAATAATAAAGAACTGAAAATGTACGATTCCAATGTATGTACGAAAAAAAAAGCAACCACATATTCTTACCCGTATAATCGTTTCGTAGTTTCTTTTTTGTTGTTTCAGTGAAATGCTGAAAATTCACTTTATTTGATTGGATTTGTAGCGCAGGATTAATCAGATCTACCAACAGTATATCTATAAATGTTTAGATTTTTTTTTTTTTGGGGGGGGGGGACAAAAATTCTAAATATTTTATGTTTTTTGACTGCATATGAAAAACCAAAAGTCCCCCTTCATTTGTAGGATGGGTGGGGCATAATGGGTCAGTAGGGCATAATGGGTCAACTCACAGATTAAAAAAATTCTCCTAACTCTAAGTTCTTTCTGGAGTTACCAGCTTTGGAAAGTGCTACTTGTTGACTGGCTGAATTTTTGATGATAAAGTTGTCTCATCTCTTGTGAAGAAAAGAAATTTGGCTTTGAAAACATATACCAAATTTGAGATTGAGACATTACTGACATATTTACCAAAGATTAATTACTTTCTAAGGTGAGGCGTAATGGGTCACCTCAGATTTTTATTGGGCTGAGGGATTGATTCGTCTCCCTGTTTGCAAGAATAGTCAGTCATTTGAATAGATTTATACTAATGAGCTTGTGTTTATGACATTTGTGTTATATTCATAGGATTCATATCCTATGATAGGAAATATTGTCATGGGGAATATACATATTGTCATGGGGAATATACATGACATTTGTGTTATATTCATAGGATCCATATCTTATGATAGGAAATATTGTCATGGGGAATATACATATTGTCATGGGGAATATACATGACATTTGTGTTATATTCATAGGATCCATATCCTATGATAGGAAATATTGTCATGGGGAATATACATATTGTCATGGGGAATATACATGACATTTGTGTTATATTCATAGGATCCATATCCTATGATAGGAAATATTGTCATGGGGAATATACATATTGTCATGGGGAATATACATGACATTTGTGTTATATTCATAGGATCCATATCCTATGATAGGAAATATTGTCATGGGGAATATACATATTGTCATGGGGAATATACATGACATTTGTGTTATATTCATAGGATCCATATCCTATGATAGGAAATATTGTCATGGGGAATATACATATTGTCATGGGGAATATACATGACATTTGTGTTATATTCATAGGATCCATATCCTATGATAGGAAATATTGTCATGGGGAATATACATATTGTCATGGGGAATATACATGACATTTGTGTTATATTCATAGGATCCATATCCTATGATAGGAAATATTGTCATGGGGAATATACATATTGTCATATATACATGTTGTTTGAGAGAGCTTGCCTTTCTGACATTTGTGTTGAGGTTGTGTTTACGACATTTCTATGTTATTCTATATTTCGCCTAGTTATTATTTTATGGGATGTTCTGTATTCTGTTTGAGTCTTGTTATAGTAGTGGTAGCTTTAAATATAAAACGCTCTCCAAGTACCTATTGCCATTATGTTGCATATTGGAACTGCTTATCATCTTTTGTTTTGAGAAAATTTTTTTTTGAAGAGACACAATGGTAATTGATTATGCCTCACCACTTAAAGTTTTTTTTCTCCAATTTTCATACCGTTGGGTACTTGGTTTTCATTAGTATTAATATAAAATTTCCCTTTTCCTTCGAAATCCTTAAAAGTCGACCGTATTTATATACATGTTTTAAACTATTTTCAAAGCAGAAAAAGAAGCAAAAATCGAGAAGAAAAAAAAACTACCCCTAAAGTTTCCGCGCTTATAGTTATCCTCCTCATAACGCCAAAAATTTGTCAAACATGTTGTAAAAATAAAACAGTCATTAAAAGTTAAAACATTTAAATATGATATGAGTATAGTAAAAACAAACAAACAAAAACAGTTAAACCATTTAAATACGGGTATAGTAAAAATACAAACAAAACGCAACAGTACTAAACGTTAAAGCATTTAAATACGGTATGGGAGGTTTATTAGTAATAAAGAAAAAGTTTTAACAGTAACGGATTTTTTTTTTGTTTTAATTAATTAATGCCGATCACAACATGTAAATACGGGATTTTTTGTTTAAATTAATTAATGCCGATCACAACATGTAAATACGGGACTTTTTGTAGCCGAAAAAAGAAGTCGTTAAAAGTTAGTAACGGACTTTTTGGCTTTTTGAATCAATTAATGCTGGTCAAAACATTAAAATTCGATATCGAGCTGTTTATTAGTTAAAAAGAAAACAGTTCTGAAATGCCAGTAAAAAACATTAAAATTCGATATTAAGTTGTTTACAAGTTAAAAAACAGTCTTAAAATACTAGTCAAAACATTAAAAGTCGATATCAAGTTATTTATTAGTTAAAAAAATAAAGCAGTCTTGAAAACTTAATAGATTATTGGTTGAGTAAAAAGGAAACAGTTGCTGAAAGTTAGTTTGCTGTTTTCTGATTTGTTTTAGTTTAAAAACAGCTTAATAACAGATGGTTTAAAAGCAGTTAATTGCGAAGACCATATGTGCAAGGATAAGACGCAATTGTGAATACGATATGAGATGGTAGTTAATGTATTCCTGCATTCTGAAAAGTGATTAAATGTATTATGAATAGCCGGACGACATTGATGTAATTACTACCATTCTGATATTCTGTTATTCCTCGAATACAGTAAGGACGCCAGGTAGAATTTAATTGAATTTGAGGGAGCATTTGTTATTTATTTTTTATAATATAGTGTATGTAGGAAGTAGCATGAATTAAAAAAAATGAAATAATAAACGGGTACTTAATAATAATCATACATAATAAGGAAATAACTCGATGAATGTGACTGACGTTGGAGAAAATAATTGTAAGAGAGTGAAATTGTTTGCAACCTTCTGTGTTGGATTACGGATTCGAGAGAAGCAGTTTAGTTGGAATAAATGTAATAATTTGTGAAAGCAAATGAAATGTACGCTTATTTCTGAAAACACGCATTAGAAAGTGCTGTAAGTGGTTAGTATAAAAGATAAGTATATAAAGTGGTCGGTTATTTTCCTATAATGTCTTAAGGTTCAATGGAAAACGACATTATCTTATATATAATATTAAGTATTTAAAAATATGATTATGCAAATTAGGTAAACAACGGATTGTGTTTGAGACTCTGCTTGTGACTATGAATAGAGTATTTTAAAAGAATATAGTGTATTATTGATTTAAATTAGAGTACCCCGTTTTGTTGGTAATGTAAATATATAAATGAAATAATATTTCGCATTTATTCATATATAGGTATAAATAATTTAATATTTATTTATAAATATTATATATATATTATATATATATATATATATATATATATATATATATATATATATATATATATATATATATATATGGTAAGTCAATGAAAATTGATTAGACCTGCAAATGGAAGCAAATCGATATCTTCAGTTGTTCAAAACAAGGAGCAGTTTAGTTAATAAAAAACATTTATTTTTCTTCTCTTTCATTCCTTTAACCAGGCTTTTCAAAGATTAAAATCTTATCATCAGAGGAAAAATTATGATTTATAAGTTGACAGGATAGGACTGTCAAAGTTCTAAATTTGAAAGAGTTTTAAAAAAAAAATTTAAAGTTCAAACGGGTATGAGAATCACCAATAATGAAATCCAAAAAAGCGTGGGGCACAGAAATATTGGTATATCCAGAGGAATCTGTATAAAAATCCAATGACGACGATTCCACCCAGGTCTGTTGTCCTCGGAGAAGGGATCAAATAAGATTGGCCATGTTAAGGAAAACAATATTCTTCCTGTTTTCAGTTAAGCGTATTCCAAGGCAAAAACAATGACAAAATCTCAATGGAGTCAAAGCGAACTGTTGCAATGTATAAAAATTACTTGGGAATTGTGGGATAGCATAAAGAAAGGGAAGAGAAAAAGAAATGGAAGAGAAAAATATAGAGACAGAAGAAAGGGTAGGAATCAAAGAAGAAAAGAAAAAAAAAAAAAGAGAAAAAGAAAAGCGAGTGAAAAAAGAGTGCAATCTAACAGGTGGGGGAGGGGATAAGGGATTCAAATCAAAATGATATTTAGGCAGAAAAAAGGGAGCGGAAGATAAAAGTAAAGATAAAAAATAATAAAAGTAAATTCCAAGGTGGCCGAATACAAAAATACAAAATGTCTGGTCAGCACAGTGAAATTATGTTCCCGTGGGGACTGTAAGTAGATTAAATACAGATAAGAAACAAAAACTGGCTTTTAAGGAAGATTAAGCTGAGATAATTTTGGATGGGGAAAGAATATAGTGACAGGGTTTTTTATGGGGGTGTGAAAAAAGGAAAGGAAGGAAGAAGAACTGGTGTCGCTAATAAGGTTAATTCCCATTTCTTGTTTTAACAAGAAATGAGAATTGTCTGTCTTATTATAATTTTTAAGGTCTGAGTAAATTTTTTTAAGAGGTAAAAGGGGTGCTAAGGGATTTTGAATCAATTGTCAATCTATAAATAAATCGACAATGTAGGTGGTTAAAAATAGGAAAAAATTGGGGGTGTTAAGCAGATGCAAAACAACTTAGACTAATGAATAATAAATAAAAATAAAAAAAATAGTGAAAAACAAAGAATAGATAATAGAATTTAAAGATGGGGGTAGATAGGTAGATAATTGCAATGCTGCCTCCACTTGCTCGCGGTGGTGAACTATTGCTCATTACATCATTGAACATCCACCATAATCTGATATGAATTGTGAATAAAGCACATGTAAACAACTACGTGAACAAAGCCGCATATACACACACAAATGCACATATAAAAAAACCCAAACACATACATACATACATGCATATATATATATATATATATATATATATATATATATATATATATATATATATATATATATATATATATATATATATAAGTGTTTTGAGGTTCATATTTTTTTTTTAAAAAGCATCTATTGTTAAATTTAAGAAGGAATAGGTAAAATAAATACCTTTTGAAGCATTAAGATGCGATATCAATTTTTTTTTATAAAAAAGAAAAATAATAAATCGAAACCGATTTTTTTTCTTTTTTTATTAAAACTAGCATTTTTTTTTGTTAGTTTAAAGTGATACAGATATTTCGCCAAAACCTGGTATCCTCGGTGTGTAATATATCCTGATGTCATCGGATTTGTATTTTTTATCTCTTTACCGGCTTGTTGTTATACAGCCGGGCCAAATGGGCAAGTTGTTGTTTTCCCACCATCAAATATGAAGAACGTGAATGCAGCACGTGATTTGTATAAGTGTTTTGAGGTTCATATTTTTTTTTTAAAAAGCATCTATTGTTAAATTTAAGAAGGAATAGGTAAAATAAATACCCTTTGAAGCCTTAAGATATCAATTTTTTTTTTATAAAAAAGAAAAATAATAAATCGAAACCGATTTTTTTTTCTTTTTTTTTCACGTTCTTCATATTTGATGGTGGGAAAACAACAACTTTCTTTTATTCGAAACCCCTTGTTTTGAACAACTGATGACTTAATAGATATTGTATTTGATACAATATTTATTCTCATCCTTTACTTGTTTATATAATTGCTCGATCTCATATATCGAGCATCAATTTTTTAGGATAGGTTCTGCTTTAAAGGTATACATCATATAATTATTCTCCTATTCGAATATCTATGTATCTCATATAGAGACCAAGTATAAGCCCCAGAGAGGGGCCCATTGATTTCCCTGGGCTTATACTTGATTTCTATATGAGATACATAGATATTCGAATATTCCGTTAAAGTTCTCCTTTATCTCTCAAACGTTGAGTTAGTAAAGAAGTGAAGAACATTAATTTTCCTCTTCTCAATTCACCAGTTAATTATGTTATAGTATATTTTTCTTGTGGTCTCTTGGTCTTACATGATTCCAGGACAAGAATTTATCGAGTCTGGTGGAGTATCCAACTAAGTGCTGTTACTTGAAGTGACTACTTAGAGAATGTGCATCATTCGTCGTATGACCCAGTGTATAACGTGTCTAGGGGATGTTATTAGGGCTTCGAATACTATGTTATTTTGAATATTTGCTAAGGGTTTACTAGTAGGGGGAAGTATCCTCATGTCAGGTTAGACTGACAAACCCTTGTACAGAGAGACCGAAGGCACTCGAGGATGGTGTCTAGTAGATAATTCAAACTCTTTCTTAGTTAATTCAAACTCTTTATATATTATAATGTACATACAGAAATAATGACAGAGTGTCTCAACTACGTTAGTAATAGTATAATATATTTATATATTTATAATATTATAGAATTATGTGCTGATTAGCCATCCGCACCGGCGGTTTCCAGGACAGCAAGTGTTTGGACACAATCCCTTCATCAGTGGAATTGGTTACTCCATACTGACAATGAAGGCGTAGTGTCCAAACACGTGCTGCCCCGAAAACCGCCGGTACGGATGGTTAATCAGCGCATAATTGCATTATATAAATATATGGATAAAAGGCCTTTTTTGTTTGTCTATATTGGGCTTTGGTTATGATTAGGGTTATGGTTAGGGTGGGGTTTAGACAGGGAGATAATTGAAGGAAACACTACTGCCCGCCTCATTTAAAAGAGATGTGCCAGTTTTTTTTAAATATGAGCATGGCATAGGTAAATATTTATATTGTGGGACACTCGCCCCCATTACGTCCGCCCCCTATACAACAACCGCCGTTATGAAAAGCAAAACAACACCAAAAAAAGGTTCCTCTTTAATAGTATAATTGCCGTTGTCTGTTTTATAGCGTTTTATACGAACCCTTTTTGTTATTGTTTAATAGAAATGGCTACGTTGTCCCGTCTACGGTTTACAAACCTGCTTTTAGGCTTACGTTGCCGTCTCAGGCACGACTCGCGAGACCAGCGAACGTGAAAATTGTATAAGCTACTCTCTTTCTTTCTCTGTTCGTTCAGCTTACCTCTCTCTCTTCTTTCCTTTGCACCCCAACCCCAACCATAACTCTGACCGCAACCCTAACCCTAAAATGCTATATTTTTATTTATTTATTTATATTGTTTTAAAATTGTTGAGAAATAAGTGAAAAGGAAAGAAAAAGAAAGTAGAATGGCTGATACAAGCTAGTACCGTTTTCACGTTTGTTTAGAATAACAAGAAGTTCTATTAATTCACCCTCACTCAATCTTTTAAAAGATCACACGAATAACGGAGAAAGAAAGAAAGTAGCTTATACAATATTTTTCACGTTCGCTCGTCTCTCGTACCGTGCCGGAGACGGACGGAAACAACATAAGTCTAAAAGCACGTTTGTCTCGTTAACCGCAGACGGCACCGTAGCCACTTCCATTGTTTAATTGAAAAATAATATATATTGTAAACGATTCATTATAACTTATTATTTTAAGACAAAGAACTATTTTACTCCAAGCTGATAGGCGGAGAGAGAGAGAGAGAGAGAGAGAGAGAGAGAGAGAGAGAGAGAGAGAGAGAGAGATAGAGAGAGAGGGGGGGGGGTAGAGCATTGATTTATTCCTCTCCAAGAGTTAGGCACAAGGCCAGTTTTTATCTTAGTCCCACAAGTAAGATGTGCCCCAAGGTCGGGTCGGGAAAGTGGGGTTTAAAAATTGCCTAGGCAGCCCCGTCGGCATTCCCCGGTAGGGGCGTCTCAGGCAGTAAGCAATAAACTTATTCCTCCCCAAAGAGGGGAGGCGAAGCCTGGGAGGGTGGACCTCCTAGAACTGCACAGGACAGACACAGACCCATAGTAAATCAAGCCCGAAGGCCAAGACAATACCATTCTATGGGGTGCAGTATCCATCGGAACAGATACTACACTTTGAGGGGGGAGAGTAGCTGTTCAAATTTTTGACAAAGATATAGTTCGTTTTACGACATATTAGCCCTTTTGGTATTTGCGTTTTCAGATGTGTCCGCACATCCGTATGAGAATCTTCGTCCGTCGGTCGGTCGCTCAATCAATAGGCCGCTTGGTCCGTCACACTTCTGTTTGAAATAGCATTTTCATCGGTAAATGTGCAGAATGAATGGACGCAACTTATTTTAGATACGCCACGGCATCTCTATAAAAGGCTCTGTCCGTCGGGCGGGATGCCACGCCTTTGTTTAACAAACCATTTACTTACAGTTGACAAGCTTACGTTTGCTATAGTACTTTCGTTAGTCTATCACGGTTAAGTTTCAAATAGAATTTTCGTTGGTCTGTCACGCTTAAGTTTCAAATAGCATTTTCGTTGGTCTGTCACGCTTACGCTTGACATAGCACGTTCGTTGGTCTTTCCGAAACATGGGAGATCTGTAAATAACAACAATAAAAATATATATCAGCAAATACAATTGACAACCATATGCAAATGTTCGCCAAGCTGGGGTGGGGGGGGGGCAGCATGCTTTTCTCGATAATTTGGTTTGCCTATGTTACGGCATATCGCCCCTTTTTAGGTATTCGTCAGGACCTTACATGACGTGTGAATTCTCTCAAATTCTTGCAGTAACTCAATGTAAGTTCGATCTTTAAACTTCTTCTACATCACATCCTAACCAATCATCGACTGTCTACTTTTTATATGATGTTCTAGCCCAATCTAAAGTCTCCATAAAAGGTGCTCGACTGAGCTCTAATCTCTGGTCCCTCCCTGTAAAACATTCATAGCAAGAACTCGTCTTACTACCGCCACTACAAAAAATTGCCTTTTTTCCTCTGTGTACTCAAAACGAAACGTGATTTCGATGAATTGAGCTTTTGTCCAAGAACATCTTATCTTTGAAACATATTGCCACCTTACTGCTTCCCCGCACACTACAACATGGTGGTTTTCAAGTCCAATGTCAACAGATACTTGTTTAGCCATCCACTTAAGTAAATTGTCCGTCATCCTCGAGAGGCTTTTGGCCTTAGTAGGTGGTGACTCATTAGTATAATCATCATCTCGGATAAGGCATTTCTATACACTTTGCTTCAAAAGTATATTTCTACCAAAGAATATGCAATACCGTGGAGATTTCTTTCTGTCTAAGAGCATCATGCAGTCGCCAATGTCTCGGCAAGTGTTCAGCCATCCAAATCGACAGCCTCCGTCAAAAATCACGGAAAGAGAATTATACTTTATCAGTGTTCGCACAGATATTCATATTCATATAAAATAACCGTGAAGTTAAAAAAGAAAACGTCTCAAACTGGAAAGTTTAACAAAAGAAAAAAGAAAGAAAATAACATATCAATCGGTATAGAATGAAGAAAAGAAAAAAGAAAGAAAACGCCTCATTATGGAAATAGAGTGAAGGACTTCTTTTCGAATTCATTTTAGACGTCTGGGGGAACTTGCTATGTGCCTCTCCCTCCCCCCAAACATTTGCAATGGTTTTGTTTGGCAGTTTTTACTCGCTAACTTTTACGTG
>OY744518.1:167049657-167164657 GCA_963556195.1 Sepiola atlantica
GAATTTCTTTTCGGTTGTGGTAAAAAGACAAGTTCTTGTCGTGAATATGTTACAAGAAGGAACCGTGGCAATGTGTTCTACAGATGGGAAGCCCTTGATAAGAAACTCTACTTATGGAAATTCCGTCTTACAAGAAGAAACCAGAGATTGAAGCTCAGTCGAGCATCTTCAATGGAAATAACGATAGAGTAGAGAAAGACTAACAACGCCTTTTCTGTGAGAAAGGCGTGTAACTAACGGAAGAGAGCATCATCTGCCACTAGATTGTGAAGTCGCTTTTGTACGTCTGTCAAGGCAAGCAAACGTACTCTGAGAGACACCTCCTCAGACGTGGCAGCATTGCCTATAGATTAAACAAAATATCGCTTTTCAACCAACTGGCATCCCCAATACACATATCACACAGTTTGCTGCCGTCCAAACAAGCTAACCTTTGATCTTTCGAATCGGTTAGAATATCACAACCTGACCTTTTACACTGTATTCAAGACCCCTACAACCTTAATTGCTTGTTTAGTTTAAAAAAAAAAAAAAACGCACAACTCTTGAATTAGAAACTCCATATCGCATGGTATCCGATAACTAGATCAACACGGTCATTAGTATCGCGTGTTTTCGTAGCCTGCCTCTAGTGACGTTCGATGGACCCTGCGTATGTTGAGTCGAGGGAGGGGGATTGAAGACAGATGAGAGACGCAGCATAGAAATGTCGTGAATTGGAAATACACGTTGAAATCACCAGCTGGGTAATGGATATGGGCAAAACTGTATTATAGTTAACAGCGGCAAAGGGGTGGGGCAAATATACAACAAATAACTGTTAGCAAACGCAAGAAAATTTACTTTCTACCTATCTCTATAACCTCTTGACAAGAAAACTGAAGATGTAAAATATATGTAAAATATATATTGTTATTGGTGAAAGTGTTGTATAGTTAACAGCGCAAAAAGGGGGAACAAATATACAACAAATAACTTTTACCAAACGCAAGATAATTTACTTTTTTGCCTACTTGTATAAGTTTGAAGTGTGGATACTAATTGTAAGATTTATTATCTATAAATATTTTATCGTTACTGAAAACCAAGACTTAGGCTTATGGTTCCATTTACCCTTTTTTTTTTTACTATCTTTTAAGCCTGAAATTAGCGACCACCTCCTAAAAAATCGACCGCGATCTTAGAAGTTTACTCTACATTGAAAAGTAATGTAGTATGTAACTCTAACTGTGGTTAAATAAACTGTTAGGCATATACAACTTCGTTTTTATTGCCTATTTCGATTTCTTTTTATCAAGTGTCGGATTTTGATGCAACCCCCTGTATTGATATTGTATTAATGGTGTACATATATGTGCATCAATAGAGCCGCATTCCTATATTTCTTTATTTTTAAGGGTTAAATATAGAAAATAGATAAAAACGCGACGCCCAAACAAGCATAATGAACAAATAAATAAATATTGTATATGAAAATATAATTATGTGCATCACAGGTTCACAAAGTTCACAAGGTTCTCAAGGTACGCCTGAACACAGCGACCAGCGCATTTCACCTACAACTCAGCTAGTTTTGGCGTAATCAGTTCCTTACGGCGGTGTTCAATTCTTTATAATTACCAGAATTTTTTTCTCTTTTAAGGGTGCTAAATCGGTTGACTAGGGAGGATGCAACAAAGTTGTCCACTCGAAACGTGTGGTTGCTTCACTTGTTCTGAGCCTCGAGTGAGATGTGGCATTGTCGTGTAAAACTTTATTCATTTCTAAATTAAGTCTTACTCGGTGGATTCTTACTCTAAGTCTTTTTAGGGTCTCTCGATGCATTCTTAAGAGTTTACCGTTTCTCTACTTATAAATAAATAATCGAGAATAAATCCCCTCCCCATCCCCAAGATAGTCGCCATGATTATTTCCACCTCAACCGCTCGGCATCGTCGCTATTGCAAAAGACCTGATGGCGAGCAAAGCCAAACGGGGTTTCTACCTGATCCGGAGACCCTTTCTAAGCCTAACAACAGATGCTTTCCGTCCTCTATACAAAACCCTGGTATGGTCCATTCTTGAGTATGCCATCCAACCAACAAATCCGTACCTTCAATAAGATATTGTACACCTGGAGCGGGAGCGTATTTAACGGTTAACAACCAGGATGCTTACAGGATTCCCCACGCTTACCTACAAAGAACGGCTTCAAAGACTACATCAGTCCTCACTTGAGCAGCAAAGGATGCAAGGAGACCTGATTCTGTCATAGAGCATCATCAACAGTAATGTAAATCTACCTTTATAAGTGTTTTTCACCCAACACCTCGTTGCGGTCTCCGCGGTCACTCACAGATGTACCATCGTCGCTTTTGTTGCAACAGAATAAAGGCAGCATTCTCTGCCCGTGTTTCTGCTCCCTGTAACAGTCGACTAGAGGAGGTCGTGGTGATGCCTACCATATCCAGGTTTAAAATCGCCTTGGGCAAACACTCGAACGGTATATAGATGCAATATATTTTAACTCTCTTTTTACATGGCTTGCCGCACTTTGCTATTTTTTTGCCAATAAAATTGATTGATTTCAGCTGGCCTTGATTTGTTTTGTATTTGGAAACGTACGTTTACACAATTCCATTGTCTTTTTGATTCTGGTTCATAATATATTGATGAATCCAAGTTATATCACCAGTTATATTTTACATAACATTGGTACTGCTGGTTTGGTTTTAGTAGACTGAGCTAGTGTTTAGGAGTACTGAAGAAATTTAGCTGAGTATAGGTTATTAGCGGTATTCATTCGGCGTTGCCCATGTGGAGATACATTGCTGGTCGCAAATAAGATCAAATATAGTTATCTTTACAATTTTTGCCCTAGAAGGAAAAGTTTAAAATAACATTTCCAATATGAGGTCAAGTAATAAAAAAACCTGCCAGAGCGGTAATGTTCTTAAACACCCTATTTGTTGACGCTGCATTTCTTAACGTTGCTGTAAAACGGCAAATGACTTTAACGAATCGAAACGAATTCCTTTTTTCTTCAATTATTTTAAATCTTAAAAATACCAATAAAAATAATTATTTAAATGTTTAAACCCTTTTAAATACATTCTTTACTGAGATATTCTTTGTTTATTTTTTTGTTTTGTTTTATGAAAAGAAGAAAATCTATTTAAAATATGAATTTCGTTTTTTAACGTTCTAATATATTTCGGTTATTTTATGGACCTAACCGATAACTACACGTAGTGACCCCAGATAAAATCGAAAGAAAAATGTCAATGGTCTCCTTAAATTCCTTGAAAATTTTAACGCTTATTGAAATTTATTTGAATGTTATAACTTAACATATCGATTTCTATAACACCACAAACAAACACACATATACTTATACATAGATATACATAGATATATTATGGCCTTCCGTAATAAAACAAGTCTAGTTTTCATAAATAAATGCTGAAATACATACAAAAATGTGTTTCACGACAATGTTGAGTGAAGAAGGTTGAAGACAGAAAAACTCACCGTTATTCAGGAGTAATAATTTTTAACTTGGCGTTGCCCGGGAGCAATAACTTAAAAACTGAAAGCTCGGGTGAATTTTTTATATTAAAAATTTTTTTTTAATACATTAAGCAAGAGGGGGGAAGCGGTGAGGGGGGAGAAAGAGGCGGAGAGGAGGAGTGGGAAAAATAGGTGGAGGGGAACGAGAGGGAGATGGGTAGGAAAATAGAGAGAGAAAGATAAAGAAAAGGATAGAGTGAGGTAGGGGAGAGAGTAGTTTAAAAGAAAGATCTTACACATACTTTTTAACTGTTCTATTTTGTTGTTTATGCCCCCCCCCCCTCCCGGGCAACGCTGAGTAGCTATGCTATTCGTAAGTAAATGCTTGACTATGCCACTACCCATTGTGAAATTATTTCGAGTGACGTAAAAGTAAAGACAAAAAAAAAAGCTAAGGTTGTCATTTGAGCGCGATGGGAGAAAAGCAGACGACCCTATACAAAAACTCTACTGAACGATTCAAAAGTCAGAAGTCTATGAAAAATCAGTTTATATGTAGAAACATCATGTCACGAATTAAACTTCCTTAGTATGTGAGTAAAATATGGTGTGGTTAGTTCAGCAGATGGGTTGAATATGAGTTTAGAATCGATCATTCCTCATCCTAATTATTGAAAATATCCGATAAGAACATGGTATTATATAAATAATACCATGTTCTTATCGGATTTTTTCAATAATTGTACTGATACATTCGCGACTACAATGACTTTCTGCTCATTATTGAAACATTTCTTGGACTATTTTGCTTTAAGCATAACTTAAAATTGTGTTGTAAATTTAAAAATTAATACTTACCAATCATTAGCAAATTATTGTTTTTTTTTGTTCTGAGGATAAGAGTAATCCATGGATTAAAAGTTATTTTATTATATTCCTTGTTTAAACACCCGATGATTATAATAAACCTGTAAAGTATGTAACTTTACTTTTTTCATTATTTCATATATATATATATATATATATATATATATATATATATATATATAAATTCTTTGTGAAATAGTAGGAAAATCCCAGCAGAGTGCTCAATTAATTATGGGAATCAGAATTAAGAGCTTAATATTTGTTTATTAATACAGAAATTTAATACAACATATGGACCAATGGTTTCAATCACAGAAGGTAAAACCTCTGGCTCTCATCAGCATAGAAAGTAATTACTTTCTATGCTGATGGGAGCCAGAGGGTTTACCTTCTGTGATTGAAACCATTGGTCCATATGTTGTATTAAATTTCTGTATTAATAAAAAACATATATATATATATATATATATATATATATATATATATATATATATATTGTGTGTATTTAGGCAGCATATTTTCATTTAGGCAAACATTATTAAATAACATGGAGTGGTTTTGTTTGATGCGACTTTTTTTTTTTTCAATTTTCCGAATTGTCCATCTAATGTGTCGGTCAAATTGATATAAATATGATCCATGGCTTTCTTGTTCCACTCTTTTTTCTTTTTTGCAAGTACTTTCGATTTCAATCGTCAAATTATCTTCAGGCGGTATTAGTTTTAGTGTCTTTACTGTTGTGATTATTTTTGAATTATAACGGCAAGTAGTTTATATTTGAAAACGCGTCTGTAAAGTTGAAATGTACATGAGAGCATGATGGCGTTCTACACATACGAGAGATTTAAAGTTTGACTGTTTAAACCGTTAAGAAATTGATGACGTTAAAGAATTCAAACGTATAACTACCTAATGGCTAAGAATTTGGTAATGTTAATTATTATGCTAGACACTTTAAAATGTTGCGACTAGTTTCATAATTGACATTATTAATTGTGGGATGTTTAGTTTTTATGTAGAGGGCTTCGAGTAGATAATCCTACTAATAAGCTAAATAATTCCCACTACATAAATCTATTCTATTGTAACCAAATGCATCCAAACTTTAAATTGAATGAAAAAGCTCTTAAAAATATAATACATCGCTATATATCCCCCACCAATTCTGATGATAAAATCCGATTTATCATTTATTATAAAAAAATGAAAACATCAAACTATGTTGTTAAAAATAACACTTCCCAAACCCAAAATACATTAGGAAGAACCAATGTAATATATCAGTTCCAATGCCCTATGGAAGAATGTATCTCCGACAACAATAAAAAAAACTAATTCTTACATAGGTTTCACTTCCACAACACTATCCCGAAGACTCACCCTACATCTCTCCGACACTAGCTCTATATGCCAACACCTAAAAAACATAATTGCACCCCCTCCCAATATAGAAACATCCTTGTTAACAATACCAAAATAATACACCATGATACCAATATCAAAAAATTAAAAATACTCGAAGCCCTCTACATAAAAACTAAACATCCCACAATTAATAATGTCAATTATGAAACTAGTCGCAACATTTTAAAGTGTCTAGCATAATAATTAACATTACCAAATTCTTAGCCATTAGGTAGTTATGCGTTTGAATTGTATGCACTTTATTTAACGTCATCAATTTCTTAACGGTTTAAACAGTCACACTTTAAATCTCTCGTATGTGTAGAACGCCATCACGCTCTCATGTACATTTCAACTTTACAGACGCGTTTTCAAATATAAACTACTTGCCGTTATAATTCAAAAATGAGCACAACAGTAAAGGCACTAAAACTAATACCGCCTGAAGATGATTTGACGATTCAAATCGAAAGTACTTGCAAAAAAGAAAAAAAAATGGAACAAGAAAGCCATGGATCATATTTATATCAATTTGACCGACACATTAGATGGACAATTCGGAAAATTGAAAAAATAAAAAAAAGTCGCATCAAACAAAACCACTCCATGTTATTTAATAATGTTTGCCTATATATATATATATATATATATATATATATATATATATATATATATATATATATATATATTAGTATTTCATGTATCCACATAAAATTTATAAGGAGATATAATTTTTTATGTATCAATTTTCAGTATTTACTTCAACAGTGCTCGATACGTAAGTAGAGCTAGGTAGTAAGCTATGAAAATATATTTATGGCAATTAAGCTACACATAGGCTCCTATGTTTCATCAATATATATATATATATATATATATATATATATATATATATATATATATATATATATATATATATATTGCAAGCTACGAAGTGGAATCTTAATGATTAAACAATATCAGCTGACTGCCGAAGTGTGCTCAATTCGTTTTCATGAACAACTTTATTGATAGAGATGGATATCAATCAATAAATCAATCGATCTATTTATCTATCTGATGGTGACCTCTGAAAAATGTCATTAGACATTGTTTGCACGCGCGTCACCCCGTCATTGTGTACTGGTTTGACCCAAACGCTCGTCCGAAATGACATTCCTTTCCTCGCACTCGTATAACTAGTACGCCCCCTCCTTCCCTTTCTTCTGCTTCACTCGCCCTTGCCCTTTTGCGTTCCTATCCCCCTCTCTATCACCTATTTTCTATCGGTAATATCGGTCCATGAAACATGCTTTCTACATTCGCTCTTAATTTTTTTATTTCTGTTATCTTACTTAAAATGTTGCCGAAAAAGTATATAGTCGCTTTTAACGAAAACAACATAATAATAATAATAATAATAATAATAATAATAATAATAATAATAATAATAATAATAATAATAATAATAATAATAATAATAATAATCTATCACAGACCTAAACAACTTGAAATATGCGGCGGCAAAATCAGTAGGTATCAAACTAAAAAAAGAAAAAAGAAGACTGACCAAAAGAATGGACCGACAAAGCATGGATGGGAAATCAGACTAGAAACACAGATTACAAAACTTCGAAAAGAAGCTAAGATCGTAAACAGGATGAAAGAGAATAGGAAACGATGGGAGAGCAGAAATCTGGTTCACAAGGAAAGACTGAATAAGAAACATGAAGAATTAAAACAAAAGATAGCAGCAATAGAAGGAAGACTGAGACAATATAGATACAAATCTGAACAGCAAAAACAGAACAGAACCTTTGAAAACAATGAAAGCCAGTTTTACAAAAAAGTAAACGGAGAACGAACAACAACAGAACAACCGGACCTGACCAAGACAAAACACTTCTGGGAAAAGCCTAAAAAATATAACAAAAATGCGAAGTGGTTGAAAAACATGAAAGATGAACTACAGGAAATTGAAGAAGGGACATAAACAGAAATTAATGAAGAAACGATTAAGACAACCATAAGGAAAATGGCAAACTGAAAGCACCATCCCACGATGGAATACATGCATACTAGTTTAAAAATTTCACGACCCTACATGAAAGGCTAGCGCAGAAACTGAGAAGATGTATCCACAGAACAGGCATACCAGAGTGGATGACCAAAGGAAGGACAACGCTCATACAAAAAGATGCCAAAAAGGGAACGATCTCAAGCAACTACAGACCAATAACCTGTTTACCAACAATGTAGAAAATCCTAACGGCACAACTGAGAGAACAAATCTACCAATCCCTGAACAATCGTGGACTGTTCCCCGATGAACAAAAAGGATGCCGGAAAGAGAAAAGAGGGACGTATGATCTGCTATACATAGATCAAAAGATCCTGAAGGGGGTAAAAAGCAGAAAAAAGAACATATCGATGGCATGGATTGACTACGAAAAAGCTTACGACAAGCATGGATAATTGAATGTTTAAAAATATACAAAATACTCGACAGGATTATTAAATTTATTAAGAAAGCAATGGAAACATGGAGACTAGAACTGACAACTGGAAGTACAAGATCTGACCAGGAATAAAAATACAAAGATGCATTTCCAAGGAGATTCCCTATCACCACTACTGTTTATAATAGCCATGATGCCGCTCAACTACATACTCATAAAATGTGATGTCGGATACAAGTTTACAGACACAGAACAAAAACATAAACCACCTCATGTACATGAACGACCTGAAACTATTTCCAAAAAGCAAAAAGGAACTGGAAAAGCTGATAAATACGACCAGAATCTTCAGCCATGACATTCAAATGGAATTCGAAATGGAAAAGTGTGCACTGCTAGAGATGAAAAGAGGAAAACTAGAGGCGACACAGGGAATGGAACGCCCCAACCAAAAACAAGAAAATTCTTAGAACTAATAATAAGATACTCTGGACCATTCATAGGCTGGACTAAAGAAGAACTCAGGCACCTGGACCAGAGGACTAGAAAATTAATGAACATGCACAGCGCACTACACCCAAAACGATACGGACACACTCTACATGAAAAGAAACGAAGGAGGAAGAGGACTGGTAAGTATAGAAGATTGCGTGGAAGACACACAAAAAAAGAGCTGGCGAAATACATAACTCAGAACACGGAAAGCCTAATCACCGCAGAAAAAGATACCATTCCAACGAACAACTCGAGAAGCACCGAAAACAGAAACAAAACGACAAGAAAAGAACAATGGGAAGAAAAACAAGTACATGGACGCTTCAGAAGACTGACAAGAGAAGAAACCAACAAAAATAGCTAAAAAAGACACCTGAAAAGAGAAACAGAATCTTTACTGATTGCTGCACAGAACAATGCGATTAGGACTAACTACATTAAAGTTAAAATGAATAAAACCCAGGAAAACAGTAAATGCAGACGAAACAGTAAATTATATAATAAGTAAATACAGCAAACTAGCCCAAAACGAATACAAGAACAGACATGACTGCTTGGGGAAAGCACTGGGAACTGTGCAAACGATTGAATTTTGAATACGCAGGCAAATGGTACAAACATAAACCAGAAACAGTACTGGAAAACGAAAAACACAACACCCTCTGGGATATGGATGTACAAACAGACAAACTCATACAAAGTATTAGACCGGATGTTATAATAATCGACAAGAAGGAAAAAATCTTGCACAGAGTGAAGATCAAAGAGACGGAAAACAAAGCAAATGCACAGAATTAGCCAGAGACCTGAAAAGAATATGGCGTTTGAAGTATAATACCAATAATCGTAGGAGCACTAGGAACAGTCTAAAAAAACCTGGAGAAAAGACTGGGAGAAATTGGAATCAAAGAGATCATTGAGACCATACAAAGGACGGCAATAATCAAAACAGCTGCAATCTTCAGGAAAATCCTCGACTTAGTGTTGAAAATGTTGTGAATATAGAAGAAGGTTGTCGAGATAAATATATTTCTGAAACTAAGGAGATTCTTCTTCGTGAAGTGAAAAGCGAGGAAATACTAAGAACTGGAGTGAAAAAGAATCAAAGGTTACAAGAGAGAGGATTCACATTATTTGGAAAGAAACTACACAGTGTATTCTTTAAGAATACTGCATTTAGGGATAATGGCATCTGGAATTAGTTTGTCCGGAGTGATCTCAAAAGATTTACCGAGAGCACATTAATGGCAGCCCAGGAACAAGCCACTTGCACTCGGTCCATCAAACATTACATTGACAAAACTGCAGAATCACGGATATGCCGATTGTGTAATGAAAGGGAAGACACCTTAGCGCATATTGTATCTGAATGCCCAATGCTAGCACAACATCAGTATTAAAAATAGAGACACGACAAAGTCGCTCAGTTACTACACTGGAATATTTGCCAACTTTATGAATTGGACCACAATGAGAAGTGGTATAAGCCAGAAGTGGTGCAGGAGAACGACAATGTCAAACTTCTTTGGGACATGCGCATACAAATTGATAAGGTTTTTGAACATTCCAAACCCGACTTAATATTTCTAAACAAAAACAAGATAACTTGCTTAATAATTTGTATATAGCCTGCCCCATTCGATACCAGAGTGCAGGAGAAAAGACACACAAAAAAATCAAGATCTAACATAGGAATTAGTTGGACTATTCAAATGTAAACAAGTAAATGTGATTCCCGTTGTAATTGGAATCATAACGAAAAGCCACCATAAATGGCTTAAACAGATTGACGAGACAGTTTCTTTTCCAATTCTGCAAAAGGCTTGCCTGTTAGGAACAGCGAAAGTGTTAAGGTACAGCTTGAATGCCTAAAGTCAAGGGAATTAACTTGATGTTCAAAAAAGAAAAATCCAACTAAAAACATCAAAAAATTGAGACTACTATGAAATAATAATAATAATAATAATAATAATAATAATAATAATAATAATAATATTGTTACATTATCATGAAAATTATCGCCACGAAAAGTCTATTAAACGCTTCTCGAAAGCCGAAAGTTTAGAAGCGTTTGCAAACTTTTTCGTTAAGGTATTTTTAACACTCGGGATTATATAAATGTATATAACCTTTATACTTTTCTCTGTTCATTTTTTAAATTACATCAAACACTTTTCTTTTTAAACAACTTATTTTAAACACTTTTCTTTTTTAACACATTTTTTCTTAAAACACTTATTTGGTACACTTTTTCTTTCTTTTTTAAACATGTCACAGATTTTCTTTTCACTTTATCAAATTAGGACCCGAAAATGTTCAATTGTACACAAAAAGTTACCTTATTATTTTTTCTTCGTCTACTGGTCGTCGTCGATATCTGTGGCGTGGGTTTCATTACGTCTCTGGCCGTGATCGATTCTGGTGTCTTTGTCCTATGGACAAACTTTGTTTTCATGCAGGAGACAAAACTCGGAGACAGGTTTTTCTCAGAGGGAGATTCAATTCTTTTATTCATCTGTCTTGGTTGTGGAGGGATTTCCATCCATTCGTCTCTTCCATTTGTCTCATTCATACCTTTTTGTTGTGGAGTGCGACGGATGCATGGGGATATATGTCGGATCTCATTCGAGATCCAGACCATAACTATTTAGCCCATTTTCTCATGGGTCCGCTTGCTTTCAGGACGAGCGGCTACATGGTGGGTCTTAACGCTGCGAGCTCCCAAAGCGTTCTCTGTTAAAAAAACTCCAGTTTTCGAGAAAAACAAATGACGTAACAGACATTTGCCTCGTGGGCAAAAGATGTTGAATTTTTTTTTTGTATTTTGAAAAGCTTGGTATCTAGTTCAATTTCATATAAATTAGTGAATTTAAAGATTTTCACGTCTATGTGCGAGAAATCTACACTTAGGTGTCAGTTCTTCTTGTATGTTTAATGTCCGTGTTCATGAACTGGTTAGAAAAAGAAATTTCAAAAGAAATAATACATATTTTAACACTTTATTACACACACACAAAACGTTTTGGCACAAAAATAAAATTTGAACATTCGTTTTATACGAAAAGAAGCAAGTTTCAACGGAATTTCTAGTCTCTATTTACTTTTCTCCACACGAAGACAGAGTTAGACACAGCTTCCCCCTAAAAGACACTCTGAATTGGGACAAAAATAAATTGGCTAAGGCCAGAAGAATTTCTCATTCACTGACGAAGGACAGAAAAAAAGAAGTGTGGTATCAGAACAGATATCAATGTGTAGGTGTAAAAGTTAAATTTTATATAGGTTTAAAACTAAATTAGAATTTTATATTAGGACAAAGAAAACGTTTTATGTTATGTAAGCTTATTATTGTGTAAAAACAATATCTCAAATTTTAGGGAAAATCAGTATTTGTTTTTATTTAAGATTTTCCGAGAAAAATTTGGGCATCCATCTTGAATTTTAGTCTCAATAAGTTTTTATATAGTTTTATCTTCAAATCACTAGCAGACTTCCATTTTGAAAGACATGATCAAAACCACCAGTATTCTTTTTTAAATAATAATAAAAAAAATACTAGATCAAAAATGAAATAATTTCAAAGAGAAATGACTACTGCCATATGTCCATATGTGGCAATATTACTTGGGACCGGCACCAATGTGGCAACATCGTTTGCTTTGGACGGCTGGGCGATCTTTGTCGGACTTTATGTGACGACGGGACGATGTGTGACAACATGTGCACGTATGTGGAATGTCTCATCTTGTTATGGCCAGTGAGCAATCATCGTCTGACGATAGTCACTGTTGTCTGCTTCTGGGACTGACTAGCCGGCTGTTTGGTCGGGACCATCGTGCTGCAAATCAAACATTATGTAATAATGGAACAAACCATTTTACCTATTATATAAAAATATAATTTATCATATTTCGAATAGAAACATCTCAGAGCGCGCGACAAGACGCGTGCGTCTCTGTCAGAATTTAAAACCAGTCTCTCTATTTTCAATCTCTTTACCAGAGAGAGAGAGAGAGAGAGAGAGAGAGAGAGAGAGAGAGAGAGAGAGAGAAGGGGGGGAATGAGAGAGAATGAGAGAGAGACAAAGGGATAGGGAAAGAGAGAAAGCGAGAGAGGGAATACAGCCGTCATCAGTGTTTACACAAATCTCGGTGACAGGTTTTCTTTGACCTCTTGAGCCTGGCTGGTGTCTCCAGCATTGTTGATATTTTAGCTGACATCGGATTACACCGAATACCCCGATCAGCTGACATTTTTAGTGCAGCGAATTCACTTTATTTACAACTCAAGTCTGGCGCAAGGGTTACGAATATGACTTGAATCACTTAGCTCCCCAAAAGATTACGCATTGTGCCACACATATGTAGCGTGTAACCGTTCCCTTCGAAGCGTCTTGTTTATCTGCTTAGCACCAACCACTGTGACGTCAGCAGAAAAAAATGCGAAGATATATGCATATATTACACAGGTTTTTCTTGTAATCCGAAAATTAAAATGCAACAACTCTATAACTAAATATTTAGAAATTTAAAAAGAATCGCAATCGGTAATTGTATCGGAATCGGGACGGCAATTGTATCAGAATCTGTAAAAATATTGGAATCGTCCCATCAGTAGTACTGCGTGTAATCGCGTAAGTTCGTAACCAAGTGAAATTATGCTAACTACAACTAATATGAAAATCTCTACTTCCGCTTGACAATTCTGAAATGTTTAGGGTGTGAATTTTACATGGATAGACGCTTGTTTTTACACTCGATTCAGCAAAAACTTTTAAGATTATAAAAAAAACTTAAAAAAAAATTACCTGTTAAATTTTAAAGGGGTCACGGGGTAGGTTCAGTTTATTATGTTAGTTTAATGTAAATTGACCGCCTACAGGAGAGAATGTCACCTCATACAACGTCTAGGTCAATTTGCACCAAAGACAGCGAACTAACCCCCTCATCTAAATATTAAACAGATAAGTTTTTCATATTTTTTTTTAAAATCTTACGATTTATAATTTTGACAAGGTAGAGTAATTCCGAATTCGGTAACTATAAATTAAAGGATCGCAAGTGAAACTGCAAGTACATTTCTAATTTTATTCTGATTTTATGTTATTAGTTAATAAAGAAGTAAAATACGGTTAAAAATACTAAAAATACTAAAAATACTAAAAATATACAAAGTCCCTCGTTGAGAAGCTGTACTAATACTTTCTTTGAAATTCTGGGTAAAGTGGTTAAAGTGTCCACAATAGAAAAGTGTTCGAGCATCATTCTCTCTAGAAACACAGTTTTGTTTAAGATAAAATACACATAGATGCTCGAACCAATGCATTCGTAAAGAGAAGGCCATGCCATTGAATCTCGTGTTTCTGTAGTACAAGAAAAAGAAAAAGAAGGAGAAGAAGAAGAAGAAGAAGAAGGAGAAGAAGAAGCAGAAGAAGAAGAAGAAGCAGAAGAAGAAGAAGAAGAAGAAGAAGAAAAAGAAGAAGAAGAAGAAGAAGAAGGAGAAGCAGAAGAAGAAGAAGAAGAAGAAGAAGAAGAAGAAGAAGAAGAAGAAGCAGAAGAAGAAGCAGAAGAAGAAGAAGAAGAAGAAGAAGAAGAAGAACCATGTTTGCCGGGTAAACGTGTAGATAATGTGCGTCGTCCAATTTTAATTAACATTTTTTGTTGCTTCGCCTTTGCCCATATTCCAAGAGAACCTAGAATCCATAATTTCTCACCTAATTGGACCGGCCGTGCGATTCATTCATTCGCTAGTCACAGATTAGAGCTGGAAGGAGACAAGACGGCTTCATTATAATTACTTCTTTTCAATGTACACGCTATTCCTTATCTCTTTCTTTCGCTTTCTTTTCTTCCTTCCGCTAATTATTTATCTCTTGTGTAAGAAAGAAGCGGGAAAATGTGGGACATATTTTGATTTCCTTCCTCTTTTAATAATAAAGGTCGACCCAAAATTCCGACGTGACCATCGAAACAGAAGGAAACGAAGGAACCGGTCACCATTTTCTTTTCTTTTTTTAATTTTCGTGGATCTCAAAATGAGATCTGAAACCTAAACGCGCGCGATTTCGTATTCGCTGTCGTTTATTTATTTACTAGCATGGCGACTTGGCGTTGTCCGGGCATTATATTAAAACTTAGTGTTTCCATAGCATAAATAATGACGGCAAACTATTTCTGTTGCTTCTCTTTATTGCGTGATTCAGTAGGTGAGCGTTTCTTTAATTGATGATTTTCGGATTTTTAAAGTCACACCCAAATAACAATCCGTCTGACATATCGCTACTTGATTCGAACTAGCCTATTTTTTTCGTTTTTTTTTTGTTACGTTTATTGACACGAATATATTTTGTGTAGCTAAGTTTTTCTGGAAATACTTATTCCGATTAAGAAAACTGTTACAGTGGAGTCATTTTTCATTACTCATTGAGACAGATTAAAAGAAATTTATCGTATGCAATTATATTGAGTTCTCTCCCTTAATTTCTTAATATATATATATATATATATATATATATATATATATATATATATATATAGAGAGAGAGAGAGAGAGAGAGAGAGAGAGAGAGAGAAGAAAAAAGAGTGATAAATATGCGACGATTGTCCAAATTTATTTCAAATTTCAATTGTTCAATGCAAGGTTGTCAGTAATAAACTAGTGTTTATTTTTCTTTCCTTAAGCCAAGGCTTTTCAAAGATCGAAATCTTATCATCAGAGGAGAAATACAGATGGATAAGTTAGCTTTCGAAAAAACCAAAGTTCAAATATTTGAAAAATATGAGAATTATTATTAAAAATTATTGAAATAATTTTTGTCAAAAAAAACCTATTGAATGAAAAGAAAAATTCCGTGAAAAAGATATATATATATATAAAGTGAGGTATGTTTATATGTTTATATATTTGTATGTACAGGAACATTCCTAAATTAATTAACCGATCATTGTGTATTTTGGAACACAACTGCTAAGGATTCTAAATGTGAGGTATATTTAGTTTAATTTAGTTTCATGCAAAGGGGATAAAAAGGAGGTGGAAGCCCTTCGTAAAAATTCAGATTAAACCTCCGATTTTTGTGAAATTTGAACAATAAGTATTAGATGTCAAAAACTAAATATTTTCTAAATTTCGTTTTAAAAAAAAGTATTTTAAAGACATTTTACGGGGGTATAGTATCGGCACAACCTCCATTTGAAAATCCAACTATATCAGATTGGCATTGGATTTGATAAACAATCATTAGACACCAATGAAGCAATATTCTCTGAATTTCAAGTCCTCTTAAGACCTCTTAAGCTTAAGCCTTTAATTTGATACATTTTTCAACGTGCTTAAGCGATACTATGTATACGTTACTATGACGTTACATTCAATTAATTTATTAATAAAATGTTACATGGCAATAGTAAGCCATAACGTTTGTTGCAGAATCCTTTCGACTTCACCATGTAGCCCGCCATCGTTGACACGTTGTAAGTAGTGACGTCTTTCTCTCTCTTTCTCTTCTTTCCCGTTATTATAAAAGCGTTTTTTTGTGTAATGAGGTAACAAATAAAATCGTAGGTCTTCCATCACCCGCCTCCTCCCAGAGCTTCAAAAATGTGTCTGGACCCAGTCAGTTCACCTTGTAAAGAGGAAAACTTTTCTCGCTTCTTTGTCACATTTCACTTCAGACTTCCTCTCCATGACGTCATATCTTGACGCGTGGCCACAATGCTGATCTTTAACTTCTAATGTAATTTTCCACTTCTCTGCTTAATTTAATCCCACGTGGAAAATACTGTTTTAACAATTTTAACCAATTGATGCAACAGATTTAAATGGCTCTGTGCCAAACTAGATTGATCTGAATGTCGGATATTTTAGTAGCATTAAAAAATGTGACATAGTGAGTTGGGTTGGAACTGATTCTATGATAAGTAACACATCAGCATACACTATCCCGAATCACACTAAATGTGGGCGTTTCTTGTTTATAATTATAAGAAATAAATGCGCGAACCAAAACGCAAGAAATGCGAGGACGAATTCACTGTTCTCCTCAATCCAACCTAGGGCATTAGCTTTTAGGTTTGTCCTTAAATTGAAGACGCCCGGTTACAACATCGTTAAAGATACATAAAAGAATTTCACTTCACAAAAGTGCAAAAACAGTTAATAAAGAAATACTTTCATGTTTTTATAAAGCTGTGTTGCGTTTATTTATTTGTTATCGTTAAACTGTGTATTTGTAGCAAGTTGAATGTGGGACATTAAGATTGAGTAAAAATTAAATTTCTACGTCGAAGTTTGGGTTAAGAAATCAAGTTAACGTGTTAACTCTGTTCGATTTTCTTGTCTTCTTACGTCACTTCCTTTAGAAAGTGAAGTAAGAAGAGTGACACGTGGCGAAAAGAGAAGAGTGCTCTAGCTCTTGGGTTTTTGGTTACAGATGTACACCTGTTGGATATACATTCAATGTACGTGCATTCATGTTCTGTGTGTTCATTAATGTTGTACTGATGTGTATGACATTATGATAAATTAAATTATGTGCTTATTTCATGTGTGTAGATATGTGTAAGCTGTAAAAAATTGAAGGAAGCAGCAGTAGCCATATTATCTGTAACGTATATTGATATATGTGCTTATTTCATGTCTATGTATATATTGTTACGAACCGGCTGTGACGTGTCAGACAAACAGACATGTTATCGTCAGACACGAACAAATAATTTTTAGGATCTAAATGAAAATAATGAAAAAAAAAAAAAAAGGGAAAATGACTATTTGTTCCTGAACTCTGTTTGGGTCTCAGAGAAGATATCAATGAACACAACACTCTGAAGAAACTAAAATTACACTGAAGATTGTATAAACTATATAATTTATTAGCATGGATGTTAATCAAACAGGCACGATAAGAACAGGGGAGAATAAATAAAGGAATAATAAGGAATAGTGACAATATGTATATGTAAGCTTAAGTTTGCTGTTTGAATATTATCAGCAGTATTTTTAGCGGGAAATTTAATTTCGTTCTTTGTTAAATTTCTGCAATAAATTCGTACCCTCCACACGTGTTTTATATTTAATCCTTAATTATGAATAACTTTAATGCTACAAGGAATCTAACATATGAGACGAGCACTTTAACAGCACCAAAACTTAATAATAGCTAAAGAAAAGGAAAGAGAAAAGGAAGAAAGAAAACCCGTAATCCTTAGTGGTCACGTTCTACTTCGTCGGGTGTATATATATATATATATATATATATATATATATATATATATATATATATATATATATATATATATATATATATATATATATATATATATATATAATCTCTCTCTCTCTATATATATATATATATACATATATATATATTTATATATATATAATCTCTCTCTCTCTCTCTATATATATATATATATATATATAATCTCTCTCTCTCTCTCTCTCTCTCTCTCTCTCTCTCTATATATATATATATATATATATATATATATATATATATATATATATATATATATATATATATATATAAGCTGTCATAAGTAACGGAGATAATAATCCGATTACCGCAAGTCAGGGCGGAGGGATTAGCAGAGAGAATCTTTGCACGCTTGGCGGCCTGCTTTCTCCCGATTCTTGCCCCTTAAAAAGACACGATAAATTCAATAGTTTCTCATTATGTAGCTCTAATGTTTTACGCTTTTGACAACTTAATCGAAATTCCTTTTACATAAAACCGATGTTTATGCCAGACGAATGCTAACAAGGCAGTAACGAAAATACAGTGTTACAGCGAGACAGTAGGTCTGTAGATGACTATACATGTCCCCCTACCCACCTCTCCGTGAGTTGAGAACTGTGGTAAGTGAAACCGTCAGTTTCCATTAGCGATATTGTAAAGCTCTTCATAAACGAATGGCGCACTTTTCGGAAGTTGATATTTTTTTAAAACCTATAAGATTTCCCTTCCTCGTGGCTTGTGCTTATAGCACAGTGGATAGAAGCTCCGATTGTCGAAAAATGATTAGGGTTAAATTCTCAGCTTGAAACACTTGCTTTTGTAGCCACACCGAAGAGCTATAATACAATGAAAAAGTCTGTTGACGAATATATATATATATATATATATGAATAAATATTAAATTGTATTTACCTACAGACGATGTCGTTTCAAACTTTTTACTCTCATCAGTGTAGAGAAGTGATCATTTCAGACGGTCATAAGGCGCAAACCCGGTTCACAGAGCCGCCTTTGACTCTGTACGCCTTCACTCATAGGAAATTACCACGTGATGCGGAGAATTTAAGTTATATTTATGCCGATTACAGCGTAAACACCAAGACAGACTAGAGAACTCAACGGACTTACTTGGAGTCTTACCTGTAGCAAGCGTGGTATATATATATATATATATATATATATATATATATATATATATATATATATATATATATATATATATATATATATACAGGGTGAGCCAAAAGTAGGTGGACAGCATTTGTGCGAAAATTTGTCGAAGCTGATGAAGCAGACTTCAAAGCTGTGTAAATCAAGAAGGAAAACAGTTTGAACACTTGCGTTGATAAATAACATTTAATTTTCATTAATATAATTGTTTTATTACATGTAATTGTACGTATAAGTGATCTCTAAATAAATGTTTTTTACTGTCCACCTACTTTTGGCTCACCCTATATATATATATATATATATATATATATATATATATATATATATATATATATATATATATATATATATTATTAGATATCATGGAGTGTTTTGCTTGATACGACTTTTTTAAAATTTTTTCAATTTTCCGAATAGTCCATTTAGTATTTCGGTCAAATTGGTGTACTCAGTTCCGTGAGCTTCTTGTTCCATTTTCTTTTCTTTTTTTGCAAGTACTTTCGATTTGATTCGTCAAATCATCTTCAGGCGGTGTTAGTCTTGGTGTCTTTACAAATATGTCTCTACTGTTGATTTTTTAAATCTATTATAACTTTGGGGAGGAGTAAGTTTATTGCTTACTGTCTGAGGCGCCCCTACCGGGGAATGCCGACGGGGCTGTCCAGGCAATTTTTAAAGATAATAGGTGCTCTCCCTCTCGAGTGCTGATTTATCAAAACCCCACTTTCCGACCTTGTGTCACATTTTACTCTGTGGGGAGTAGATAAATACCCAGTCGTGCAACTGTCGTTCAGTTGCTTTCTTGGCTTTTGGCCAAGATCAAAGTGTAGTATCTGTTCCGATGGATACTGCACGAGACTGGTCCTGTGCAGTTCTAGGAGGTCCACCCTCCCAGGCTTTGCCTCCCCTCTTTGGGGAGGAGTAAGTTTATTGCTTACTGTCTGAGGCGCCCCTACCGGGGAATGCCGACGGGGCTGTCCAGGCAATTTTTAAAGATAATAGGTGCTCTCCCTCTGGAGTGCTGATTTATCAAAACCCCACTTTCCGACCTTGTGTCACATTTTACTCTGTGGGGAGTAGATAAATATCCAGTCTTGTAACTGTCGTTCAGTCGCTTTCTTGGCCTTTTAGTCAAGATCAAAGTGTAGTATCTGTTCCGATGGATACTGCACGAGACTGGTTCTGTGCAGTTCTAGGAGGTCCACCCTCCCAGACTTTGCCTCCCCTCTTTGGGAAGGAGTAAGTTTATTGCTTACTGTCTGAGGCGCCCCTACCGGGGAATGCCGACGGGGCTGTCCAGACAATTTTTAAAGATAATAGGTGCTCTCCCTCTGGAGTGCTGATTTATCAAAACCCCACTTTCCGACCTTGTGTCACATTTTACTCTGTGGGGAGTAGATAAATATCCAGTCGTGCAACTGTCGTTCAGTTGCTTTCTTGGCTTTTGGCCAAGATCAAAGTGTAGTATCTGTTCCGATGGATACTGCACGAGACTGGTCCTGTGCAGTTCTAGGAGGTCCACCCTCCCAGGCTTTGCCTCCCCTCTTTGGGGAGGAGTAAGTTTATTGCTTACTGTCTGAGGCGCCCCTACCGGGGAATGCCGACGGGGCTGTCCAGGCAATTTTTAAAGATAATAGGTGCTCTCCCTCTGGAGTGCTGATTTATCAAAACCCCACTTTCCGACCTTGTGTCACATTTTACTCTGTGGGGAGTAGATAAATATCCAGTCTTGTAACTGTCGTTCAGTCGCTTTCTTGGCCTTTTAGTCAAGATCAAAGTGTAGTATCTGTTCCGATGGATACTGCACGAGACTGGTTCTGTGCAGTTCTAGGAGGTCCACCCTCCCAGACTTTGCCTCCCCTCTTTGGGAAGGAGTAAGTTTATTGCTTACTGTCTGAGGCGCCCCTACCGGGGAATGCCGACGGGGCTGTCCAGGCAATTTTTAAAGATAATAGGTGCTCTCCCTCTAGAGTGCTGACTTATCAAAACCCACTTTCCGACCTTGTGTCACATTTTACTCTGTGGGGAGTAGATAAATATCCAGTCTTGTAACTGTCGTTCAGTCGCTTTCTTGGCCTTTTAGTCAAGATCAAAGTGTAGTATCTGTTCCGATGGATACTGCACGAGACTGGTCCTGTGCAGTTCTAGGAGGTCCACCCTCCCAGGCTTTGCCCCCCCCCTCTTTGGTGAGGAGTAAGTTTATTGCTTACTGTCTGAGGCGCCCCTGCCGGGGAATGCCGACGAGGCTGTCCAGGCAATTTTAAAAGGTAATAGGTGCTCTCCCTCTAGAGTGCTGATTTATCAAACCCCCACTTTCCGACCTTGTGTCACATTTTACTCTGTGGGGAGTAGATAAATACCCAGTCTTGTAACTGTCGTCTCAGTAAGCAACAAAGTCCGACTGTTACTACGTTATTTATTCACTGCTGTAAGTTCGTTGTTAGTTATTGTTACTTATTGTTATTATCGTTATTTGTTAAAGTTGTTGCTTATTTTTTGTTACTCCTTATTTTTTTATTTAGAGTTTGTTATTATTTTTTTTTTCACCGTTCTCCGGCCATGGCGACTGCCAGCTGTGTGCCTGCGGAGACCACTGCAATGATTGAGAAGCCATCTCAGCCATCCGAAAAGTCTGAATGGAGTAGGCCTCCTGCTCTACATATCGACGTTGGCGAATTTGTCGCTAAAGCCAAAGACTGTACTGAATTTGTTACAGAGACCGGTATTATTATCCAATTACCAAGATTGGAAGAATTTGCAAAAAAAAAACATTCTAATGTTTGTGGTAGACCTAAAATCTAAAAAGTTTATAAGATCGACCAAGGATACTGTTGCAAAACTAATTGCAACGACTGGATTACGTGCCGAGAGAATTGTAAAGTGCAAGGGCTATAATACATGAAATAGTCTTTTCAAGACCGAGGAGGAATGTATTGAACTCTCCAAAAAATAAATTATCACGAAAGACTATATACTCCGTATGGAGTATATAGGACGTAGAAGAACGACCATTTCCGTTTTTGAAGTACCGGCGGTGGTACCTGGTAAATATTTAGGCGCCTTTTTGCTGAAGTTTGGTGATATAACTCGATTTCGGTTGATAAGTTTAATGGAACGTGGTCGTCTGACGTTTGGCTGAATGAATCGGCTTTTAAAAAAGTACCGTATTATATTGAGGCAAACGGGGAGAAATTGCCAGTGGTGGTGGCTGGAAGGCGTCCAGCTTGCTGGATATGTAACGAGATGGGGGACTTAACATTTACTTGCCCCACGAGGATGAAACCGGCCCAGCCTAACCCCAAAAACAGAGTTCTCGAACACTTGACCCCCAAAGTTTCTTCAGATAAGACGACCCCCCCCCCCCAATCCAACTGCTGCTACGATTACTTCGGAAGAATTTGAAGACTTGTGCAACACTTCGAACGAATCTCCAAAAAAAAAAGAAAAAAGTCGTTTGGAATATTGTCACTGGCAAAAAAGCACCAAAATCGTACGCACAAGTTATGACTGAGGAAGAACAGCTGGAAATCGAAACTAGCAATGATCCTGGTGGTGAACAATATAAGAAAATTCTTAACCTTAAAAAGACTCTCGACGAGGAGCGTAAAATAGAGGAAAAAAAAGGAAAAAAAAAACGAAGAAAAAAAAATGGTCTCCGAAACTACAGTTAATTCGGTTAAAACAACTTCCCCGGCCAAAGAACGTCGCTCCCCAGTCAAAGGTGCCCCCCCCCCCCATTAAAGTCGTCCCCACCAGTAAGGGAATCTAACTTGACCCCTTTATCCAAAGAGAAGTCCGTTTCCCCCAAACCATCTCCTTTCTGCTCCCCCAGCAACACCCCTAAAAATACACCGCCCCCCTCTCCAATGAAGATTGATATGCCCCCTCCTGCCACAACCCAGAAACGTCAACGAAGCCCCTCTATAGAGGCTCCAAAAAAAAAGAAGCCCTCTTTCTTCACCGGCAAAGATGTTTGTAAGGTAACTTCAGAGACTGAAAACCTCATGATGAACCACCACAAAAAGGATTATCGACACCTAGCTACGCTGAAGACGGTTCATAAAAAAGATATTTCTAACCCAGAAAACTTTTTAGAAGCCAAAAGACTTTTATCTGTAGTAAGATCCAGAAACAAGGCAAAGGGGGTATGGAGCATGATGGAGGAGGCGAATAACTCATTTAAGATGTCGCCTCCTCTCGCTTTCTTTAATGACGACGAATTAAAACTACTTCAAAAGTCTTGTGTTGGGAGGGTCCCTGTACGTATCCATCCAACTCTCTATAGGGCGATAAAATTAACTTTCCCCTTGGACATTGGCAGTTTGTCCCCGGACGGTCTCATTACTACTGAAATGGGACAAGGTTCTCTGGGGTCATCTGTCGGTGTCTTAAAATCGTCTATGTTCGTTTCGGGTTCCCAACTCTAAGAGCACTAGAATGGCACTCAGATTAGCAAGCCTAAATGGCCGAGGGTTGAGGGACACCGCTCGTAAACTTCGAGTAGTACGTGACCTTCAGCGACTCGGCGTGGATGTATGTTGTTTGCAGGAGACCCACTTTATTCCCAGTGATTATCAGGGTGCGCTGACTGGAGACCTTCAGCTCTATTCAGCGTACTTTGAAACTCACTCAAGAGGGGTTTCCTGGCTAGTTAAGCGCACACTGAATGCGACGTGTGCCCCAATCTATGCGGATCCTGAGGGAAGGCTGTGCGTTCTTGATGTTACCGTAAAGGATGTGGCTTTTCGGCTTATTGGGGTTTATGCGCCCAACGCCTGTTCTGAGCGGGTTCCTTTTTTTTCGGCGGATCGAGCCCTTTATGGATACGTCGCGTCGGATAATTCTAGCGGGAGACTGGAACGCGGTCTTGGATCCCGATTTAGATCGCTTGGGAAATCCAAGGGGAACTAACAGCAACGGGGATGTTAAGGCATTTCGTGACTTTATCGATAAGTTCGATCTTGTCGATAAATTTCGAAATGAGAAACCCCGTGAAGTAGTATGGACTTAGACTGCTAGTCGCGGCTCCGATTTAGGGCAACTTTCGAGTTACCTTGATCGGTTCTTAATTAGGAGAGTCGATTTAGGGCTTTTAGATTGTCCAAGTTTTCATAACATAGTTTACTCGGATCATAGGCTTGTCCGGGTTCGGGTAAACTTAGATAGTCCTAAGCCTAGATTGGCTGGGTACTGGAAGTTCAACACATCGTTGTTCGATTTGAAGGACTTCCAGGAACAGCTTTTACTAACATTACAGAGGGAATTGACGGGTGCTATCATTGAAAATAAGTGGTGGGGGCCATCTTAAGAACGTTATTAGGTCCTTCGTTGCTGATTATAGTCGTCGACTCAACCTTAGATCTAGGGCAACGAAAGTGGCACTAGAAGCTAGATTAAGTCGGGCGGTTGAAGCGGGGGATAGCGTTACCTTTACTGTAGCTAAAACGGAACTGAACTCCTTGGACAACAAGGCAGATCAGGGATTGTTAGTTAGGGCTAGGTTAAAAAGAGTGCCGCACGAGGCGACAAACATGGCCGCGTCACTGCGTGTGGAGGAACGTCGACGGTCTACTGATCGACACATCGCCAGTGTCACATTATCGGATGGGCGTCTCGTGACTACAAACGACGGGATTTTGGAGGGTTTTCGCTCTTATTTTCAGGATCTTTTTACCAAGGAGCCCGGTCTGACAATGGCTCAGTTCGACGCCTATTTAGCTGACTTTTCTCGTCTCGAGGAGACCGAAGCAGCTAGGTGCGAAGGGTGTATAAATGAGGATGAAGTCCTGGGGGCCCTAAGGCAGGTTGGCCTTGATAAGTCTCCAGGTATCGATGGTCTGCCTTACGAACTGTATTTGAGGTTGTCGCCCATTTTTGTCCCCCTTCTGGCTGTGTTGTTTAACTCCTGGTTTAGGAACGGGTCTATCCCCCAGTACTTTACCAGGGGTATCATCAAATTGCTTCGCAAGGACAAAAGTGGTTGGTAAGGTATAGGTAATTTCCGGCCCTTAACAATGTTAAATACAGAGTTAAAGATTTTGGCCAAGATCTTAGCTAATCGTCTGCAGGTTGTCTTGTTTCGTCTAATAAGTCCCGAACAGACTTGTTCTGTTAAGGGCCGGACTATTCAAGATAATTTGCACATGATACGCTTGATCATAGAGAAAGTTGACACGGAAGCCGCGCTGATCAATTTAGATCAGTCCAAAGCATTCGATAGGGTCGATCATCGTTACTTGGAGGCTGTCTTGTCTTCGGCTGGATTTGGTCCCCATTTTCGCTCCTGGATTCGCCTCTTTTATGCAAATCCCGGTGCGTTGGTTGAAGTGAATGGAATGAGGTCGAAGCCTTTCGATTTGTCCAGATCTATTCGTCAGGGATTTCACCGATGCTTTATGTGCTTGCGTTGGAGCCTTTCCTTCGCAGGTTTAGGGTGAATCCGGTCCTTCGTGGGATTACTTTGTCTGGTGCTTGCCCCATGATTAAGTACTCCGCCTATGCCGACGACGTCACTGTGTTTGTAACGAGCAGTGCTGAGATTAGGGTCGTCGACATGGAAATAAGACGGTATGAACAAGTGACAGGGGCCAAAATCAACTGCGATAAGTCTGTTGGCTTACGCATTGGTGCCTAGAGGGGTGTCCCCCTTCAGGGGCCCTTTGGCTGGACGGATGGGCCTTGCAAGATACTCGGCGTCTGGTTTGGTCCTGATCTCCAGTTGGAGAAAAATTGGTCAGAAGTGTTGAAAGCGGTTAAGGCTGCAGCCCGTCTGTGGTCTTTGAGAAATCTTACTTTAAAAGGAAGAGTGGAGGTGTGTAATTCTCACATTTATCCTCTCATCCTCTACCGTCTTTCTGTGCTCCCTCTGCCGGCGGACACACTAATTGATTTAGTGAAGGCTCTTTTCGTGTTTTTGTGGCGCGGAAAGCAGCCCATGGTTCGCCGGGAGATCTGCTACTTGCATCCGTCTGAAGGCGGTCTGGGTATGCCAAGCGTTGAGATTCGTCAATATACGCTTCGCTTATACTACCTAGACCGAATGTGTACACCTTGTGACGGTGAATTCTGGAAGGAAGACACCAAGAAAGCCTTTCCGGCTTTGAAAAGTGTGCACTTGCATGGGGTGAGGCATTTCGTTTACCTCGACGCGAGTGCTCCTTTTATCGCGAGTGTCGACAGTCCTTGAAGTACCTTCTAAGGGTGTCAAAAAGCCTCTCTGATACCCGAGTGTTGTATCGTAAAGCACTATATCGGGTTATGGTGATGGGATCTGTTCGTGACAGTATTACTGAGGAGCTCGGTCTTACGAAGGGAGAACTTCGCTTGATCTGGCCTTGGGCGCCTGGGTTGAAATGCTGCGATAATTACGAGGTATCACTCACCTGGCTTATAATAAGAAATGCACTCTGGGTCGGCAAAAAGCTTTACGCAGCGGGATTAAGAGAGACACCGAGTTGTGTTCGATGCGGTTACTGGGAGGAAACGACCAGTCATGTTTTCTTTCATTGCCCCATCGTTCGCCCGCTGTGTGAGTTAGTTGAAGGCTACACGGTTCGCATGTTGAACGGACAGTTCTTCGTTTTGGAGTCTTTTTCGACATGCTGCAATTGGGCACCAATCATGAAGTGGGAGGAGCATTATGTGTTTCTTTGCTTGCTAGCTGTTATGAGAGGAGTGATTTGGTCGACACGACAGAAGGAAGTCTACGGGGAAGAGACCTTCACTGCTCCCCAGCTTGTCCTCATTTTCCAGTCTCGCCTGAAAATGCGTATCAGGCTGGAGAAGGTGAAACTCCCTCCGGCAGATTTCAACGAAAGGTGGGTGAAAGTTGCGCGTTTGTGTCGTGTGAATGGAGCTAATTTTGAGTGGTACTTGGACGTGCCTTAGACAGAATATTGGGTAGTCGAACCGAACACTGACCCTTTTATTTGACCCGGTTAGGCAAGATTAGGTTATGTTTTGTTTTCTTCCCCATTTTTAGCTTAGCTAGAGGTATGTAAGTTGTCATAGGTCCAACTTTTTTTTTCGTCCTCCCCCCCCTTTTTTATTTTTTATTTTTTTTACCCCGACTTTTATTTTATAATTCTCATTCCCGACCCCAATTAGGTGACTGATCTGTTGTATTGTCAGAGATGCAGGTTTGCTTTCGTAATTTCGAAAGAGGTGTCAGAATAAAGCTTTCGTGACCTGCATCGCCTTTTTTCGACTGGCAAAACTACTTATCGGCCACATTCTTTAGTGGGAGGTTCTTATACTAACATTTAATTTTATTTATTTTGTCATTGTATATATATATATCATTTTTATTCCCCCACTTCCCATTTCATGTATATATTGTCATTTTTGGGTTTTAAGTAGGTAAATCATGGAGTAAATTTGTTTTGGTGATTGTGACTAGTTAAGTTAAGAATGTTAGTTAGGTCAACATTTTCCCCATCCCCCTTGTAGGCCTCGTGCCACATTTTGAAATTTTTTTCAAATAAATATCCAGTCTTGTAACTGTCTAGCCAAGAGCTAGTCACTTTCTTACTTTGTTAATACACTTGTTAAACCAACCCTCGACTTGACTTCCTTTATTTATTATTTACTGTGGGACAACTTCACAACAGATTGGCGACGAGGAATCGAAACGATTTCACTGCAAAAAAAATCACCCAAAGTGATTTGCAAGATCTTCAGGGAACTTAGTCAGATATTTGGATTCACAAGGATTAACAGCAAATTAACTACTGAGTAGTTAAGCGGAAAAAAAACACAAATTCAAAACTTGCTACCAAAAATCGAAAACTAAAAAACGCGTAAGACATTTTCAATTATTTTTTTTCTCTTCAAGTTTCACTGACTCGTTAAGATAAATGTTATCCGCGTCAACTATTACAGATATTGTGTAAGTTTGTCGTTATTATTAGGACAACATCTGATATTTGAGCAAAATCCGGATTGAGTATTTATTAAAACGGTCTACCACAGAATTGTCGAGAGCAAAGGACGGACAGTAAAAAAATATATTCGCGTAAGTCATTTGTGCTTCTAACAAAGAACTGTTAAATAAGCAAGTCGCATTTTTGCAAAATGAAAAGGGGTTAAAAAGATTTCCCATAAAACTAGTTTTATTAGGCTTATAGCGACGGGCTTGGTTTTGTAAAACTACGTACACATATATATATATAAAAAAAATTTTTTTTTCTTAGTTTTGTTTTTCAAACAAAAGAACTGGGATTGATTTTTTTTTATTAAGGAATAATATATTTCTTGTTTTGTGTATTAGTTGAGCAAACTAATTATATTAAGCACGTTGTGGGGAAAACTGATTTATTTTTTACAAGTGTAAATTGTGTGGTGCATAACTTGAATTCGTGAATGATGGACACTGAATTCAAAGATTCTCTTTTTCAATTACTTAAATTCCAAACGAAACAAAATGTTGCGTTACAAAGACAGCAAGTTGAACAACAAATGGAACTTCAAAGAAAACAAGTTGAAATTGAGGAGAAATTTAAAAGAGAGTTGTTGGAACAGCAAGAAGCCCCCCAAAAAATGCATGCTGAACAAAAAGAGCTGGCGACAACACGAGAAGAAAGATTCTAAGAAAAACTGCTACAACAGCAGAAACACTTCGAAGAACTCTTGATAAAAACACAGGAGGAACAGAGAAAATTTCTGGAGGCAACACAGTTAACGAAAGCAAACGAGAATCATAATGCATTCTCCCAGACGGCTGTGTGGAGCGCTATCGAAATTTTCAATTATAATCCAGAAGACGATGTCACTTTTGCTCACTTCTATAGAAGATATGAGGATATTTTTGTATCGGACTGCAGTACATGGACAGACTCTAAAAAAGTTAGATTTTTGCTAAGAAAATTAGGAGCTGCCGAGCATACAAAGTTCGTGAATTTTATCCTTCCAAAAAAGACCAGTGAGTTGAACTTCCAGGAGGCAGTTACTTTACTAACAGAACTGTTTTCTACAAAAACTTCTATTTTCCACAGGAGATATAAGTGTATGAATGTCACTAGAAGAGATGAAGACGACTACATTACGTATGCAAGTATAGTAAATAAACTTTGCGACGATTTTAAATTAGAGGAATTATCATCGGATAATTTTAAATGTCTAATATTCTTGCAAGGTCTGGTTTTAAATAAAGACTCTGAAATCAGACGTCGTGTTTTAAATAAACTCGAAAATGAGCCATGTCTAACAATACAAAACTTAGCGGAAGACTGTAAACGTTTTGTTGCGTTGAAACAGGACAGTCGTGACATAGAGGAAAACGGAGTGTCGCACATTAAAAAAATCCATCAGAAGAAAAAATTGACTTCAATGAATAACCAGAGAAAAAAACATGGAAAAGATCCACCTGAACCGTGTTGGAGGTGTGGAGATAACCATTGGTACAATGAGTGTCCCTACATATTCAAACAATGTGACAACTGCCACCAGAAAGGACATAAGGCATCACTTTGTAGAAAAAAATCTGGTAGAAAGACAGCCATTAAACTGACAAAAATTGAACCTGAAGAACAAAATATCCGGAAATATGTACAGGTCAAAATGCTTAAAAAAAAGTAAGACTACAGTTTGATAGTGGGTCTGACATTTCCATCATTAATGTACAGACATGGAAGAAGCTTGGGAGACCCACTATGATCAAATCACAAAAAACGGCGAGAAGCGTCAGTGGTGAAAAAATAACCTTCGAAGGGGAATTATTGACGAATATTTCTTTCCAGAATATGACCGTAAAAGCCAAAATTTTTGTTATGCGAAAATCTAATAACCTTTTTGGAACTGATCTGATTGAAAAATTTAGCCTATGGGATCTGCCTTTAAGCTCCTTTTGCCAAAAGGTTGAGGATTCGAATGTGGAGGCAGAAAACTCAAGAGGGAATTAAAAGAACATTTTCCAGACGTATTTTCAGGCGGTCTTGGAAGGTGTACAAAAGCGGTAGAAAAGTTTGAAGTTAAAACAAATGAACTACCTGTGTTCAGAAAGAAAAGAAATGTTCCATACGCCGCTATAGAGCAAATAGACGGTGAATTAGAAAGACTCGAGAACATGGCTGTCATTTCAAAAATTGATCACAGTGAGTGGGCTTCACCTACAGTTTATGTTAAGAAAAAGAACAAGGAGATTCGGGTTTGTGCCGATTTTTCCACAGGCTTGAACAAGGCATTAAAAGATCACCATTACCCTCTTCCAAGCCCTGAAGAAATATTTGCGAAACTGAGTGGAGGAAAATATTTTTCTAAAATCGACCTCAGCGACGCTTATCTTCAAATACCTGTCGATGAAGAGTGTTCAAAACTGCTATGCATCAATACCCATCAGAGATTATACAAATTTAACCGACTTCCTTTTGGGGTAAAGGTCGCCCCTGCGATTTTTCAACAAATTATGGACATGATGTTAAATGGGATGGATTTCGCAGTAGGATACCTGGACGATGTGTTAATAAACAGCGTTAGCAAAGAACAACACAAGACTCATGTAAACCAAGTATTCTAAAAAAATCCAGGATTATGGGTTTAAAATCAAAGATGAGATATGTACTTTTTTCATGGAAAAAATAAAATACTTAGGACAAATCATCGATGAACAAGGAAGAAGGCCAGACCCAGATAGGGCAATGGGGATACGGAACATGCCTGCTCCAGAAAATATTGCGTCTCTACAAAGTTTCTTAGGGTTGGCGAATTACTACAATGTGTTCGTACCAAACATGCATAAACTAAGATCACCCTTAAATGAACTGTTAAAGAAGGACCAAAAATGGGTCTGGACGCAAGAGTGCGAAGAAGCGTTTCAGAAAATTAAAGATATCTTAACGTCTGACTTATTTCTGGCACATTATAATCCCAAGCGTGATATTGTAGTTGCAAGCGATGCCAGCAACTATGGTATAGGAACATGCACATTGCACAAAATGGATGATGGAAAATTAAAACCCATAGCCCATGCATCCCGAACACTTCTACCAGCCGAAAAAAACTACTCTCAAATTGAGAAAGAGGCTCTAAGCATTATATTCGCGGTAAAGAAATTTCATCGTTTCCTGCACGGTAGATAATTTCTGTTACAAACAGACCACAAACCCTTATTAACGATTTTCGGATCGAAAAAGGGACTACCACAACACACTGCGAATAGACTCCAAAGATGGGGTACCATTCTTCTTAACTACAATTTTCAAATGGAGTATGTACCATCTAAGAAATTTGGTCATGCAGACGGATTATCAAGGTTAATACCTAAGCAGACAGAACCATTGGAGGATATGGTGATAGCAGCCATTCAAGCGGAAGCTGAAGTAAAAAATACGTTATGTGACACAATAAGAGAACTTCCAGTAACGCTTGATGAGATTAAGAGTAAGGCAGAGGTGGATTAATTTATCATAAGCACGAAAGAAAAAAATCAACAATAGCCAACTAGATTATGGAATTTATTCAATTTGCGACAACGTCCTGTTATATAGCGACAGGGTTGTAATTCCTATGACATTACAGAAAAGAATGCTCAAGGAATTCCATGTAGGACATCCAGGCATATCGAGAATGAAAAGCCTTATGCGCTCTTTCGTTTACTGGCCAAACATGGATAAGCATATCGAAGAAAAAGTCAGGGAGTGTAGAGGATGCGCCTTAGCTACGAAAGCTCCTCCAACTCAATTCGGATCGTGGACTAAACCGGACCGACCTTGGTCTAGAATTCACTTAGATTTTGCGGGACCACTGGATGGGTTCTACTATCTCATTGTTGTAGACAGCCTAGCTAAGTGACCGGAAGTACTAAAATGCAAGAACCCCACATCCGAGGCAGCTATCAACTTCCTATACGAACTATTAGCTAGGTTTGGAGTAGTAGACTGCATTGTCACCGACAATGGTACTCAATTCACGTCTACTGAATTTAAACACCTTTGCGAGGATCATCTCATCGAGCATATAACAATCCATCCATACCATCCAAGAAGCAATGGACAGGCGGAGAGATTCGTTGACACATTCAAGAGAGCTCTGAAAAAAGCTAGTGGATCACCAACGGATAAGTCAATCCAACAGTTTCTGCAGGTTTACAGAGTCACTCCGAATGCAAACATCGAAACGTCGAAGACACCTGCTGAGGTCATGTTCGGACGCAAGGTTAGATCGATTTTCCACAAGTTGTTACCAAACCAGGATAGGGCAAATATAAAAAGAACGATAACAAAAAAACGGTATAAAGTTGGCGAAAAAGTTTTTTATAAGATCTACAGAAACAATAGGACTTTCTGGGAGTCCGGCACTGTGGATAAACAAATAGGCAACATGGTCTATATGATTAAGGGACCAGATTTCGTGCACAAACGTCACACTAGCCAAATCCGGAAAAGATATTCGAACAGTGAGGTGACCAGATCGCCCGAGGAGGACATCATGGATTCAGTGTTTGATACTTTTCAGGTGCCCATACCAGAGACTGCTCCTGAGATTAGGAGATCAAATAGAAAACGGATATCGACTGAGTTGATGATGGTGATTCCCAAACAAAAACGTTATTAATCCCCAGAGGGTATATTTTTAAAGAGGGGTGTTACACCGGTCGTTCTTACACAGGAGAAACAACACCGGTTGTCACTATAAATAGTGCGAGTCACCAGAAGACAAAGCACAGTCTTGTAACTGTCTAGCCAAGAGCTGGTCACTTTCTTACTTTGTTAATACACTTGTTAAACCAACCCTCGACTTGACTTCCTTTATTTATTATTTACTGTGGGACAACTTCACAACAGATATCATCAACGTATCTGGCATAAATGGAGGGTTTTGTAATTATATTAAATATTTTATTTTCGAGGTGAGCTATGTAAAAATTACTGACGGTCGGTCGGTCCGAGGACCGATCTCATAGAAACATCGTCAATTTGGATATAGATGTTTCCATTACGGTCGTAGAAAGGGACTTCGGTTGTGCAAATTAATAGTAACTTTTTAAGTATTTTAGGATAAATTTTTAGTGGGGGGAAGGATGGGTTATTGTATATATTATTAATAATTATATCAATTATTTTGTGTACTGGAACATTTGTAAATAATCTTTCAACATCAAGTGAAGCGGTAATTTTATTATCTGTTTTTCTTTGGTGTGTGTGTGTGTGTGTGTGTGTGGAGTATCTGTATGAGTTCATGGGTGGATTTTACACTGTATTCACTTGGTAAATAAGGACTTATGAGTTCATTAATTGTTTTGCTTAATTGATATATGTGAGTAGTGACTTGAAAACTTATGGGACGGAAAGGAGAGTTAGGTTTATAGATTTTTACGGTACCGTATAGGTAAACAGATTTATTATCGCCAATTATTATTTTTTTTTTTTGGGGGGGGGGAGGGGGTTAAGGTTATCGTTTACGGAATTATTGACTGTAATAAGCTTGTTTACATGTGCCTTAAGTTGATCAATGGGGTTTCTTTTAACTTTTTTAAATTTCGAAAGATTGTCTAAACTTGTTTGTACTTTTGTGAAATGCAACATGCAAACATTTAAATGTAATATGAACAAAGATCTTGCTGCTAAATTCCCCATTCAGGTTACCCCTCTATAAATCTGGCCCATATCACAGTAGCCTTTTAAGCCTCGTAAGGATTTCGATGCTCTCCGTGCCCTCCAGTGAAGGTCTGGATGGTGCTCTTCCTCCTCGGTCTTTCTATCTTCCTTGACCTCTTCACGCCCATTTTGTGTGGTACCAGCCGATTCTGGTGCCATCGTGTTTTTTTTTTCTGGGCGGGGTGGGGGTGGGGGGATGTCAGATTATTGGATGTTCCACCCTGTCGGTTTCAATTCCTCTGGATTCGTGTGATGTTCTTTCCAAGTTTTATTATTTTTCTATTCAAACATGTGTGGTGTGTTGGTGTTACTTGGGTTGGTTTCTACACTCGAGGATTTTTCTTAATATTTCGGTTGTTTTCATTAATGCCGTGATTTGTATAGTGTCAATCCTTCCTCTGATTGATTGAGTCATTTTAGCTCTCTATCAAGTTCCGTGTATTTGCTTAGTTTTCTGATTCTTTGATATTCACCCTGTGACTGCTGAAACGTCGAAATCTACGATTTTGCAGTTTTTTCTTTCTTGTTGATTATTATCACGCCCGGCCTCTTTGCTTGGACGAGTTTCTCCGTTTGTATTTCCATGTCCCAGAGAATGTTATGGTATTAATTGGCTTCGGTTTGTGTTCATACTATGTGTTTGCATGTCGAAAGTGTAGATGTTTGCAGACTTCCTAGTGGACTGCCTTCTCAATGCTGTCATGTCTGCTTTTGTATTCCTTTTGAGCTAGTTTGCTGCATTCACTTATGTAATTTACTGTTTCGTCTCTTTGTCCACAAAGTCTAGATTTACTGTTTTTCTGGGTTTGTCTATTATAGTTTTTAGTTCGTTCTGATTGCGTTTTTTTGTGGCTGTCAGTAATGATTCCGTTTTATTTTGTTCAAGTCTCCTTTCTGTAGCCATATCCATGTATTTTCGATCGCTATTTCATTCATTAGTCAGTTTTATAAATCGTCCATGTAACTTCTTCCATTCCCATTTGTCTGTTCTCACTTTTTAGTTGCTGCTCTCTACATTGTTCACTTTGGCGATTCTTTGTGCGGCGATAATCAGCTTCTCTGTATTTCGTCGTATGTATTTTTCTAATCCTTTAATTGCATGGTTCACACAATCTTCAATATATACCAGTCTTCTTTCTCCTTCTTTTCTTTTTACATAGAGTCGGTCAGTATTATCTTTTGGTGCGTTGTGATTGATCATTAATTTCATTTTTTATCCATGTATCGGAGTTCTTCTTTTGTCCAGTTTATAAAGGGTCCAGAATAGTTTACTAAATAAACTGCCCAGGTATTTATTTCTTTAATTAGGTTTTATTATTGTTATTATTTATTCACTATGAATGTTTAGGCAAGTCATTATCAGTAATTGCTCACTGACAATAACACGTGATGTTCATTGAAGTATGAGTGACAACAAGTATCCCCAGATTCTAGCAATCTCCGCCTCTTTCGACAACCGACATTTTGCGTTACTGTTACAGCTGCTTACCATTGATTCATCGCTGGCTACGATTGTTGGTATTCTTTGGAATTTTAGTGACAATTAGCCTCCACAACGTTCAAGTGCTCTCTGTGCCCTTCCAGTAGAGGTCTGAGTGGTGCTCTCTCCCCTCGGCCTTTCTATCTATCATGACCCTTCACGACCATTCTATACGGTGCCAGCCAAGGCTGATGCCTGCTACAACATGTGTGTGTTAATATGTGTGTGTATTTGGGGGGATTTTTGTCAGTTTCAGTTCCCTTGGGCTCGTGTGATGTACTTTCTATAATTTTGTTCTATTTCTATTTCAACTTATTTGTGGTTAGTTAGCGTTCATTGTCTATGTAGGTTGGTTTCTGCATCCAAGGACTTTTCTTAAGATTTCAGCTGTTTTCATAATTCCCGTTTGTTGAATGGTCTCAATCTTCCTCTTGATTCCAATTTATCCTATTTTATCTTTTTTTCCAGATTTTTCAGGACTGTTCCCAGTACTTCTATAATTATTGTTATTGCAGTAATTTTCTTCATGTTCTATATTTTTTTCGTTCTTTGTCAAGTTCCATACATTTGCTTCGTTTTTCTGCCTCATTGATTTTCAGCCTGTGATTTGCTGGGATGGTGAAATCTACAATTTGGCAGTTTTTTTTTTCGTTCTTGTTGACTATTACTTAATTACTTGTACTTGTTTCAGTTTGACCCTTTCAGGTTGAGCCGGCCCTTTGATTTGCACCGTCACGGATGAATCCTGCCTATTGCCCCTGGTTGAGCATCAGCTCCACAGATAAGCTGAGCCACCCCTTCTTCGATCGACGTACATCGTAGACTTGAGGGCCAATGAAGGAAGTGAGATCGGCCTTGACTGTGTCTAACCAAGTCTTCAGCTGATCACCATGGCGGTGGCGCCAATGTTGAAGAGGTGAGTGATCGAGAACATTCCTGAGCATAGTTGCGTCAGAACGTTTGCAAAGTGCCCGAACAATCGCAGGCGGTTTCGTTACAGAACCCCTTCAATATGTTGAATGTTGCACCTCAAATGGATGAGGTCATTGTGAACTCGGTCCAGCAGGGTGAGTCGCAGAATCACCCACAAATACCAGCGGTCAAAAACACCTATTCGGCGAATATCCACGGATGCTCCGAATCAGTGCCTGATGGATACGTATCTTCGTACTGATACAGATATCACGCTGACAAGTATCATGGTTCATTTGTGGTCATAATGAAAAAACAAACAATTCTAAACAACACTTCTACTCTAGAAAATAACAATTTTTTCCTTTTAATTTAAGCGTTGTTCTCTTTTGTGCTCCTAAGTAAAAGAACACCCATATTTTTGACAGCGCCACTATTCTAGAAAAGAACTGTCAAATTTATCTGATATTTTGTTCACAGATGTTACTGTTTGTTTGTTCAAAGGATCGTTCTGTCTTTGTTGTCCCTAAATGGATTGCAACGGTCACTTCCGCTGTGAATTGGGTTCTCTTCCTCATTTCCGGTGTTTTGAGTAATTCTGTCAGGAGGATTGGTCAATTTCCGTCGGAAGTACAACACACCATTGGCAAACACATATTTAAAAAAATAACTAACATAATAGTCCGATTTCGCTTTTACTACTACTACTACTACTACTACTACTACTACTACTACTACTACTACTACTACTACCACCACCACCACTACTACTATGTTTATTAACATATCTCTACAACCACACACTGAAATACACCCCAATACAAATATGAAGATAAATGTTTTTTGTTTGTGTGTTATAGAAATCGATATGTTAACAGAATATTTAAATAAGTTAAAAAAAAAGGTTAAATTTCTCACAGAATCTAAAGACACCATTGAATTTTTCCTTTGATTCAATGCAAAGTCACTAGGGGTAATTACAAGTTCGGTTCATAAAATAAATTCTTTTTTATTTAAATAGATTTTCTTCGTTTCATAAAACAAAAAATAAAATTAGGCAAAGTATATCTCAGCGAAGAATGTATATAAAAAAGTTTAAAGAATTTAATTATTTTCATTGGTATATTTAAAATAATTAAATTAAAGCGAATCATCCCGTATTCGTTAAAGCCATTTACCGTTTTACAGCCGTCCATTGAATTATGAAAAGTATTTTTCACAATTTTTGCCTAAAGGTCGATTCGGAATATAACTTTACAAAGTTGACGAAATAGCAGAGAACATCGCTCTTGAACAAACAAAAACAATGAAAATCTTAAATAAAAAGTAACTACTTGTTATTTCTAAAATTAATTTGTTTCAAAACACCACTGCGCTAACAGTTTTGTTATTACTTGCCCTTATATGTTATTTTAAACTTATTTTTTAAGGAAGAAATTGTAAACATAGCTAGAATTAGAAATTATTTTTAGTTAATAAACTTCCGATCAGCAATATATCTACACATCGGTAACGCCTGGTAAATAGCGCTAATATATATATATATATTCCCGAAACAGTTTTTCATGGTAAACAACTGATGATCCCTTAAAATAGTGTTAGAAATAAACTAATATAATAACTGTAAAAAATAAATTGACTTACATGAGTGATTTTCCACTGGAAGACTTGGGACTATAAGTTTAAAAAAAAATTTTTTTAATATAGTTTTAATGGTTGAGAAACTTCCGAGACTATATATATATATATATATATATATATATATATATATATATATATTTCATAACCTCAACCCTTACAAATTTATTCTCTACTACCTCGAGGCTACAAGCCCCCTCCTAAAAGATGTTAAATTTGCGCAGACACCTATACCCGCAGTAGCCCTGATTAATAATTGCATTTTCCAAAGATCTAGACAATGCCCACTCAATAATGACTGTACACATAAAGATGCAATATACGCTTGCACTGTGAAGCAATTCCCTCTCAGTGTTTACTTACTAAGCAACACCTGTACACTTACACCTTCCCCACCCAGTACTCTTACGCATTCTCAACCTTTACCACATCTCAACACCCAAAATATAATTTCCAAACATTAATTATTCTACCACCCCAGTCAATAACAGTTTAATTCAAAATCCCAAGCTGCATATAATAATCTCCTCAAATAATTTATACCTACCCCCAACCAGAACTTAAATACACAGCCCCTTGACGTAACTAATACTATAAATAGTGTACCTAACGCAATAATCACTTCCTTCTAAAACACATACTTACATCGGGACCTCAGCTTTTTCACTAAAAAAACGGATATCCAACCACATTCTTCTTCTAAAAAAAAAACGACCAGAAAACTTGGAATTCCTTAACCAATTTAATCATGAATTTAAAACAGAGAAAAATATTATATATTCAATACGTTGGTCAATCCTAAACAATCTAGATCCTATATCCCAGGATCTAAGTTTTGTTAACTGTGTACATCATAAGCCATGATGATTATCACTGCTGCCAAGACTAAAAATATAATCAACTCTAAAAACGAGTTACTTTCGAGTTCCTTCAGACATTAAAGAAAATATAAATATAGCAATTTTATAGCTCTAACCCCACCGATACAATAATCAACGCCTTTCAGCTAATTGAATGCCAGTATTATAATACCTAACCTTAAGATCCATGCGTTAAAGATTACCCATAACATACTTCAACTCATTTCATCCAAATCCCTATTTCACTACTTATAGAAGACTATACATATTACCTATATCACCTTTAACTTCACAGTTATTATTTCAAATTACATGGAGCGGGTTTGAATCTTTTGAATTTAATGCCCGCTTTTTACCATAAATATACTCCCCCTTAAATTTTTAATTTTTAATTTTAACTTTTAATTTTAATTTTTATTTACTTTTCCCTATATTACCTTGTACTTTCCCACCTCTTCAATTTTTAATTTCACGTAAATACAATCCTTACTGCTTATACACCTCTAATAATCTAAGCTATCCCATCGTCATATATATTTTCAATCCCCACCTCTTTATATATCTTAATTACACACCCAAATAACCATTTATTCTATCTATATTTACTTTGCCCCGCATATATGCTACAAATATTTCCGTATTAGCATACATAAACTATCGTAAACCATTTAATAGCATACATTTCGTAAATTTTCACTTTTCAACTAATTACTTTAATTAGGTTAGCTCATATAAATGGAGGCTACTCCCACTTTCTAGGGTTTTACTCCAGGTCGTCCTAACCTCAACCCCTGAGACCCTGGTGTTTCAGTGTTTTAATGGGTAATTGATTTTAGAGGATTTAGTAGATACTATAGAATGATTGGTTTAGTTAGGGTTAAAAATTTAGCTTTTTTAAAAATCTATTTTCAAATAATAACGATGGTTCGATCTATTGTGCCTACAGTTAATTGAGATTTCTTGTTTTTTGTTTAGAAGTTTACCTCTATCACTAAATATAACTATCTCAAGTTTTACAGTTAGGAATAAGTAACATGGTGAGTTCAAGGAACTACAGATACTAGTTTGTCTAACAGTGTTCAAAATCACTGTAGGTGATTGATATTGCCAGTTAGTTCCCAGTGGTATATATAGAGTGAACTTTTTTTTGTATTCAGAATTATTGAATGAGCATTTATGGTCAGTATATCTTTCTTTGAAAGTATTACTAGCCATGCTTATCTTATTTTACTCCATTTCATTTTATTTAATTTTATATTTGATTCTCAATGGTCTCAAAGCTAACCACGTGACTTTCCACATTTTAAATTTCCTTTCTTTTCTTTTCTTCCCTATTTCATTCTTCCCAAATATGATCTGAGATTAAGATCGGATTCTAACTCTGCCTGATGAGATCTCAGTTTCTAAGAGCTGTTGATCGATAACATCGACATGCCAGTGTCGCAAATTTTGTACACGTCTGTATAAATAAAAATAATCATATATATATATATATATATATATATATATATATATATATATATATATATATCCCATGTAATTTCATTACTATTATCTTTATTGATCTTACTGATGAAGTGATGTATAGTTGCATAATAAGTGGTTATGTCTCCCATATTGACTGGATATATGTGTTTAAAAAAAAAATAATACTAAAATTTGATTTTTTTTCTTAAATAGCTTCTGTATGTGATGTTATAAAGGGCGCTGATGATAATACCTTTTGGAGTCATAAAAAGTATGATACAAAATAAAATTTTCCAAATTGTCTTGGAAACGATCGTACGCTATAATTGTTCTGTTTGAATTCTTGGAACTGGTACAAATAATCTTGTAATTTTGTTTATGGCAACTTAATTTACATATATATATATATATATATATATATATATATATATATATATATATATATATATATATATATATCCGAGTTTTTAGTTAAATCATTTTGTTAGTCACCATACAGCCCTTTGCCCAGTAAAAAATCATAATTTTATTCCGTTAATTGGAAACCACATTGAATAATCGGGTTCGTTAGTGGTTATCAGCAAATGTCCCCCAAACAATTTCAAATGAAAATGAATACTTATTAAATAAAACCGTTCTCTTTAGTACAGTCTCTTTCAGATCCATATTTCAAAACTTCTCAAAATAAAATTCTTACGTCGAAAGCCATCCAATGATTAACAAAACATTATAGTTAAACACCAGAAAATCCACATAAACATTGTTTGTTAATGCATTATTATCCAATTGTTTTATATCCATCAATTTTCTTTCTTTGTCTATCTGTGACGGTTAAATAAAACGAAAATATTAGACCGGAAAGTAGCTTTAACTAATTTCCGGTTTATTGTATTTACCTCCCTTTATCTATCAGTTAAATTAAATTAATATTTTTAGTAATTGCTTCTAATTTTAAATAAAACCTTAAGTAACTCAATAATTTGACAACTATGAGTTATTTTCTTTTTCTTTTAAAATTACTCTATTCATTTATCAATTAAATTAAACGTTTTTATTTACTTTACACACACACATACACGCGATACTTATATATTAGGTAGATTTATAAATAATGCCCGTTTTATGATCTTTGATTCAATACAAACCGAATTAACAAACTTTAATTAATTGTATATTCGCCATTCTTGTCAATGTTGGATGTTCTCTTTCACTTGTTTGTCTTCAGTGAATTTTCTGTCTTGAAATGCATTCTGTAAAGACTTAAAGAGGTGAAAATCAGTCGGGCGAAGTTAGGGAAGTATGGTTGTATGAGGTAGAATAAACCACCCAAGTTGCAAAATTTTGGCGTGTACAACTTTTGCAGCATGTGATCTTGCGTTCTCATGGAGGAAGACACTCTTTTTCGTATTGACAAGTGTCGGGCGACTTTTATAAGATTTTCGTCCAAACGCTGCAATTGCTCAAAGTTTGCATGTAGTGTTTGGCTGCGGCCTAAAAGTCTATGATCGCTAATGCCTCGAGTATCCCACCAAATGCACAGTAAACATTTTCTTCCATGGATATCAGGGTTTGTGGTCCAAAGAAAGAAAGGTAGTATGGAAATATGCGTTATCATTTTGGCATATTATATTTTGTAATCCGATAGATATAAAACTACTATCATTATTGTGTAAAAATTCAAAACTACAATGAATAACAAAAGACGCTCCCATCATCATCTAACGTAAACCTTAAACTTGGCTCTTATTCCCTAACCAAGCATCTGGCAAAATTCGCACTTAAACAATGCAATATACCTCGCCACTGCATTATCAACTCTGACCCCGGTTAAGTACTTCTTACTTTTGACTGCCATTTATCCATGTTTCCATTTTTCGTTTCCTTTTTTTTCTTTTTCTTTTGGACTTGAAAATGACCATGTTGTAGTCAGCTGCTGGTAAGCAACCCCGTGTTATTGTATTTCTACAGATAGTGGTGGTGGTGGTGGGGGGGTTCTTGGGAAGAAACTTTCTTCATAGAAATATTGTTTTAATATTTAGTTTGTAAAAGTAAAGGAAAAGAAATGATTACATTTATTCAATAAATATATGAGTCAACCTTTGAAAAAATATGATTTAAATTTAGAAGTTCATGAAAATATTTTTCAACCACAAAATCTAAAAAGCCTACATTGAGAACATCATGAAGTTTGATCGGATGTTCTGCTGGCTTGGCAAGCCGAGAGCAGGCTCAAGGGGTTTCCTCAAATAGTGGCGATGGAGAGGCACCTGTAGAGCCAAATCAATTCACGATGGTCCCCGGTGTGATGTATGATTAATGAACCGATGCTGTTGATGAAGTCCCATGTGATGTGATGTGATGTGTGTGTGTGTGTGTGTGTGTGTGTGGTGGGTGGGTGGGTGGGGGGGGGTTAAATCGCTCCTCGTCTCCACGGGGATCGGTTGAAAAACAAATCTGTCGAAAAGACCGGCGTATTTTGATCGCTTCCGGTCCTCCACTGACGCTGCTACATGTTCGGGGTTTGTCGCCGATTCCGCCACTGGCGAAGGCGCAAAAGTATCAACACAAGTCACATCCCAGATTAGCAATTTGTTGTCAAAAAAATAACTTTAATATTTTGTACATGTTTTTAAGAGATTTCGTTCAAAATTTGAAGATAATCAAAAGTTGCTTTTTAGTTCTACGAGTTGAAATTAAACACATTTATAAAAATCAATTCCAAACGTTTACAGTTTGTATTGTTGTATCGTATTTCCATTTACTTGCATCCCTACGAGGGCAGGGTTAGATACAAGGTCAGTTTTTAATGTGAGAAAATCCAGCTCCCCTAAAAGAGGCACTCTTGTTATTGGCAATATAATAACATTATTATTTAGTCCGACTAATATGAAATATTTTTAAATACTCACCTAAAAATGCAAATCAGCAAGGGAGGATAACTCATTTTGAATTAAAGAATATAATGGGAGTTGTCGACAGTAAGTTTGAAAATGTGCAAACAAATAAAAATTAAAAACTAAAATCACTTTATTGAATCCCGGGCAACGCCTATGTCTCTCTCGCTCATATATATATATATATATATATATATATATATATATATATATATATATATATATATATATATATATATATATAGGAAAATGAAAAAGGAAAACCAAAAAATAGATGTTTTTTATGTGTACATCAACGTTTCGTCTTTATTTATAAGACTTCATCAGGATGATAAAATAGAGAAACATGTCATGCAAGTACAGATACATGTAGGGTAGACATATTGGGAGGAAAATTATGTCTACCCTACATGTATCTGTACTTGCATGACATTTTTCTCTATTTTATCATCCTGATGAAGTCTTATAAATAAAGACGAAACGTTGATGTACACATAAAAAACATCCATTTTTTGGTTTTCCTTTTTCATTTTCCCATCACGTCGGATTACCTTCATCCTTCTCTTCCCATATATATATATATATATATATATATATATATATATATATATATATATATATATATATATATATATATATATATATATATATATAAGGTTAGTAGGAAAGAACCCCAGCAGAGTGTTCAATTATTAAGAAAATTTTTTTAATTAATTTACTTTCATTTATTTACTATATTCTTAATTTTTAAAATATATTTTTTACTATTCTTTCCGAATTACTAAAATTTAATATGTTGATTTTTAATTCAAAACCCTACGGTTCTTTGAGGATTTATCTCCGAAAGTATATTTTATTTTTTAAACGAAAAACTAAGCCTGTTTTTTATTTATTTATTTATTTATTTATTTATTTATTTATGGTGGTGTAGTCGTTCCATGATTTATTGTAGGGTATTGACACCCAATATTACTTCACAATTCTAATTTTTCCCCTTTTTTTCTTTTCAGGTGACGGAGGTTAGGGTCATTTTTTATTTTTTATTTTTGGAACTTTTAAATTTTTATCATTTTTTAGATTTTAATTTATAGATTCTCTGACTTGAAATGAAAAGAAGGCGATCGGAGGTTACGCTACTGAGAGTCACAGATCAAATAAAAAGAGAGTTGTTTTTGCTTGCCCACGAAGTATATATCGTCAAAATTTGCGGGTAGAAATGGTGAATTAATGAATTTAAAAAAAATGGAAATAAAGTTGTAGATTGAAACATTGTAAAAAGGTTACACGGGTCACGAGCCGCTATTTTCCGGGAAGACAGATATAAACAGAGGCTGAAGAGTGTCCGGCATAGGAGACCAACTATAGGTCCCCTTTGTTTGCATTTGAAACCGATAGTACCGATGTTGTTCCGATCGTCTGTAATATATATATATATATATATATATATATATATATATATATATATATTTTTATTTTATTTTATTCCATCAGTTGCGACAAAACAAGTTTTGTTTCATTGGTGCAAATAGCGACCAATTCATCGGGCTGGCGATGGAATTCAAATGGCATAAATTTTAACTTCACTCTAACGGGAGATTGAAAATTGAAAATACATTGGAGGGAGAGGGGGACAGAGTTGGGGCTTTGTCTATAACGGTGACATGGGACATGAGAGGGGAGGGGGGAGGACCCCAACAAGTCGTGTTTCAAATTATTACGTGGGAGGTTTTTCACGTGTCTGTGCTGTGATGATCTCAATTTCGGTCGGGGTGGGAGGAAGGGAGATGGAGCGACGGCCAGAGTGAGTTAAATTTAAAATGAGAATAAAATTATGATTATAACCGTCATTCCTATTTTATTTTAATTCTAATAAGTAATTATCATGTGGATAAAAATGTTTGATAATTTAAATTTTAATCAAAAAAATATATATTTTGCTCTGAATTTTCATTGAGCACTCTCATAAACCCGGTTTCAACTTCCTTCGGATTCATACCCCCTGGATATTTGTAACAAGTTAATTATATATATATATATATATATATATATATATATATATATATATATATATATATATATATATATATATATATATATATATTATTGTTTATTATCTATGTACGTATACGTTTCGTCCTTAATAATCGGGACTCATCAGCATAGAGATATGACTATCCCCGGATTACTAGTATTTTGCAAGTCAAATCCAACGCCTTAACCACTTGGCCCTTAGGGAACAGCGAATAAACGGTGGTAATTTTAACACTTTATACAGCGGCTTGCCGTCATAGAGCGTTCGACTTTTTTAATGAAAGAAACGATGCATTTAAAGCTAGCGTCGTCATGTTGTGTTAATACTACACTTACAGTGCTCTACTAGATGGTTTTTTTTCTAGGAGCTACAAATAATAAATATTTGTTATTGTTTATTATCTATGTACGTATACGTTTCGTCCTTAATAATAGGGACTCATCAGCATAGAGATTCATATCTCTATTCATTACCTGTCATGCGATTCGAAACCCCGGATTACGAGTATTTTGCAACTCAAATCCGACGCCTTAACCACTCGGCCAAGTCGAACAGCGAATGAACGGTGATAATTTTAACACTTTATACGGCGGTTTGACGTCATAGAGCGTTGGACCTTTTTAACAATAGAAAGTTAGATTCCAGTAACCATGTCTTTATTCACCTTTCAAAAATCAAAATACTTGACGGACCGTTTCGTCGGCACATGAACAACCATAATCTAGAGCTATATATCCTGGACTCTCTATAAGTACTATACGCTCTGGTGTTAACGGCTAAGAAAAAAATTCTATAAAAAAAGGAAGAGGAGAAGAGTAACACCTATGCCGCTGATATTAACTAACATTCGACACATACATCGACGCAGGGGAAAGAGAAGGGGGGGAGAGGAGGGGAATGTAAGTATGGTGTTATGGTAGAAAAACAGAAAAACATTTTTACTTTTTAGTTATTGTCCACCTAATGTTGTTTTTTCGGATCATGATTTTAGCTAAAATAGGTGATATGTGGCAGACACCTATTTATTGTTTGAGATTGTTAGATTCAGAAATAAAAGCTAATTTAAGAAATCGGTGAAGATTTTTATTGCGTATTGGTTTTATTAGTGTGCCTAGAGTTATATTGGACTTGTGGCTGAAATCTAACATACGGAAGAAATGGGCGCTTTGAGGTTGTGTACAGTATATTTAACTTTCACCACAACTATTTTTCTTCGTTGATTTAAAAATATTTTGTTCTTATTTCGATTAAACTTTTAATTTTATTTATAGAATCAAAAATGAATTTTATTGTATTAAAAAAACAGTTGCTTTACCGTTCTAGAATTTGTGACAATGGCGTCATAATTGACGACACAAGATCCTAATAATATATTTATACGAGAATACCGTGACCCGTTGGGTCACGACCACTGCCCTTAAACTATGATATATCTGTTACGAAATTATTCTTGCATGACTAAAAATAAGAAGTATCTTAACTTCTCTACTATGCTTATGGATAATATAGAAGTAAAGAGATTAGATTTTGCTATCTAATTTACCTAGGTGTTTATGGTGTGTACGAACACACTATGTAAATTATATGAAAAGAGAGAGAGAGAGAGTCACTCTTTCTAAAAGTATTCACAGCGACATTAAAAGCTTTTAGAGTGGTTGAATCAACACACAATGAGAGAGGGTGGGAGAAATACATAGATAGCGAAGTGAGAGATGGATGACTTGCTCAGTTATTAGAAGTAAAAGGGATTTTTTCAAACATAACTCAATCCAAGAACTAAAGAGTAGTTTAGCCTATATTTTGTGTCATAAAGATATATACGAAAACAGCTTTTAGGAAACAAGCGTTGATTAACTCAGCTTTAGTATAATAATAGATGTCGATAAAAAGTTAATTAGTTGTATTATGTATGAGGGGAGGGGCTCCCGTATCTAATAGAAAACACACACACAATTCTTGTGTTTGTGTGCGTGTTTTAAAAAAGGGAACACGATTGTAGATGGTCACCAACAGTGTTGAACTGCGCATACCCTGACATATGTTTGTTGATTAATGACGTACTTCCGGTTGACTGACATAATCAATTAAATACCAATGTAAAACTTATCACACCCACCATATGGCGATCGCTAACGCGACCGAAAATAGTTCGCCTCTCGATTTCTTTTAGGTTTCCTTTTTTACGCTTTTTTACATTTGTTTTTTTAGTCTGTATCATATTGCGATCTTGCTAAGAACGTGTAAAAACATTTATCTTACTGATTAGCGTAGCTATTTTTGGAAGCACTCATTTATGGGCAATATCTTCATGGTGAACTTAAAAGAACAGGTGATATGAAAAATTGGTGGGATTCTCTTCTTTTGTTAAGCTGGTATGATGCAGTCGCCTAAACGCCCACCGTCGGCATAATATTAAAGGTGAAAGTTTAGTTAGAGAGAATTAAGTTTAAAAAATGAACTTGGCGACAGATGGTGCGAATCATCGGTCAGAGTATAACTGTCGCAATCAAATAAATTTGGATGATTAACAATCTTGTGCTTCTACAAAACAGGACCCATATCGATACGAATGTTTCCGATTGCGATTTACTGAACAAACCGGAAATGACCGTAGCAGTTTACGTTTTGAAGGTCGCGAGAAAATGTAATAAGGCAGATGACACTAAGCATACAAATGCAAATACAAAACGATTAGGTTATGATTAGTTTATTGTTAGGTTAGGGTTAAAAAATATTATCCCTAAAAAAAAAAATAATAAAGTTAAAAAAAAAAATTCCTAAGAAAAAGAAAAGAAATAAAATGATTCACATTTTAAGATAATTATTACAACCATTATTAACCTTAAGTCAGAAAAAAGTGAAAAGTTGGGAATTTTCGATCTGTTTCATAAATAGCAATCGGAAACATTCGTATCGATATGGGCCCTGTTCCGGAGAAGCACAAACATCTAGTGTGGACTACATTTTAGCTGGATGAACGCAAAAAAATAACTAAATAAAAATAAATAATTTTTACTTAAATTTAGATATACCAATAGGTAAAAAAATGTAATGACCGTAGTCAAAGGTGACTCGAAGGCTCTCTTTTCATTGGCTGCGAGACCAAGATGTAGAGATGCCCCCCCCCCTCATTTCCCTGGATTATTCCACTACTTGATGCTCACCTTATAATGCTAGGTGTTTAGCATGGAAGCATCACGTGTCATCTTTTTAGTCTTTGGTATGACTCGACCGAGGATGGAACCCCGACCTCCCAACCCATTAGCAAACACTCTGACTGTTTAGAATTAACCAAAATCTGTCTCTTTCTGTGCACATCAACAGCATATAACAATTAGTAATCTATATTTTAAAAACAAACTTAAATATTATCTTATATTATTTTATAAGTATGTCCTCGGCCATCTTTACTGAATAAGTTGACAGTTTTTGCTATTTCTTTAGATTTATATAGTCTCTCTTTATCTTCTAGTTTGGCCATGATTATCTCCCTTTGATGGCTAGAATCGTCTGCTCAGAAATGTAAAGACTTGTACATTTTATTGGACTAACTATTGAGAATTGTGTCCCCCGATTAACAAGAGGGCCTTGTTTCATGATGTTCCTACGTATGTGGCAGTCATTTTCTATAAAATAACCAAAAATATGTGTTACTATCCTGAAAGACGTGGAAAGGTTTTACTGGTGAAATTAACGCTCGGTTGCAATTTAAACCTGTTGAATACCTTTTTGTTAAAGTTGCTAATATTTTTACGAGTTGTGCATTTTGTATAGGTAAGATGTTTAATCAACCCTGATGATCGAATTGAACTGGTTAATTTGTGGTGATCATATTCCAAGGCCTTTTAGTATATATATATATATATATATATATATATATATATATATATATATATATATAATACATGCGTCGTTGAAGACCACGGAGTTTTCTTTCTTTGCTATCTTTCTGGTTAATTTCTCGACGCGGCGAGCGATTCGTCGGTTTTCCGGTGTCGATTGGTGGATTATGGCGCCTAACGTTGTATCGTGGGCCATTCCTCGAGCGGTTTCGGTCTCGCGACTGTCTTCAAGAGGCTGTGTCTTATTATTAGTAAAAAGCCGTATTTATAGTTTTATTATTAGTTATATATCTATTAATTTGCATATATATATATATATATATATATATATATATATATATATATATATATATATATATATATATATATATATATATATATATATATATATATTCGTTTATTTATTTATTTATGTCAATAATATAAACTATACTCCACCAATTAACACCGGAAAAACCGACGAATCGCTCGCCGCGTCGAGAAATTAACCAGAAGGATAGCAAAGAAAGAAAACTTCGTGGTCTTCAACGACGCATGTATAATAAATGACTTGCTGCCGATATATATATATATATATATATATATATATATATATATATATATATATATATATATATATATATATATATATATACGATTTCCGTAAGGATGAAACGTATACGTATGTAGATAAAAACAACTGTTTATAATTAATTATTTGTTGCCCCAAAACTAGGCTGGGCTCTGTAGCGTTAGTATTAACACAGCTGTCATCGTGGCTACAATGCAATGCTTCTTTCAAAAGTCGAACTCTCTACGATAGCTGCATTAAAAAAGGACTAATCCATCGCTGATTTGCCGAGTTGTTTACAGGGGCCATGAGGGAAATGACGTTGGAATTTGAGTTTGAAATATAATTTGGGTTCAGAGGTTCGAGCCCGGCGACCCGTGTAAATAATTTTTCTCTACACTGACGATTCCCGTAAGGATGAAACGTATTTTCGTATGAAGATAAAAACAAATATTTATAATTAATTACATATAGCTAAATAAACAGTGATAATTTTAACACTTATTTCGGCGGCTTGACGTCATAAGAGCATTCAACTTAATGAAAGGAACGATGCATTTATAGCTAGCGACAGCATGCTGTGTTAATACTACACTTACAGTGCCCATCTAGAGGGTTTTCTAGGGGCATATATATATATATATATATATATATATATATATATATATATATATATATATATATATATGTGTGTGTTATTTTCATATAAAAAAATCTGAAATTTGACATCTCCTTTTTTTCAACTAACCGTACAAAAAATAATGAAAAATATTAAGTAAGTTTGTTATTTTAATATTGCCGTGGGCTCTGCCTTTGAGGAATCTGTGACCCAATAGGACTTCTGCTCTCTGACCGGACTATTAACGAAATGTTGATGACTTTATTTCTTATGAAGAGACTTAATAAAATTTGTTGCAGAAACATACGTAAACTGAAACTTTGTTGATGTCGAACTTTTAGAACTTGTATTATGAATATGTCATAATTTTGTATCTTTCTAAGTTGTTGTATATAAGCTCTGGTTGACCAAAAGTCATAATCAAAGTTGATTTAATACCTGCAGTATTCATTGGTATTTGAATTATTTAATTTACTTCACCTTTCATCTCTGCAACTTTGCGGTGTTGTTTCCTTTTTTAATTAGGAGACGAGCTAAGTCAAAGTATTTGACTTTACTTATCTTATATATCATGGACGGCGGCACCGGGGATGGGGAAGGGGGGGGGGGCTCAAGCCCCACTTTACGGTCATCAATAATGAAGTTATATATGCATGTGTTTAACCGCCCCCCAACTTTTTAGGAGAGCCCCCCCCCCCTCCACACACTTTTATAACTGTCCCGCCGGTCCTATATATATATATATATATATATATATATATATATATATATATATATATATATATATATATATATATATAATAAAAAGTTTTATTTATACAAATATAGGTTAGCTACACATCCAGAACATGTTTCAGTCAAAGCTTTAATAAGTTCGACATATGAGGTCAACAAGTTCTGTCTTCAGGCTTATATTTTGTGGAATAAAGTAAATTACTATCCGTAAGGGTCACGTGACTAAATTCAAAATATTTTTAACATACTTATCGTTAAACTTTTATATATTTAAATTTCCAATTGTCTGTGTTGCTAGAGTCAGATATTGCGCGGTTGACACGATGACTTGGTGTGGGGGATGGAATCATATCGTTTTCTGATAAAGTCACACTAGCAGGAAGACTTGGATGAGAAACCCTATGTGCTTTTCTTGCATCGTGTCGCGAATTCTTCAAAGTCTTGTTGATACGTATAGTCGTAGTAGTGACAGTAGCGGCGACGGTGTGTAGAGCTGATCTGTCTCTGTCTGTTTCTTCTCTTCGTAATAGCCATAGTCGTAGTCGGGTGTACGTAAATCATAAAAGTTGCGTCTCGTCGTCGCAATTAAAACGGAAACGCTCTGGCTTTTAATATTATTTTTTATGTATAATCGATGTGGCACGCTTACTGTGAAATAGCATTTTTATTAACTAAACCTACTTATTGAATTGCCGCATCTTAATAATATCTATTAGTGTTTATTTGAGATGTAGAAAGTGTTCAATTGGCTGTTGTCCATTCTAAGTGCCACAAATCTATTTGATCTGAAAGAAATGTATCAGCATCTGAAGACAATTTTAGACTCTGAATCTGGTGCAACTTGGCGTCCATATTACCTTAGGAATCGGCTCGGGAAATTGTATTCTTAATCCTTAATTCTGTGAATCAGGTCAGCCAGTCACCAGGTTGAATTGTCTGCTAGGACACTTTGGCTCCTAGTAATTAAAACGGAAACACTCTGTTTTTTTAAAAAATATTCTTGTATTGATGACAGATGAAAGTATCTAAAACGCACGGCCGGAGGTGGATGAGCTCCCCTAGGATTCTTGTAGGGTGGAATGTGAAGAAACTTGAATGTACTCAACGACACTGCATCGGAAACAGAGCGTTTAGTGCAGTACCTCTCAGGAGTTCCAGATTCCATCCATCCAGCCTTTTAGAGTTTATTTTTATTCAATACTTTCCATCTTTTTAGTGGTCATCTAGTATTTTCTTCTTCATTGTTACTCTTATAATGTATATATATATGTTTAACATAGTTCACCCCAAACAAGGCAAGTTGCCACTGTAGACGTAAGGGGCTACTGAGAATTAGGGTGAAAGTTTTGGGGGTCATCCTAAATTGGGAGCTGTGCAGGGATACACGACGTTGCCCGGGAGCATTGATAACAAAATAGAAGAGTTAGAAAAAAGTGTGTGTCATTTTTAGCCCCCTCTCCCTCTCTCTCTCTTCCTGTCTGTCTGTCTCTCTCTCTTTTTCTGTCTGTCTGTTTCTCTTTCTGTTTCTCTGTCTCTCTCTATTTGACAACTTATAGAAAGAAAGAGAAAATGCGCCATCAGAAGCTGACAGACGTTTTGAATTCGTTTCAATGTTTTTTTTTTATCACTAAGAATGAAAGAAAATGATTTTTCTGACACCCATGCACTGATTTGGTCCGGAGTGACCCTCTAAATGTAAGAATATTAGTTTTTGTAACATACCCCGCCTAATAAACCGGTATTGTCCGGGCCTTCGGGTCTGGATTTACGCCGGTCTATCGGTTGTCCGTCCTGTGCAGTTCTAGGAGGTGCACCCTCCCAGGTTTTGCCTTCTCACCCTTTGAGAGGGGGTTAATTCATTGCTAATCGCCTGAGGCGCCCCTACCGGGGAATGCCGACGGGGCTGCCCAGGCAATTTTTAAATAGCCAGAGAGTGCTCAAATTCTCGAGCGCTGTTTTTTCTCACTTTCCCGACCTTGTGTCACATCTTACCTTGTGGGAGGAAGATAAATAGAACCAGGTTATGGCTGATGAAACGAGACTATCTACCCCGTGGATTAAATAAAAGGGTTCAGTTCGAAATTCTGTATAGATTCCCGAGTTCGACATAAAGATTCCCGTGTTCGATAAGATACACCTGAAGAAGACCGGAGATTAAATCGACCGAAACGTTGTAAAAATAACAATCAAGATGAGAACAGTACGGACTACTGTTCTCATCTTGGTTGTTATTTTTACAATAATCCAAATAATACAAATTATAAGTCTTCATCTCAAACATCTCGAAACATGGTTTACTTAGAACACAGAAGCAATTTCCGTTTATTCGTAAATAGCTGAGATTTTGTGACAAGTTGAAAAAAAAATCTATTCCTCTGTTACCCTTCGAAAAATTAAAAGAATATAAGTAGAAATTGGGGAATATTCTTGCTAATACGCATTGTTGGTGTATAGAAATTAGAATTATTAAAAGTAATAACCTGGCTGGATCATTCCATCAAGATACCGTTTTAACATCACACCGATCGACTTCAACAAAAAAGTGACTAAAAAGTGATTTAAAAAAAGGTATGCGACAATGTCTTTTAACTTTGAAGAGGACGTGTATCTTCGAAAACTTAAGGTTCAAAAGTTAAAAAAATACATTTCATGGTGTTCTAACGGTTATTATTTTAAACAATTAAATTTCGAGACATCAACAATGCTTATTAACAAGACCATTCCCCAATTTTTACTTCATTCGGTGTTGCGACACGCAACCTTTTTTTTTTTATCTGTGACATTTCATCCATTTTAAAATCACACGCAAGAAGAGACTAAAAAAGTAACTAAAAAAGTGATTAAAAAAAGGTATGAAACAATGTCTTTTTACTGATGAGGGCATATATCGGCAAAAAATGCATTGTGTGGCTTTCGAACGGTTATTATTTTCAATAATTCAAATTTCTAAAGCAATATAGTTTTAACATTTTTTTGATCTAATATATTATTACAATAATATAAAAAAAATGGCTTAGTGGAATGAATGTAATGAAACTTATTTACTTGATTGTTATGGTTCTGACCGGCCGGAGAGACAAACAGCACTTGTTGGACAATAACTATTACGTTTCAACATTGATATTGCAACCTTGTTAGAGACAAGATTGTTGGTAGAGGAGGGCTCTGGATATGTATTTTACTGGATCGGTAAACCGGAAGGAGAACGACACGACCATGGCGTATGATTTGCTCTTAAGAATGGGTTGTTTCTAAACTCGAGAATCTTCCTTGTGGTCGAAATGAGCAGCGATATGCAACTCTTATTTCTGTTTATGCTCCTATATTAGACAGCCCACCTGAGCTTGTAGGTTAATTTTATGAAGATCTTAAAAGAGTTATCCTGACTGCTTCGCGAAATGATCAAATTGTTTCGCTGAGGGATTTCAATGCGAGGGTGGGTAGAGAATATCAAACATGGCGTCCACTAGGACGGTATGTAGTTGGAAGTATGAATAAGAGTGGGTTACGTTTACTGCAAATGTGTTCAGAGCTGGATTTAGTGATAACTAACACGTGTTTCCACCTGAAACAAAAGTATGAGAACACATGGATGCATCCACGATCCAAGCAATGTCATTTGATCGATTACGTCATCATCCATAGATGCGACCTGTAGGACGTCTGCAAGGTTCGAGTCAAAAGGAATGCCGAGTGCTGGACAGATCATCGTCTGGTGTGTGCTGACATGAGATTCGTAATTAGGCCGAAGAGGCGATTAAGTAATATCAAGTGTCCTCCTAGAATAAATGTTGCAAAGCTGAAGGATGAGAAACTGCCCTAGACCTATAGAATAAGCTTGAGCAGATATCGTTTGATCGTATGTGGGAGTGTTTTAAGAAGTGTGTTTATGAAAAGGCAGTAGATGTTCTTAGGCTAACAAAGATAAAGCATCAAGATTGGTTTGATGATAATAATGCTCACATCATACAACTGCTAAAGAAAAGGCATGAACGCATCAAAGGTGGATTAATCGCTGTTTGTCACTGCAGGATCTGAAATCTGTGGAACAGTCATACTTAGCTATTAAATCACAGTTCCAGAGAGAATTTAGACGAATGAAGTATGAATGGTGGCGATAGAAAGCTTGTGATAGTCAGCATGCTGCTGATGTTAAGGACAGTAAAACAATGTATGACCTGATGAAGACAATTTATGGTCGTAGCCATTCTAGTGTAACGCCATTAAAATCCAAGGATGGCACAGAGTTGATTAGGGATCGAAGCAAGCTACTTTATAGATGAACAGAGCATTATACTGATCTGTTCACTAATCCATCGATAGTCAGTACTGATGTGATAGATAGTTTGTCTCAGAGGGCTATCATTGCCGTAATGGATTCTGTCCCTGCACGCAAGGAAATGGAGGAGGCTATATGGCAGTTGAGATGCGGAGCACCTGGTGGAGATGGTATACATGTGTACTAGTCCTTTGCTGTGGTGAAAGACCAATGGCAGAGCAAATTAAGGGGGTGATTGACAACATCTGGGTTAACAGGCATGTTTACCAAGATTGGTGTGACTCCATTATGGTCTCTTTGTACAAGGGCAAAGGGAGGAAAGATAAGTGCAGCAATTATCGAGGCATCTCTCTATTGAATGGGTCAGGAAAGGTATTTACCAGAATCCTGTTGAATCGCCTGAATGCCTACATCTGTCCTTTTTTGCTTCCTGAGAGTCAATGTGGCTTTAGAAGAAGTAGGAGTAGCACTGATCTGATGTTTATGGCACACCAAATACAGAAAAATTATATCGAACATTGTCTTGACCTATATAAGGTCCTTGTTGATCTGACGAAAGCGTTAAATACAGTTAATCGGGATGCTCTGTGGAAGGTATTGGGTAAGTTGGGATGCCCTCCTAACTTTGTTAGACTCCTATGTGAGTTGCATGACAATATAAAACCACGTGTCAACTGCAATGGTTGCCTCTCTGAACCCGTTGTGGCTGACAATGGTGTTAATCAGGGTGATATACCTGCACCTACTTTGTTGTAACTCTGTCATTGGCTTTCAATAACTGTGACAAAGGTGTGTATCTTCGATTTTGCACATCGGGGCGGCTGTATAACTTACAGCATTTTAAGACTTCGCCAAGGACATTCTCCACTTTTGTTCGAGATTTGCTTTATGCAGATGACGTGGATCTTGTAGCTCACTCGCAGAGTGATATGCAGGATATCATTACATGGGCGTGTAAAATAATGGGTCTCACAATAAGCTTGACTAAGACAAAGGCTATGTTTGCCCTGGCCCCTGGAAACCTGTATCAGGAACCGGATATATTTGTGGAAGGTCACAGACTGTCTGTAGTGGATCTGTTTATGTATCTGGGTTGTGTTATTTCGAGGAATGGGTCGTTGGATGCTGAGATAAGTAGACGTATTCAACAGGCTGGTGTGTCTTTTGGTCAGTTGGAAAAGCGGGCTGGAAACTAAGATCACTGTGTATGAAGTCTGTGTTGTATCAACTTTGTTATATGTTTGTGAGAGATGAACCAGTTACAGAGCTTATATTTGCCTGCTAGAGCGTTTCCAGCAGAATTGCCTTAGGCACTTGTTTAACATCCGTTGGGATAGCTTTACCCCTGACACCGAAATGTTGGAGCGAGCTACTGTTCCAAGCATTAAGTCTCATATAAGAAAATACAGACTTCGTGGGCTGGTCATCTTGTTCGACAGACTGCCGAAGCAGGTGATTTATGGGGAATTAATTCAGAATACTCGCCCATAGCACAAACCGCGTAAGCGATTCAAAGATTGTCTCAAAGACGATTTAAAGTGCCTTGGAATTGATGTTGGAAGATGGGAGGAGATGGCTGTAGATAGGTGAAGGTGGAGGAAAGTGATTTTTGAAGGCACTAAGCTTTTTGAAAAGAATAGAACGAAACAGCAGCAGCTGAAGAGAGCAGTGAGGAAGAGAAGAGACGTAACACCCCCAGCACATAATGAAATATGAAACAGCGAATATGGCAAACATGCAATTTGGTAACTATGTCACGTGCTGGTTTGTTGAATCACCAACGAGTGCATGTGCTGCAAAATCAAGCACGGAGAATAGGGTGGCTTCATTTATGTCATCCCTTCAGATTATCCCAACACCTGTGGTATTGTTTGTAAAGGTCTAGCAAGCCTAAAGAGCCATATCTGTGCTGCTCACTGGGAGGTTTTACTCTAATATCACTTTAATAAGCAAAAAGTGGTCATATTTGAAATCGAATTGACAGCCACCATATATATATATATATATATATATATATATATATATATATATATATATATATATATATAGTTATTCAGAATAGCCTCATCGATTAGAGCGTCTGGATTTGGAGTTAAAGGTGAACCTTATTCCATGCGACCGATACCAAATAATTTTCTATACACTGATGATTCTGAAAGGATGAAACGTATACGTCTGAAGATAATTATATGTATATATATATATATATATATATATATATATATATATATATATATATATATATATATATATGAGTTACCTATCTAAAAATACTTCTCTAGCTACTCATATCTGGGATCTTATAAATAAAAATATTGGATTTAAACTCAAATGACAATTGATTAAAAAATGAAATCCTATACACCATTAGACAGATACTGTTCCCTATGTAGACATGAAGCCTTCATAATCATTAAATATAAGGGTCCTCTATTAAATAAAAAAGATGAAATATTATCTTTTTGCTTACATAAAACTTGGTACAAGTTCAACAAATTTAAGGTCTCTTAATTTATCCCCCCCCCCCAAAAAAAAGTGATACACCAGCCTCGGCAGATACCACACAAAATAGTTGTGACGGGTCAAGAAGGATTGGAAGACCGAGGAGGGAGAGTACTAACCAGATCTCCACTGGAAGAGTGCAGAGAGTACTGGAGCTTTGGGGAGGCTTATTGCCACCCAAATCCCAGAGGAGACCAATGGTCATTGGTAGGCGGCTATTGTGATACCGCAAAGTCATTTGCTGTGGTTATCGAAAAGAGGTGGCGAGTACTGGAAATCTGGAGAGGCTTTTTGTCACTCAGACCCCAGGGAACACCACCGGTTGTTGTCGGTGAGCAATCACTAACGATGACCTGTGTGATAACTTCTAGTGAGTACAACATAATAATAATAATAATAATAATAATAATAATAATAATAATAATAATAATAATAATAATAATAATAATAATAATAATAATAATAATAACAATCCATAAATATAGTAATAACAATAAAATCGTAACTAGAACCATAATAGGATAGAAAATATTCAGTCTGAAAAATAACAGCAAAGAAAACAATTACAAAAATCACAAATGCGATAACACATGAGAGGAAGTTACATAAAGATTTTGTAGGAACAATCACAATAAAACAAACAAAACAACAGAAAACAAAAACAGAAAGAAAAAAAACGAACAATACTAGAGGCACATAGAACTTTACATATCATCAAGTTTTTTTCTAAGTAAAAGGGGGGGGGGTTAGAGTCGAGAAATGTATATAGTCTCCATCCTTAAATCCTTTATTTCTTATATTAGTTTAAAAAACATTTCATAGGGGTAATAGAAAGTAGTATGAATGATTTTTGAAAAAATATATATTCATTGAACAAAAATAAATGATGTTGCAAATGTGCAACAAATGCATAACATTTTACATGTATAACAAAACACTACAATATATGCATCTAAATAATCATAATACACCAGAGAATCATAAAATAAATTTTACTTACCATTATAATGACCATATTTAAATGTTGAGCCTTTTGAATTAAACAGATGACACACCGATGACACTCACCCGTAACATCAAAGATACTGATTACCTATTTAGTGGGTGTGCTGATGCAACATCATACTAATACCTACTCACACTTGCCAACAGGCTCGTTGCAGATGTGAAACAAGTTGCAGTTTGACACATTTTTGCTGAATATTATATTAAATAGGTATTTTGTTGGAATGTGTCATATTTGAAACAAAAAGCATTTAAGGGTTAATCGGATTTAATATAAATGTTATTAAGTGTCAAGCATTTTGAGAACTTAATAAAATTTATATTAAGTCGGATTAAGACTATATACTTTTTTATACTATTAATTCCTTTTAGACTTGAAAGTTAAAACAAAATAACTTGAGTCTGGTGTTCAGACTGTGCAACCGGCAGAACAGTCATCTGTCATACTGATGATTCCCGGAAATGGATGAAACACACGTGTACGCAGATAAAATGTTTAAATATTCATCATAATATTATATATATATACATAATTATTTAATAATAAATATTTAATTATCTACAGACGTATACGTTTCATCTTTTTGGAATCACTAGTGTAGAGATAATTATTCAGACAGGTCACACGATTCGAACCCCGGAACAAGTCACTTTTAACTCCAAATCCTTATCGATGAAGCCGTTCTGAACAACTATACGAATCGGTGAGGAATAAATCCTATTATGTCGAGCAAGCAACGATAGTCAGCCGTCTTAACAGTGTTCAACAAGGAGAAACACAGATTTATAGCTATGATTTGACGGCCTGTATTATTACTTCTCACTAGAGGACCCGGCCGAAATGGGGGCTACAAATAATTATTTTATAATAAATATTGAACTATCTACCGATGTATACGTTTCATATATATATATATATATACATATTACTGTTATCTTATATATTTCGGAGAAACACTCCATTTTCAAAGATATATATATATATTTTTTAAATAAACAAACTTATAGTTTTGTTTATCGAAGAAACGTCTTGTTGGTCTGACGTATTTATCCGCTCTGTGATGGAATTCGCGGTTGTAGGTAGAAAGAACTGAAGCATCGGGCATGCCGGGAGTTAAATTAAAATTATTTTCGTTCTTTTTTTTAAGCATTGGTGATAGGTAATAAGTGTCAATAGAAAGCCCTTACAATGCAAGATAGATTTTTATTTTACTGTTATCTTATATATTTCGGAGAAACACTCCATTTTCAAAGATATATATATATATTTTTTAAATAAACAAACTTATAGATAGATTTTTTTTTTACCGCGAATTCCATCACAGAGCGGATAAATACGTCAGACCAACAAGACGTTTCTTCGATAAACAAAACTATAAGTTTGTTTATTTAAAAAAAAAAAATAATAATTTGAAAATGGAGTGTTTCTCCGAAATATATAAGATAACAGTAAAAAAAAAATCTATCTTGCATTGTAAGGGCTTTCTATTGACACTTATTACCTATCACCAATGCTTAAAAAAAAGAACGAAAATAATTTGAATTTATATATATATATATATATATATATATATATAAGCATCTATGCATGTTCATGTATGTCACTTCTCATCCATATTTATAGGTGTTAATTTGAGATTTTATTTCTGCGAAAGTTTTTGTTTTTGCGTGAGAACACAGAGCTTCCTCACATAATAAGCATTTTTAATCTGAGTAACTAAGCCCCCCCCCTCCCCGACGGACAGTGTCTGGTTAGAAAGATATTCTAAAAATAAAACGTGCACAAAAGAATTTAGCCGGTAAAATGTTCACTTGTTACCACCCATAACAGTAGTAATAATCTAGTAATGTTTAATAATAATAATAATAATAATAATAATAATAATAATAATAATAATAATAATAATAATAATAATGATGATGATGATGATGATGATGATGATGATGATGACGACGACGACGACGACGACGACGACGACGACGACGACGACGACGATTACTCCCAAGGAACAGAAAGGATACCGATAAAGGCACACATGACCTCTTATACATATATAAAAAAATCCTAAAGTAAATTAAAAGCAGAAAAAAGAACATAGCCATGTCATGGATTGACTACAAGAAAGCATACGACAGACAGCTGGCTGAGATACGAATACAAAGAGGCATTTTCCAGAGAGACTCTCTATCACAACTAGTGTTTATCATTGCCATGATGCCACTCAACAACATACTCAGGAAGTGTGATGCTGGATACAAATTCACTGACATAGAAGAAAGAAGAAATTACTTTATGTATATGGACGACCTGATTTATTTGCAAAAAATAAATTGAAAACGCTGATAAACACAACCAGCATTTTCAGTCAGGATATTCAAATGGAATTCAGAATGGAAAAGTGTGCACTACTAAAGATGAAAAGGGGAAAGCTTGAGACAGCAAATGGCATGAAACTACCTAATCATGAGATTATGAGAGCACTTGGCGAACAAATATCTGGACGTTCTGGAAGCAGACGCCATCAAATCAAGAAAGAAGAAAATTGAAAAGAATAGATGAGAATAACAAGAAAACTCTTAGAAACTAAGTTATTTAGTAGAAACTTGATAAAAGAAATACACACGTGTGTAGTTTCTCTAATTAGATATTCTGGACAATTCATAAGCTGGACAAAAGAAGAACTCAGACACCTTGACCAAAAGACTAGGAAATCATGGACAATGCACTAAACCTAAAGAATGATATTGACCGACTCTACATAAAATGGAGGGAAGGTGAAAGAGGACTAGTAAGTATAGAAGACACAAAAAAGTGAATAACACAAAAAAGAACTGGAAAAATACAGAACTCAGAACTTAGAAAGGCTGATCATTGCAGAAAGAAACACAGAAAAAATAAAAACTGAAAAAAAAAGACGAGAAAAATGGAAAGAAAAGCTGCTACATGGACGATTTGTAAGACTTACCAGAGAAGGGACACACAAAAACACCTGGACATGGTTATAAAAAGGACACACGAATCGCTACTGACAGCCGCACAGAACAACGTGATCAAAACAAACTATATCAAATCTCAGATCGACAAACCCCAAGAAAACAGGAATTGTAAACTCTTTGGACATAGAGACGAAACGATAAATCACATAATAAGTGAATGCAGCAAACTAGCCCCAAAAGGAATACAAGAACAGACATGACTCCGTGGGAAAGACAGTTCACTGGGAACTATGCAAACGTCTGCACTTTGAATATGCAGACAAATGGTAGACACAAACCAGGGGCATTAGATAATGGAAAAGGAAAATCACCAAATCACCCGGGACATGGAGATATAAACAGACAATAAACAGATAAATTTATTCAAGCAAGGACACCGGAGATGATAATAAGAAGGAAAATTACTGTCAAATCGTAGATTTCGCCGTCCCAACAGTCACAGAGTGACGATCATAGAAACCAGAAGAACGAATCAAATACACGGAACTTGCAAAAGAATTGAAAGGAATATGGAACATGAAGGAAATCACCATAATACCACTAATTGCAGGAGCACTAGGTACAGCTCGCAAACATCAGGGAAAACAACTAGAAAAATGGGAATAAGTGAGAAGATTGAGACCATACAACGAACGGCAATGATGAAGACAGCAGACATCTTAAGGAACATCCTTGACTGCGGAAACTACCCAACGAACACGAATCCACCACAGACAATTTTAAATGGAAAAAGAACTAAACATATAGAAATAACATCACACGAACTTAAGGGTAGTGAAAACTGCTAGAAATTTCATATTCCCCCCCCCCCCCCCCCAAAAAAAAATTCAGTCATACACACATGCATATGATGATATCAGTCTTGGCTGGTAACACACAGAACTGTCGTGAAGGGCCAAGGGGAATGAAAACACCGAGGAGGGAGAGCACCAACCAGACCTCTGGGTGCAGAGTGTACTGGAACCTTGGAGAGGTTTAGTGCCACTCAAATTCCAGAGAAGACTAACGGTCATTGCCAGGGAGAAATCAATGGTAAACGGCTGTTACGATAATGAAAAGTGATTTACATTGGCTATTGAAAAGAAATCGAAAGTGCTGGAAACCTGGGGCGACATTATCACTCAGACTCCAGGGAACGCCACAAGTTATTGTCAGTGAGCAATCTCTGATACTGACTTGTGTGAAAACTCCTAGTTAGTGTAACAACAACAACAACAACAACAACAACAACAACAACAACAACAACAACAACAACAACAACGACGACGACAACAACAACAACAACAACATCAACGACGACGACAATAATAATAATAACAACAACAACAACAACAACAATAAGAAGAACATAATAATAATAAAAGCAATAATAATAAATAACAACAACAATAATAATAACAACAACAACAACAATAATAATAAGAAGAAGAACAATAATAACAATAATAAAAACAATAATAATAATAATAATAATAATAGAAAACAAAACAAAACTCCCATCTCTCAGGAATGAAGTAGCGAAGAAGTTAAAAGCAGAAACAGAAAGAGTAAACAGACTCCTCACACACATCCCAACAGAAACTATTACGGACCTAAACAACCTGATATATGCAGGGGCAAAATCGGTAAGTATGAAACTAAGAAACGAAGAGAATGGACAAAAGAGAGGACCGACAAAACCTGGATGGGAAATCAGACTGGAAACCCAGATCACCAAACTTCGGAAAGAAGCTAAAACTGTGAACAGAAGGAAGGAGGACATGAAACGATTAAGAAGCAAAAATCAGAAACGCAAGGAAAAATTAAATGGGAAACATGAAGAAATAAAACAAAAGATAGCAGCAATAGAAGGAAGACTGAGACGATACAGGTACAAATCAGAACAGAGAAAACAGAACAGGACCTTTGAAAACAATGAAAGCCAGTTTTACAAAAACGTAAATGGAGAAAAAACAACAACAGAGCAACCCAACAGAAACAAAACAATTCTGGAGCAAGATATGGGAAGACCCCAAAAAGCACAACAAGAATGCCCGATGGTTGAAAAACATGAAAGTACGACTGCAGGAAATCGAACAAGGAACCGAAACAGAAATCGACAAAGAAACGATCAAGAAACCCCTAAGAAAAATGGCAAACTGGAGAGCACCAGGCCATGATGGAATACATGCATACTGGTTTTAAAAATTCACGACCCTGCATGAAAGAATAGCGCAGAAACTGAGTGGATGTATCCGCAAAACAGACGTACCAGAATGGATGACGGAAGGAAGAACAACATTAATACAAAAAGACTCCAAAAAGGGAACGACCCCCAGCAACTACAGATCGATAACATGTCTACCAATGATGTGGAAAATTCTCACAGCACAACTGAGAGAACAAATCTACCAATCCCTGGACAAACGTGGACTGCTCCCCGAGGAACAAAAAGGATGCCGGAAAGGACAAAGAGGGACACATGATCTACTATACATTGATCAAAAGACCCTGAAGGAGGTGAAGAGCAGACAAAAGAACATAGCCATGGCATGGATTGACTACAAGAAAGCCTACGACAGAATCCCCCAAACGTGGATAATTGAATGCTTAAAAATATACAAGATACCAGACAGGATTATTAATCTCATCCAGAAAGCGATGGAAACATGGAGACTAAAACTGACAGCCGGAGGACAACACCTGTCTGAGATAAAAAATACAGAGAGGCATTTTTCAAGGAGACTCTCTATCACCACTATTGTTTATAATAGCTATGATGCCACTCAACTACATACTCAGAAAGTGTGATGCCGGATACAGGTTTACGGATACAGAACAAAGAATAAACCACCTGATGTACATGGATGACCTTAAACTGTTTGCAAAAAACAAAAAAGAACTGGAAAAGCTGATAAATACGACCAGGATATTCAGCCAGGATATCCAAATGGAGTTTGGAATAGAAAAATGTGCACTGCTAGAGATTAAAAGAGGAAAACTGGAGACGACAGAAGGTATAGAACTCCCCAACCAAGAGGAGATGAGGGCGCTAGGAGAACAAGATAGTTATAAATACCTGGGAGTTCTGGAAGCAGACACAATCAAATATACAGAAATGAAAGAGAAGATTGGAAAAGAATATCTACGAAGAACAAGGAAACTCTTAGAAACTAAAGTATATAGCAGAAACCTAGTAAAAGGGATAAACACATGGGCTGTATCACTAATAAGATACTCTGGACCATTCATAGGCTGGACCAAAGAAGAACTCAGGCACCTTGACCAGAGGACTAGAAAACTAATGACTATGCACAATGCATTGCACCCAAAAGACGATACGGACAGACTCTACATGAAAAGAAATGAAGGAGGTAGAGGACTGGTAAGTATAGAAGAATTTCGAATATGCAGACAAATGTTACAAACATAAACCAGAAACAGTACTGGAAAACGAAAAACACAAAATTCTCTGGGATATGGATATACAAACAGATAAACTCATACAAGCCAGGAGACCTGATGTTATTATAATAGACAAGAAGGAAAAATCTTGTAAAATCGTAGACTTCGCCGTTCCAGCAGACCAGAGAGTGAAGATCAAAGACACGGAAAAACGAAGTAAATACACACAACTAGCCAGAGAACTGAAAGGAATATGGAGCATGTAGAAAGTTAGTATAATACCAATAATCGTAGGAGCACTAGGAACAACCCCCAAAAACCTGGAGAAAAGACTGGGAGAAATCGGAATCAAAGGGACCATCGAAACCATACAAAGGACGGCAATGATCAAAACAGCTGCAATCTTAAGGAAAATCCTCGAATGCGGAAACCAACATGCATAAGCTACAAAGGGTAACCAGTCACAAGGAATTTACAACAGGGAGAAAACAAAACCACACGAAGAACACCACAACACGAACGAAGGAATAGAAACTGCAAGAAACATCACTTCATAATCTCACCCCCCCCCCCAATAAATTACACCGGCCTCAGCTATCACTACACTAGAATGAACCAAAGAAACAGAAATTACAAGAAACACTATAAGCTCCCCGCTCTCTCCCCGCCCCACCACCCCCCAAAAATGAAAAAAAATTTTAAAAGACTTTTTAAAAGACTTTTTAAAAATTAGAAAAAAAAAAAAATTTAGAAATTGGGAAGAAATGAAAAATTAAATTTTTTTTTTTTTAAATGGTGCCGGCCTAGGCTGACACCAGACAAAATATTTGTAGAGGGTCGAGGAGGATGAGAAGACCGAGGAGGGACAGCACAAACCAGACCTCTACTGGAAAAGTGCAGAGAATGCTGGGACCTTGGGGAGGCTTATTGCCACCTAAATCCCAGAGAAGACCAATTGTCCTTACCCGCGAGAAATCAATGGTGAGAGGCTGTTGCCATACCGCATCATTATCGAAAAGAGGTGAAGAATACTGGAAATCTGGGGAGGCTTGTTGTCACTCAGACTCCAGGAAATACCACTGGTTGTTGTCGGTGAGCAATCACTGACGATGATCTGTGTGAGAACTTCTAGTGAGTACAAATAATAATAATAATAATAATAATAATAATAATAATAATAATAATAATAATAATAATAATAATAATAATAATAATAATAATAATAGCAACAACAATAATAACAAAAACAATAGTAATAACAACAGCAATTGTTATATTATGAAGGGCCCTATTTGGAAAAAGTGTACTTCAGCTAGTATGGATTGTGACTGAGGTCGAAATTATCTAGCTGGATGTATGTCGATCTGACACAAACTTTGGGCAAACGAATCTGTTTTCCCACAAATGAGTAACAGACAGGTGAACTTAAGATCACGGGAACAGCGCATTTGGGGTCACTAAAGGTGAGAAATGGATACCGATAGATCGAGACGCGATGACGTAACTTCTTGTTGTTCGCGGACAAAGAAACGATAGTTTGGAGAGTTCTGCAATCGAACTTGAAGCGAGCAGACGTGGAAAACGATGTGCTGAAACTTTAAGTTAAGTCGGTATGGCCCGAAAGCGAATCCCCGCCTGTCTGTCTGTCTGTCTGTCTGTCTGTCTGTCTGTCTGTCTGTCTGTCTGTCTAGTCTATAACTGTCCTCCACGTTAGCAAGTTAATGGACAACTAGAAGTATAAGATAACACGTGTGTATGTATTGAAAGAAAATAAAACCCCTTGACCTATCGAAAAATGTCTTCAGATTACCTTTTGTCAAGTTAAAGAAAGTATTTTTACAGAGATACCCTGATGAGACGCGACCATACGGGAAGAGAAAGAAAGACGATATCGACACACCCTCCGACGATCACGGTATGACTGCAGAAGGAAGGAATCAACGCGACCACACGAAAAAAGAAAGAGAAAAAGAAGTCCACACGAAGATGACGACGGCCAACGAAGAAGGAAACCGAGAAAGAAAAAGGTAAATTTCGCTTTGAATTGTAATGAACATTTGTAAAATAAAAACCACGGCACACACTCATATATACGTAAAAAATGTAAAACACGCCACATTTTAGGACCCATACGCAAACTCGCATACATGAATTAAAATACGCGCCCACTCTCACCCCTGGTTAAGTTATGTAACAAAAACAAGACGTATACAACCAGTTTAAAGACTTAGTAGTAATGTTTCAAGCTTTTCGATATTTTCTGGGACGTTACGAGATTTATAAAGAACTATGAAACAAGTAAAAAACAGTTTAAAGGCTTTTAATTACATTTAAACAAGAGTATTATCGTTACATATATTGATTTGGTGACGCTTAAGCCAGGGGTAAATTACAAACACCGGCTTACCACGGCGGAAACGTAGCGTCCAAGGCGAAAGAAAGAGAAAAGGGGGGAAAGGCAGAGAGAGAGAGAGAGAGAGAGAGAGAGAGAGAGAGAGAGAGAGAGAGAGAGAGAGAGAGAGAGAGAGAGAGAGAATGTAAATAACAGAGGCTGAAGACAGAAAATAGAGAGCTAGAGCAGAGGGCCGAGGAAGAAAAAAAAAAGGAAAAACAAAAAGAGCGAAAAAAATAACTTTTTTCAGGTTTTCTGAATTGTTAAATTGTGATGAACTTGTTAAGAAAAAAAAATAAAGAAAGAAAAGAAAAGAAAAAAGAACGATCAAGAGACATTGTAATAGTGCGGCGGTTTAGCTCGAAATTTCAAAAAGATTGTGCATTTTGTGATACAAGCATCAAATTTGGCACAAATGTACATTGATATATGACGAACATTTTCAGGTACTGAGCCACTCGGAATTCTCCCTCATGTCCGCCATATTGGAATTCAAAATGGTCGCCATTTGAAATCTACATTTTCGATTATATTTGGGTCTAATGCTGTTATTGACTCGATTCTGGTGTCTAAATGTATGTTTTCGTGGGCAAGGAATATAATGGTAACAATCTGCATCGCATATTTTGTACCAATGAGCCGCCATATTGGATTTCAAAATGGCCGTTGTTTGAAACCTACATTTTCGATTATCTTTGGGTCTAATGCTGCTATTGACTTGATTCTGGTGTCCAAATGTATGTTTTAGGAGGAAAGGAATTCGATGGTTACAATCTGCATTGTGTATCTTTATAAATTAGCCAACATATTGGATTTCAAAATGGCCGCCACTTGAATTCTACATGTGCGATTACCTCTGGGTCAAATATTTCTATAGTACATGACCAATGAAAAATCCATTAAAAAAAATTACATACTTTATTACAGTACTCCACTTAATTCATGAGAGATGAATATTCATCATCATGACAACATTTTACTCAAAGTCTGTGAAGTAAAAAAAGATCTGACGGTAACGCATAGTATATAAACTTGTAAAAAACAAACAAAATGCAGATTAGGTCCCAGGCCGGAGAGAGACTGAGGAGTACACAGGAGGAGTGGAATTTGACTCATCAGATCGGGAACCATTTAGTCAACACGCAGGAACTTTTTAGCTAACGGACACTGACGACAATTAAGTTCGGAACAGAAGATGTTGTATCAAAAGAAAACATTTTTGAGATAAAATTTACCAAGCCTTGTGTGTCTGTTATTGATTATTTAACAGCCAACAAAGGAACTGGTGAAAGGAAAGCAACGTTGCAACAACCAAAACGAAAGTATGAATCTGGTTATCTCCCTTACATCCTAATTGATTTTATAATTCATGACAATTAGAACTTCATATTCTTGCTATATCTTATTTCATCTGTCCCGTGGTCTGGGTGACCGTTAAGGCGCCAAAATGACCTGGCAACCAACTTTCTCCAGCCTCCCAAATATCTGCCTTGCTGGGCGTGTTACTCAGCGCCAACCCTGTCCACATTCGGATGTTGTCCTCCCATCCCTTCCTTTGCCTGCTCCCCCCACTTCTTCCTTCTCCATGTATGAATAGGTTTACAACTACCTGTCCTTTTTACTAAGGAGTCACCACTTATCAAGGCCAAACTCCATTCAAGGATAAGGGTTTACAGGATGGATAGATTTACAGTTGAATGATGATGATGATGATGATGATGATGATGATGATGATTGTTAAACATTTGTTTTTTATTGAAAAAATAGATATTTTTTAACCTCCTACCAACCAGTAAAGATTCAAGTCCCACAGACTAGGATGTATATAGACTAATCTGATTATTTAATTATTACTCCTAAACAAATACTCATTACCTGTATAAAAGAGACGAGTTCACAGACCCCTTGAATGAATCTAATCTCTTCAGAATGGACAAGACGAAAGAATTGTCTAAGAACATCCGGGACAAAATTGTATATCTACACAATACTAGAATGAGCTACAAGACAGTTGGAAAGCAGCTAGATGAGAACTGTTGGTGCGATAATAAAAAAAAAAATGGAAGAAACACCAATTGACTATTAACATCCTTCGGTCTGGAGCACCACACACAATCTCCCAACGTAGGGTGAACCTGATGATGAGAAAGGTGAGGGAACAACCCAGAAGTAAACGACAAGAGCTTCGTGATGATCGCAAGGCATCCGGGACTACAGTCGCCAAGATGACCATGAGTAACACACTAAGTAGTAGTGAAGTGAAGTCATGTAGTGCTCGTAAGGTCCCCCTACTCACGAAGGCCTGTCTGAAGTTTGCAATTGAGTTCCTGGATGATTCAGAGCAAAGTTGGGGAAAAAGTGTTATGGTCAGATGAGACTAAAATTGAGCTTTTTAGTATCAACTCAACCTGCTGTGTTTAGAGAAAAAAGCTGACTTCAATCCCAAGAACACCATTCCAAGCATAATGATTGAAATATCATGCTTTGGAGCTGTTTCTCTGCTAAGGGGGCAGGACGACTACACCGGGCCAAGAGAAAGATGGATGAGGCCGAATACAGAGAAATCTTTAGGACACTGGAGATGTGTCTTGAGGTGCTGTTTTGTAGAGTTCATATTTTTAAGGAATGAAAAAGTTCTATTTGTAAGTTCATGTTTGTACGAGTGTGTATATGCGATGGTGTTTGATGTAAAGTGATATTTTGTGGCAATTGAAATGGTGTGTGTTTGAAGAAAAGTTCGCTATTCCTGGTAGGAATTAAAAGAGATTACCTTTTGCCTCCCCCACCTCCTCGGTCGAACCGGTAGGGAGTGGGGGGGGGGGTGTCGACGATATCCTCTGTGTGCGTTCTGCCCGAAAGCGGAAGAAAAAGAGAGATAAAAGATGGTGCGTTACTTCTTTTATAGGTAGTCAAATCACGCGTGGTCAAGCTGGCCTGTTGGTCCCTGATTGGCCGGAATCTTTGGCGAACGTGCTTTCCCGAGATCACCTCCTCTTCTCTACCTCAGAGACAAAGAAGGACTGAGCAAACAAAGAAAGAAAGTTCGCACATAGTAGCGTCTGCTACAATACTGTTCGGATTCTTCATTTTCTTCAAGACAATTACGTCCTAAGATGGAATATTGCTGCCAGACACATGTAGGGAGGTGCTGCTCAGAGCACTCTTTCTTGCCTTGACAGAATTCAAAATCGACTTCAAAATCTCGTAGGGGGAGATCTCGTCTGTTCTCTACATCCCTTTTCTCGCAGACGTTGTTAGTTTTTCTCTACTTTCTCTATTCTACCATTACAAAAAACTTCCGTTTAATCTTCAATGTGTCTTAGATTAAACGAAATTTCCATCAACAGCGTTTCTTTCTAAGAACCTCCCATCTGTAGAACACGTCGCCACAAGGTTGCTTCCATGAGGGCTACAACATTCACATCTAATGTCAACAAATCCAATGTCATAAACCGTCCTCATAAGTAATCAAATTTTGTTCATTCCATTCATCATTTTCAATCCTTTCATAATATTCTTCATCGTTCAACTGACAATCCCACCATCTCATTAATCCTCATCCTCGAATGACTTGATAATCGGTGATTTGTTTTAAAAAAAATGATCGTACCATAAAATTGACAAACGAAACCAAAATTTAAAGTTCCTCTGCACTCCCGAAAACAACATCAGATTTTTGTTTACTTTCAGATGCGTGTGTGTGTGAGGGGAAGGGAGAGTGAAGGGGGAGGGGGACAAACATTCCCCATGACAATAATTCAGGATGTCCGTCCTTTTGCTTGGCGGAACCGGAAAAAAGGACACCTTTTGGACCGCTTAATTACCGAAGAACATTCTAGAACGGCGTGAAAATTTACCGTACCCTTTCTTTATCTTTTATTCTCCCCATACGTCTCGCTCTGCCCCCCCCCCATCCCCGCTCAAACATCGGGAAAATGTCAAAAGCATTTAATGACGATCCCATTAATCACAACACACATTTTTCATTTTTGCTCCATCTTTCTTGCTACTCTTCCCCCTTATTTCCTTCCATTTACGCCTCTTCTGGTGGCGTCTTAGTTTTATCTTCATAACTATCATTACCACCACCTCCTCCTCTTCCTCTTCCTCATCCTCCTTCTCACGTCAGAGCTCTCGATCTTCGTATTCTTACTCTCCCCTTTATTCCTCCAGCCCTCCTCTTCCTTAGAAGGATGAGTTTTATTTTCTCCACCCTTTTATTCTCATCCTCTTCAACCCTTTTCTCCCTTCGCTTGTTCCCAATCTTATTATTTGTACCCCCTCCTCCTCTCCCTCCTCCTCCTCCTCCTCTTCATTCTCCACTTCCTCCTTTTTTACCATACAACGTGTGATAACACTGCGATGCAATCAGCCGTTTTCTTTCTTTTTCATTGTAACTTTTATCACCTCCTCCTCATTACACGCCTTCTCTATCGTCTGAGCTCTCCGCCTCCCTATTCTTACTCTCTTTTCTTTCACCCACCCCAACCCCCTCATATTTCTGATTAGATCGGCTTTTCTCCACACTCTTACTCTTACTTCCTTTACCACCTCCCCCTTCTCCATTCGGCTGTTCTTCATCTTATTCATATTCTTCTGTTAGAAGCAGCAGCAACAGTGAATATTGTTATTACGTATCGACTCTTGACTGGACAAAAGCTCAAATAAGCCGTTTCTTTCAACCAATTATAATCGCGGAAATATTCATTCCAAATATTTGCACGTAATATATAACCCCAAACACAGCATTTTCTTTTTCTTCGTTCCAGTATTTCTTTCTTCAACAGACAACGCACGTGAGTACATCCTTAAAAAGACAAAAGCGATATAAACACGCATACACTTCCTCACTGATACATATACATATCTTCATGCCTATTTATTTACACACACGTAAACGCACACGGCGCCAGCCGAAACAATTAATAGTAATCAATTTCTCCTTACAGACAAAACTCTTATCTTTCACCAGAACGTTCTCGGACCCTTTTGAACTCTCATTCTTTACAAACACTTGCTTTTGCATTGTCTTAACAAATTGTCAATAAAAGAGAATTATTTTGTATGGATCGACTTTGTCGTTCTTTCATTTGATGATGTCGTATCTCTTACACTTCTCTTCCCTCTCCATCTCCCCATTTTTTGTTACCATACAACGATACCTTGTCCTCATCAGCCGACAACCAGAAGTGGTAACACAGTTTCGGTGGCTAAGGCCATTCATGACGTCACTATATATCTTTTAATTATTATTCATATACACATGTGTTTCATCCTTTTCCGGGAATCATCAGTGTGGAGGATGATTGTTTTGCCGGTCACACGATTCGAACCACAAACCAAGGTCACCTTTTAACTTTTTCAGTCTGAACTCTTATATGAATGCGGCCAACTCAACAGCCGTATGGGGAGTAGAGGAGTAAAGTCTATTTATGTCTTGACAAGCGGACAAATTTAGCATGCTGCTATAACAGTGTTAAGCAAACCTTGTTATAAACAGAATTCCGCAATTCCTTGATTTGTTCGATTGTCCTAATCATCCTTTTAGTTTCAAAATCAATGTCCCATATGTATCGTCTATGTTCTCTAATTTAATGGATGACGTCATCCTTTTGGATCTCTTCCTAGTGTCTTTATCCTGTTTTCGTGGATAACGTAATCCCTTTGTGACATTATAAAGGATTTACCCGGTGTTTTCCAACTCTGTTTAAGTGCATGCCGTCATCCCTATCTGATGCCATTCGATGTGCACGGAGACAAAAAGGATCACAAACAAGACACAAAGTTTTAGTAGTATATATATATATATATATATATATATATATATATATATATATATGGATCAATAGATAAGTTCCTATTTACTTCCCCCCCCCCTCCACGAGGGCAGAGTTTGACACTTTTTAATATGGGAAAAATCCAGCTCCCCAAAAAGGGACGCTCTTGATTGGAACAAAAATTAAAATTGTCTCAGTCTAGAAGCCCCCCCCCCCCTCACCGACCAATGACAGAAAAAATAAAGTGCAGCATCAATAACTCTGCTTGAACAAATTTTCCAATTATATAATTTTATTTTGTTTCGGCGAAAGTAAGCGTTATTTTTTCTTCATTTTATCCTTTCTCTCTTTCTTTCTTTCTTTCTTTCTTTTTCTTTATTCCTTTTTTTCATCGTTTATTTATTTAGTATTTCTCTCTTTTCCTTTTTCTTCTCAGGGTTTCTACTCTTTCTTCCTATTTTTCTTTCATTCTTCATATCTTGATGTCTCTACTTTCTTTCTTTTACTTTCTTTCTCTCAAAGTTGTGACCTTTCTTTCTTTTTTTCTTTTCTTTCTTTCTTTCTTTCTTTTTTCTTTTCTTTCTTTTCTTTCTTTCTTTCTTTTTTCCTTTTCTTTCTTTTCTTTCTTGGCTGTATTCTACTTTGCATGCTTTCTCTTCTTCTTTCGTACCCCCTTCTTTCTTTTCTTCCGTTTGAAAAGTAAAACGAATTTCAAACTAAAACGCATATAAATGAAGGAATATCTTCTTTTTTTAAACTTCACTCTTTCAATCTTTCTTTCTTTGATCTGAAGATAAGCTCGTCTCAAACGCACGATTACTTCCTGCTTTGTTGATGCATATATTTTCATAAAGGTTCGACTGAAACGAGGTCAGAGTCATGGATAGCCGACATTTTCTATCTTGTAATAGAATTATGATAAAGTGGAATAACGAGAGAAAAGAAGAAAGAATAACAAAGATAATAAAATGAAGATAAAATAAAAGGAAAGAAAATGAAAAAAAGAAAAAAAAAACAGAAAAAGTAAACATAGACAGACTTTAAAAAGTAAAAAATCTAGAAATTAAAAAAAGTTTAAAATTAAAGAAAGGGGGTATTTTTAAAAATAATAATAAAAAAATAATATAGAAATGAAAAAGAAAGAAAAACAACAACAATGAAGAATAAGAAAAAGATTTTTTTTAAACTTAAAAATAAATAATATAGACATTTGAAAAGAGAAGAAAACTGAAGAAAAAACGAAGTAAGGAATTAAAAAGAAAAAAGAACGAACAAAAAGAAAGAAAAAAAAAACACTAAAAAAATGGAAAGCGATAAAAAAATAACTAATAAAAAATATAGACATTTGCAAAAATAATAAAATAAAAAACGAAATAATGACATAAAAAGAAAGAAAAAGAAAGAAAAATAAAAAAGAAAGAAAATCGAAAGAAAAAAATGGATATAATGAAGAGGAAATCGAAAAAAGATTTAACAAGATAAGTCCCCCTCCTACTACAACCTTCGTATTTCATATGGACGCCATCTTTTTCGCATACGAAGCGTGACTATTATCCTTATTCTTAAATTACAGGTTTTACGACATTTCAACACTTTGGGATTATTTAATGGCGAAACACTTAGTGTAAACAATTTATTGTAAACGATTCATTGAACACAAGTTGTTTGTTTTGTAACAAGATTGCGCCTGAGTGGTGGTAACACTAATTATAATAATGATGATGATTCGTAATAGCTATTACGATGATGAGAGCTGGGGTTACAAAAAAGTGGCCTGATAGAATGTAAGTTAAGTTTGGATTTTGATGAGGAATGTGCTTTTGGAATTCGAATGTGTTATTTTGACAGATCACGGGCTAAGAGTTAATTTGAAACATAAACATTTATTGTTTGGAATAATCATCAATCCGTGAAAATATGAACAATGTTGAAAAAACTACCGGGAATCGAAAATGTGAGAGAGCGAAGATTGTGAGAGAGTCACGAGTATATCCTGTGCATTCGCTCTCGTAGTCCGGCAAGGTACCCACGCCACACAAAGAATTGAGTGTGAGAAAAAGATAATGCCGACATCTATTACTAATGGTGATTTGCTATCTATCTGTCTGAAGCCGAAAGATACGATTACTTCTGTTACTGTACTGGTGTACGAATGGAGATTTGCTATCTGTATGTCCGTCTTAAGTCTAAACTATTACTTCTATTGACGTACTATTGTACTATATTTTAATCCTATATTATAGGGCAGTGTAGTATCTGTTCTGTTGTTATGAGACCATCATCCTAGGCATTAACTCCTCCTTTGGGGATAGTGTAGTATATGTTTTCTTGTCCTCTCGGGGATTTCCTTCTCCTTTTATTTTGGGTGGTGGTGTCAGTGTAGTATTTGTTCGGTTGCCATGAGACCATCCTCCCATGCATTACTTCTTCCCTTTGGAGCGTACGTCAACCAGAAATTGTCACAATCGGCTGTTCATGAGCAAACTGAACATTTACATTATATATCGACTAGCAAAAACATGTGATTGAAGGGAGCACCTTATTGGTAGGTATAGCAACATTAAAAGAAAGCAACGAAAAATCCTTTTTTGGTTTTCGAGTCTTCGTTTCGGAAGAAAGATATGTTTCATGAAATGCTAGGGAATTCACGAACGGAACAAAGATAAGTAAGTGTTTCTTTTCAGTCTTATGTAACGTGGCATCCTCAACAAAGTATTTGGCTCAGTGACACATAATTATTAGCAAAAACGTCACGCATAACCATTTAAGGAACTTTCCAGACTATCGGATTCCCCACCCTCAAGAATTCCACAATCCTCAAGAATATATTGTAGTTTTTTATACACTTATATTGTTGGGAAAGGCATAGATTCGCACTTCCCCTCCCAGATATGTGTAAAATAAAAAACTTATGTTTACTAAATCGCATACATGGAGACGTGGCGCAACGGATAAAGGTATTAAGTAACCTAATGTTGCTTCTCGCCCATCTCCCTCGAATCAGTCGAAATATGCAGCTGATCCAGAAGTTGACCTAGGTTCAGTTGTGGATTGGGATACGAAATATCTTGTTTCGTTTAATCCTGTTAAGACTAAGCTCGTGTCTTTCAATCGTAGGCGTGTCCCTTTTTCTTCCTAAGATTCTCATGGATGGCTCTGCTCTTGAGGAAAAATCGACTCATTGCTCTTTCTGCTTCTCGTAAAGTCTGTTCTCTCTATCGCTCCAAACCATGGCCATCCCTATTACAGGCCGGGTAAACGCACATCTGACTGTTTAACTGGGGGCCAGTCAGTCAGTCACCAGATAAACTTTTAGCTGGTAGCACTTCGTTTTCACTGCTCCAAGGAAATTTCATTCCCAAAATAAATTTAAACTCATCAAATTTATTTCAGTGGAGGTTCTGTTATTTTATCATTTACATTTGGATTATAAGTTCGTGAGTATACTGTTAAACGTCAGAATTTAATTTTGTTTTATTTACATGTAAACAGCTTTGTTCATTGACGGCGCATAAGTTTTACTTTTTTTTTTAAGTTTAAAAAAAGTATCATCTTCGAGAATTTGTCAATAAATCTTACATTATTAATTTCAAATCTTTTCTATATTCTTAGGAAATATATTACACACGTTTTAAACGTTTTATTTACATGTAAACAGCTTTGTTCATTGACGACGCATAAGTTTTACCTTTTTTTTAAGTTTAAAAAAAGTATCATCTTTGAGAATTTGTCAATAAATCTTACATTATTAATTTCAAATCTTTTCTATATTCTTAGGAAATATATTACACACGTTTTAAACGTTTTATTTACATGTAAACAGCTTTGTTCATTGACGGCGCATAAGTTTTACTTTTTTTTTTTAAGTTTAAAAAAAGTATCATCTTTGAGAATTTGTCAATAAATCTTACATTATTAATTTCAAATCTTTTCTATATTCTTAGGAAATATATTACACACGTTTTAAACGTTTTATTTACATGTAAACTGCTCTGTTCATTGACGACACATAACTTAAATATTTCTCAAAATGGCAAAAAAGTTTTGTGTGACAGCCTGTCAAGGCAATTATAATGAGCAAAATAAGGTCCGAGTGCTTCGTCTCCCCAAAGATCAAGATGAGAGAGAAAGATGGTTAAAGGTAATACCAAGAGCTAACACTCCTAACCACTCAGACACTGTTGTTTGTGAAAGGCATTTTCCACCTGGTTATGAAACTGTATTTGTTATGGGAAAAGCACGACCCAAAGATCCTCCATCAATATTTAATAATTTGCCATCAAGTGTGATACCAAGTCCTTTATTAAAACCAAGGACAACAAAAAAAAGTTCCGCTTCTGTGCGAAGTGTACACAATGATGAGTTTGCCCATTTGTTAGATAAAGATGGAATTGATAATTTTACAAATTTGTGTGCTGATATTGACCATCATGATTTTGCGCCAGCAGTTACCTGCTACAATTCTAACAATCAACAGTTCATCCAGTCTCGTCATATTTTTAACTGGAAGTATTCCGATGTTTTTGATTAAAATCTTTGAAAACTTAACGTTTGAATGTTACCATGCAAGTATACGCACACACATTTCTTCACTATTGAAAAACAGAATAACTAAGTTTCAACATTGGTCTCAAATTGAGGAAGCAATTCGTTACCTTGAAAATTGAACAAGAGAAACAGGTTTTGAGACAACATATCGAAGTTATGTCACCACGAATAGTTGGCAAAAAGTTTACGAGTCAGAAATGCTTGTCCGAGCATTCGAATATTTTGCCACATCTCGGTCTCTTTATAACAAACTCCGAGATCATTACAAATTACCCAGCATGAAAACACTAGTGAATATGACCTCAAAAGTTTCGAAGGTAGATGATGTGAATTTCTTGGTGATGTGTTTAGCAAACTGTCAGATAAACAGAAAAAATGTATCATCCTAGTTGATGAAGTTTATGTTAAAGTGAGTTTACAATACCAAGGGGGAAACATATTTGGTGGTGCCAAAGATTCTGAAGAGGCATTAGCAAAAACTGTATTGGGTATTATGATCAAATGTTTACATGGTGGACCAAAGTCTTTGATTAAGATGATCCCAGTTGCCAAACTAAACTCGGAATTTTTGTTTCAGAATGTTAGAAATGTTGCTGATTTAGTCGATCATTCTAAAGGTCATGTAATTGCAGTTATTTGTGACAATAATCGGACTAATCAAGCTTTATTCAAGAAATTTGATACTGTTAAAAATAAGCCTTGGGTTACTAAAAATGGTATATACTTGCTTTTCGATTATGTACATATATTTAAAAGTATTTGCAATAACTGAATAACTGAGGCTTGTTCAGAATTGCTGTTTTATTCTGATGGTAAAGAAATGATAGCAAAATGGAAAATAGTGAAACAACTTTTTGCGCATGAAAAAAATCAATTTGTTAAGTTATCAAAACTAACATAAGTAGTGGTTCTTCCAAAACCAGTTGAGAGACAAAAAGTCTCCCACTGTTTGAAAGTGTTTTGTGATGAGACTGTAACTGCAATGAAAACTCATCCATTATTACAGGATGATGATACAAAAGAAACTGTTACTTTCATTGAAGAAGTTTTGAAATTTTGGAAAATAGTGAGTGTAAAAGATATTCATGGAAGTGTCAAGACAAATGATCCACTGAAAAGAGTATTATCAGATCGAAATGATGGAAATTTGACATTTCTTGCAAATTTTGGAAGTCTGGCAAAACAAATGAGGGGAAAGCAAGGAAAGAGAATAAAATCCTTAACAAGAGACACTAGTATGGCTATCGAGCATACATGTAATGGTTTAATTGATGTTTGCAGACATTTACTTGACAGTGGGTTCAATTTTGTCATTCTTGGAGAATTTACCACTGACTATCTTGAAACTGAATTTTGTAAATTGAGACAAGGTTCTGGTGGTACTTATTTTATTACCATACAAAATGTTATTCAGAAATTCCATATTCATAAAACAAAATTACTTCTTCGGTTGAAAGTTGATGTTAGAGAGTATAGCCATGATTCAGGCCATACTTGCTCACAATGCGGATATCTGTTGGATGAATTGGCATACAAAACATTTTATCACCTGCCAGACCTAGAAACTGGTATCTCCAAAGATATTAAAATGTCGCTTTTTTATATAGCAGGCTATATCACGCAAAAAGATTGTCTTACAGAGGAGGAAATATTCAATGATACTGCTTTTTATCATGAGTATGGAAGTTTTTGAAAAGAATAGATTGTGTTGATTTAAAAAGTTCCACTGGATACCACTGTTCAGTGTGAAATTTTAATTACTACTTTCAGATTTTGAGGTGAAGAAGTTTCCGTAGACATTTTTGTAAGTAGTGCCATCCTTGTTTTGCCACAACATTCTGGTTATCGTAACTCATTGCTGTGAACCCTGTCCATTTTATAGGATCACCTATAGATTTTTAACTAAACCTTCTATTTAATCTATGGACATTGTATTATCTCATTTTATCTTCCATTTCAGTGAATCTGTTTGTTTAGATTAATCGACTACGAGACAACAGAGGAGGAAATATTCAATGATACTGCTTTTTATCATGAGTATGGAAGTTTTTTGAAAGAAATAGATCGTGGTGATTTAAAAGTTCCACTGGATACCACTGTTCAGTGGATGTTTTTCTGTTTCATAATGTTAAATGCTGTAAAATCAAAGGTTTGCAGAAATTCTTTAACAAAAATTTTCATGTTGGTGTCTGAAATGTATCATTTCAATACAAAGAGAATGCATGGAATTATATTATCAAATATATTTTTCAAGAATTATTGTTCGTTTCAGTCTCCCAAGTCAAGTAAAGAACCAGCACTAAAGGTTTTGAAATTATCTTGAAATTTTAGCAGTCTGATCAATTATAAATTATTGATCTGTAAGAACAAAGGAACTAATTATTTCTGCAAGGGCCTGGTGTAAAATACATGTTGAAGTCAAAATAGTTTTCTTATTGAATTAATCTGTTTGTTCATTTTGCAGTATGGTATAAATATGGATTTTGAAGCTTTTATTTCTAAATTTTCATCAGTAAAAATGTGTGTTGTTTTGCTTTATAATCAGTGAAAAATAATTGATCATTTTTTTAACCACAATATACAAGTAATGATCTTTTGACATAAGTACAAATTCTCTAAAAAAAATCCAACATTGAAATAAAAATTCTTCATTAAAATATGCATTTGCCTTTGTTTATTCAAAATTAACTGTCTCTTCATTTATAGGAATTTGTCAATTATTTTAAAATTTATCAATTAGCTCATTGTGGTTCTTATTATTTGGTATGTAAAACACATAAAAAGATCAAACTAATCTCACAGAGGAATTTTACCTTTGTTTGCAACTTCTATATCGAATATTTAAGAAAATTCACATGGTCCCCAGTAAAAGACCCCAGTTGCACGGTTGCCTGGCCTGTAGTAGGGATGGCCATGCTTCAAACACTTTCTCACGCCTGAGGCTATTTTCTCTATCTCTACAAATCAGACCATGTATGGAGTACTGTTGTTATATTTGAGCTGGTGAATCTCTATCCCATTTGAGGGTTCTTGATAAGGTGCAGAAACGTATCTGTAATTTGATTGGTCACACCCTTTCTTCTTCTCTGCAACCGCCCTCTTTCACAGACATGAGGTTGCTAGTCACAGTCTTTTCTATAAATACTATTATGGTATGTGTTCTTCAGAATTATGTGATCTATTCCCTGCTTCTTTTGTTTCAGCTCGTTTGATTCGTTGGTCCAGTGGTCTCCATCAATTCACTGTTTTGATACCTCATTGTAAGACAGCTTCCTATTCCAGTAGCTCCTTTCCAAGAACTGCAGGCTTGTGGAACTCTCTTCCTGTTGACTGTTTTCCTCCTAACTATAGCTTTAGTCTTTTAAAGACTAAGGCAATAGGTATCTCCTGTCTTTGCGATAATCATATTTCGTTCCTGTTAGCTCCTTACATTAAGTAGTTTCATGCCTTGTCTGGAGCGATTTTCATAAATAAATCAGTTCTAAATGACAGTTTTATGGGGGTTGAAGATTAAATCCTCACTACAGGAAATGCTAACTAACAACAACAACAACAAAAACATTTCTTAAGTCTTCTACCCGGTACGACCGACGGAATGATAACAATCTAAAGGTTTAGTTCGAAATTCCGTATATATATATATAATAAATATTTAACACTTATTTCGGCGGCTTGACGTCATAAGAGCGTTCAACTTAATGAAAGGAACGATGTCATGCTGTGTTACTACTACACTTACAGTGCCCATTTAGGGGTTTTTCTAGGGGCTAAGAATAATAAATATTTGTTTTGTTTATCATCTATGTACGTATACGTTTCGTCCTTTTTAATCGGGACTCGTCAGCATATAGATATAACTATTCACTACTGGTCGCGCGTTTCGAAACCCCGGGCTTCGAGTATTTTACAACTCAAATCCCGACATCCAGAACCACGCGGCCACCGCTGAATAGTCTGATAAACAGTGATAATTTTAACACTTATTTCGGCGGCTTGACATCATAAGAGCGTTCAATTTAATGAAAAGAACGATGCATATATATATATATATATATATATATATATATATATATGCTATTTAGTGCTAGTGTTAAACTGAAAATTATATTAGTTTTTTTCTCCAACTTTTCCATTAAGATATGTTAGGATAATGTTTCTTGAAATAGTTCTATTAAATGAATATTTCTTCAATTTAATTAATAGTGAATTTACATATTAATTAATTTATTAACTATATGTTCTTATATTTTTGAATTTTTCTCTTTGAATCTGTAATTGTTTTAAAAAAATTCTATTTTTCTATTGTATGCATTTTCTGTAGTCTGTATTTCCTTTATTGTGCACCTTTGTATGTTCAGTATAAATGCTTTACAACCTATTTTGTGGATTGTACTTATCATAGTCTAACTCAAACCCTAACCCTAACCTCAACCTCTCGAATTGCTGTATAACAGAGTATTGTCTGCTCTCGAGCTGTGATGCTATGTTTTAACTTCGAACTTGATGCCTATTCCCTGTGTTGATGATGCCTCTTGATATTAATAAAAATCAATATCGTTTCAGACACGATCGTACATGAAACTTGTTTATGTTGAATTTTTGGAACGTATGTAAATGAATGTAATGAATTTATTTTCCTAGTATATATATATATATATATATATATATATATATATATATATATATATATATATATATATATATATATATATATATAATGAAGAAAAATGGAAAGGAATTAGAGAAGCAAAAGTCAAATCATAATTCAATTCAATTGCTCAGAGCAAGGTATATTCCGCAGAAAAGGCAATTTATTCAAGTTAAATTTTCCTTAAGCCAGGCTTTTCAAAGATCAAAATCTTATCATCAGAGGAAGTCGCTGGGATAGATAAGTTGGCAAAGGCCAAGATTTAAAATTTGAAAAAATAAAATAAAAGTTGTAGGGGGAAGAAACACAGGGCAAAATTCTGCCCGAATGCAGCAAATGTCCGATTGCTAAAAAGTCCGGTGTCGAAAAGTACACACATACATACATACATATATACATACATACATACATACATATATACATACATACATACATACAACCACACACACACATATATATATATATATATATATATATATATATATATATCATGATTTTTTGGGAAGTTTGTCTTAAACGTCCCTCTCTTTGTAAACAAAGGGAGTGTCTATTGGTACTAGATGTGATCAGTCTCTAAGATTCATCCTCCATTGTTCATATACCATAACGCTATTTTATTTTCTGTACTCTCTTTTCACCCCCTTTTAAAAATCCCTTGTTTTTTTTTTAAATCCCTCGATACAGCCTTTATTAAGAGAGGGCGAAACCGGTCGGCTGGCTTTTTTTTCTTGATTAACTTTTGATCATGAACGTTAAAATTCGTCTTCCCTTCATGCTTGCGAATATATATATATATATATATATATATATATATATATATATATATATATATATATATATATATATATATATGTGTGTGTGTTTCCCAGGTTCAATGGGGGATAACATCGCATGCAACAGCACAGTAAGGACTACAAAATAATGGGTGTTCTTTAATATTCATCGCCTCGATTAATTACTAAATGTATATTTGTTGATTTTATTAGGAGTAGATCTTAACGAGCCGGGACAGAAATAACAAGTGGCAATAAAAGTTGTCGCCAAGTCTGAATTGAATAGTCTGACGATCTTTTTGTGCGCCATTTTGTTCTCGCAGACGAATTCCTTATCTAAAAGAACAGAATTACGAAAAGTTTACATGACCTTCGAAATTCGTAAACATATAAGTTTGACATGTGGACTCTCACGAAAACTGAATGGCGGCTTCCGATAAAGAAAAAAAAAACTGATTGTTGTCCATTTTCTGAGAAGAGAACCAGCAGATAAGAGAATATTGATTGCTGTTGATTTACTTGGGGTTTCATCGGAAAATCCAAAACAGAAATGTTATTGTTTAGACGTTGCTAGTATTTCTCTACTCTATCGTTATTTTCATAATAGGTGCTTCATTGCGCTCCAATGTCTGGTTTCGCCTGTAAAATATTCTCAAAAAGAACTCGTCTATCTACAACCACGATAAAGAACTGTATTTTCTCTCTCAATGTACCTAAACCCAAACGGAACTTCTATGAACAAAAATTATTTCCTAGAACTCCCATCTGTGAAACGCAATACCACAAGACTGCTTCGAAATTGACTACAACATAGTCATGTTCAAATGTAATGTTAACAAATAATTGCTACGTCGTCCTCTTGGATTATCAAATTCTGCTCATTCCAACCATCGTTTACAATCTTCTCATAGTGTTGTTCGTCGTCCAACTGACAATCTCTTTGACCCTTAAAAAACATATAGACATCTGTAGAATCATTTGGATCCCGACGATCGTCGACCCCAACGTGTGTGCTGTTCGTTTCTCTTCGTCTTCATATTCTCCGTCCGGCCGTGTCGTCGTCTCTCGTATTGACGATCGCCGATGGCGCGTGAACTGCTTTACAAGTTTTTATTCACAGCAAGTAAAAAAAAAAAACTCACACAATCAAAATACAAACATAGATATACACATTGTATTTTTTGACTTGTTGGTAACGAGTGTATGAGTGTGTGCGTGCGCGTGCTTCGTAGGGGCCCATACCACTAGCGTCCACATCCAAGTTAAGTTCACGACTTTTCAAATTCATGAGATCTGACTGAGATCATTTACCTGTCGAGGCAAGTCATTGTTCACTCCAGGTCATCTACTCGTCAATGGCCTTTTGGCTAAGATCAAAGTGTAGTATCTGTTCCGATGGATACTGCACCCCATAGACTGGTATTGTCTTGGCCTTCGGGGCTTGATTTACGCCGGTCTATGGGTCTGTCCTGTGTAGTTCTAGGAGGTCCACCCTCCCAGGCTTCGCCTCCCCTCTTTGGGGAGGAGTAAGTTTATTGCTTACTGCCTGAGGCGCCCCTACCGGGGAATGCCGACGGGGCTGCCCAGGCAATTTTTAAACCCCACTTTCCCGACCCGACCTTGGGTCACATCTTACTTGTGGGAGTAAGATAAAAACTGGCCTTGTGCCTAACTCCTGGAGAGGAGTAAATCAATACTCGTCAATTCATCTCAGCGTCTTCTTGAACGATCTTCCACGTCTCCCCGAACAACTCTGACTCGCCTAATTCCCCGGGTCTCCCCCAATCTCCTCTAAGCCGAACTCTGACTGACTCGTCTGCTTCGTCTCCTCAATATATGAACCTTCGACCGGAAATCCTAGATGTCCGTTCCTTTTCTTAGTCACTCTCAGCTGGTCACTGCAACTGACTATATCCATCTCTTCTCAACCCATCGCCATTCGACCATCCAGCCATTGACCACCAAACGGCCAGGGCGCCATCCCGTCCAGAGAGCCCAATAGATTAGTTGACCTCTTCCATTGGCGCCCAATTATGTTACTGCATCATCATTTTTTTCCTTTTGTGAATTATTCCTTAACAATCTCCGGGGGTTCGGCTGCGGGGTATTGCTGTGGGGGGCAGTCCATAGTATAACACATACACACTTCTAACATTCATGTATTCTTCCACACTGCTGACATTCTACAAATGCAAGAAGTTTTAACTTTTCTCACTCAAAATATTTTTCATCACACCATTGTAAATTTTTAAATATGTTTTGTTCGTCAAACATGTTTTTCTTTATTTCATCTACAACAATCATTTTTGTCCATTTTTTCTCATTTGCCACTTATAACATTTTAATTGTCAGTAGACATGTAAAGACACGACCATCGTCTATATCATATGCAAGTCAGGACCCACGCTACAAAATCCTTCTCAGCTAAGGAAAATTTTCTGTTTGTCTCACTTATGGGGACTTTTTAAAGAGTTTTTTTTATCTGCCTAAAGGTGAGGAGGCAAGTAAATAGTGAAATGACTTTCCTTTACTTTTCGCGTTGTTCTCAGTAAAAATCATTTTCATTCGCTGTTATGAGTATCTATTAATAATAGAGATTATGCATCTGTTTGTCTGTCTGTCTGTCTGAAGCCGAAACTATACTATTTAAGACTATTGTACTTATTATGAAATAGTATAGTATATACTATTTCAGACACATGTACTATCTTTCAATGCTCAATTCAGAAGGTATAGTGTAGTGTAGTATCTGATCTTTTGTCATGATACCGTCCTCCCAGGCATTTCCTCCTCTTTTTTTGAGAGGTGTGGAGGTAGTGTAGTATCTGTTCTGTTGTCATGATACCGTCCTCCCAGGCATTTCCTCCTCCTTTTTTGAGAGGTGTGGAGGTAGTGTAGTATATGTTCTGTTGTCATGATACCGTCCTCCCAGGCATTGCATCTTCCTTTTTTGGTGAGGGGATGTAGTATTTGTTCTGTGGTCATGATACTACCCTTCCAAGGATTACCTTCTCCTTTACTTTTTTTGAGGTGGAGGTAATGTACTACCTTTTCTGTTGTTATGATACCATCTTCCCAGGCAATACCTCCTCTTTTTTATGGGGGTAATGTAGTGTATGTCTTACCCGCTCTTTGATTATTAAATGTAACGTTCTATTACGAACGCACAGAAAGTTCTATTTCAAGAAAGAGAGTTTTATTTATTAAAATAAAGGATTGGGTGATTTTCTTTCTTTTTTTGTAAAAAAAAACCAAACATATTTTACTGAGCAATTAAATAAAATAACTAGCAAAAATATGTGACCGGAGGGAGCATATATTTGCTAGTTAATATAACAAAGCTAGAGAACCTGGGGAGAGAGAGAGAGTGTGTGTAAGAGAGTAAGGAAAAGAGAAAAAGAAAGAAAGAGAGAGAGAGAGAGAGAGAGAGTAAGGTAAAAAAGAGATAAAGAGGGTGAAAGAGAGAAATGAATATATATATATATATATATATATATATATATATATATATATATATACATATATATATAACGAGACAGAGAGAAAGAGAGAAAGAGAGAAAGAGAGAGACAGGAAAAGAGAGAGAAAGAGATAGAGGGTAAGGAAAAGAGTGAAAGAAAGAAAGAAAGAAAGAGAGAAAGAGAGAGAGAGAGAGAGAGAGGGGGGGCAGGGGGGCAATGTTTTCCTTTGACTTTCTGTCAATCAAATGAAAATTATTAACCTGATGTTTTTAGTCGGTGTTTTTATGAATAGTTTGTTGTTTTATTTTATTTTTTACTTTCATGCAAATTTCCACTAAAGCGTAATGGGTTACTGTGATACGAATCAGATGGGGGGGGGGGGCATTACATTTAAATTTCTGAATGTTTGTACGGTAAGGAAGACAGGGAACAGAGAAAGAATTCCAAATGGAAACGGTCCGAGGAAAGAAGCAGTCAGAGTAGAAAATCTTCCAACATCCTGGAACCTTTACAGTGAACAAATAAATAAAGTGAATTTCTACAGTTGGAATTGTGTCTGTTTCATCTGTTGTGCGAAAAAGAAGAAGAAGGAGAAGAAGAAGAACAACAACAACGACAACAACAACGACAACGACAAGTCCTTTATAAAATAACGTAAAGTTCATAGCTTGACGATTATGTGATCATGGACGCGTAACCATAGTTCACACGGTATGCCTGGTATTTGGAAGACATAAAAAACAAGATTTGCAGTTGTAAACATTAAAAAGAGAAAGACGTGTGTGTGCGTGTCCACTTCATATTTGTATGTATAGTTTCTGCCTACCCTATTTCCCAACCCTATCAACTACTCAAGCTCTCTATACTTCAACCGTCCTGCGTATTACAGAAAACTACATCAGATGGCGATGTCCGAATGGGAGGTTTTGAGAGTGTGGATTCATTGATTAGATGTCTCTATTTAAATGCCTCCCCACGAGGGCAAAGGTAGTCACAAGGTCGGTTTTTATGTGGGAGAAAAAAGGGACTCAGAATGAGACAAAATTACAAATTTCTCAAGTCAAGTAGGAGTTTTCGCACTCCGACCAAGGACAAAACAGAGACTATACACTTTGATCTTAGCCCGAATTACTATATATATATATATATATATATATATATATATATATATATATATATATATGTGTGTGTGTGTGTGTGTGTGTGTGTGTGTGTGTGTGTGTAAAAAATTAATGTGAAAAGTATATATTTTAATATATCTTTTATTTATTTTGACATGTAGGAATATCAATTGTTCCTTATTTGTGTGTGTGTGTGTGTGTGTGTGTGTATGTGTGTGTGCGTGCTTGTGTTTACTTATGTTTACTTAGGTAAGCTTATGATAGGTCTTATAGAATTGGAATTTAATCAGAGAAGCGCAAAAATACGGGCGTTTGCTACCAAATTTTATAATATCTTAGTTGTTTTTATTTTCTTTCTTATACGCTACACCTCAAAATGACAAATAGATATCGATATTCTGGTAAAATAAAGATGTTCTAACAAGATTAAGTAGAAAAAAGCAAAAATATTAATTAGATGTTAAAGATTTAAATTAGAGTTACGTGTCCGGATATGACATCATGGATCGGAAGTCCGAGGTGACACGTAGCAAAAGGTAGCAAAACCTTTCTCTTTGTCTGGTGAGCTGACTTTGCTCTAAAAAATAAAGTAACCAAAGAAGATGATGCACGTGAACAAAAATGTTTTTTATTTTTATTGTTGCTCTGTTACAGAACCAATAATCAAGTGAAGAGGACGAGGGAGAAATGTCTGCTGTTATCTCTTCACAGCAATTATGACGACAGCGGTTAACGACAGAAATAAGAAGAGAAAGAAAGAGACGTCACTACCTATTGAGTCGACTACCTACAACGTTTTAACGAGACTCTAGTTGTTTTCTGTCGATTAGACGACAGACAATTGGTTGGGGTCGAAAGGATTCCTCATTAAATGTTACAAACGGCTTATTGCAGTGTTCGGAAGGAGAGAATTGTTTTGGAAGGAGTCGGAGTCAGAGTCGGACTTATAAGAATGTTAGTAGTCGGCATCTGATATTTTTAAATTCAGAATAATCAACAGACAGTCTGAAAATTGGAAGACTTTAAAATAAAGAGTCGGATATTTTGGAATTGTAGGAGTCGAAGTCAGAGTCGGACTTTATATCTTCCGACTTCGCAGACGTTACTTCTCATGAGAATCGCTTTCTTTTTCAGGACAAAGTTATTAAAGCTCAGTTCGACGCCCACACCCGACAGTCATCGTTGAAGAAGCGACCAGATTGCCGAGCTGTTTCTTCAACCACAGGGCGACGTCATCACCCAAACTTCATCATTGGAGTATTGATTTACTCCTCTCCAGGAGTTAGGCACAAGGCCAGTTTTTATCTTACTCCCACAAGTAAGATGTGACCCAATGTCGGGTCGGGAAAGTGGGGTTTAAAAATTGCCTGGGCAACCCTGTCGGCATTCCCCGGTAGGGGCTCCTCAGGCAGTAAGCTATAAACTAACTCCTCCCCAAAGAGGGGAGGCAAAGCCTGGGAGGGTGAACACCGGTCTATAGGGTGTAGTATTCATCGGAACAGATACTACACTTTGATCTTAGCCAAAAGGCCAAGAACCATTGGAGTAGCGAGAAAACCGTATAGTCGACACAAACGTTCCCGCGACGCTGGCAACAGACTCTAACCGTTCGCAATCCATCCTGTTTTCAGTATTTTCCCTTTTTCTCAATTCACTATTGCATGAGTGTACTCGCTGTATCTTTTACACTCTTCTGTCTTCTGTAATTCTTACTGGTGCATGGATCGTTTCCTCAGGATGTTTAACACAGTTCAAATCATTGACAACAGTTTACTCCATATTGAATTCGGTCGACCTCTCTTCATATCAGTAGGGGTTATAGATTCTTTTAGGGCCATTCCTATCTACACTCATCTGTTTCATGACGACATTTAAATATCTTTACTTTACGGGTTGACTCTACTTTTCATACTTCGTTTTCATGTTGAGTTCTCCATTTGTTATTTTCTTTGGCCACTTGAAGTTTATTGCATATCTTAGTAGTTTCCTTCGAAAGCTGCCTATCTTGTCAGTAAGTGTCTTGTTTATCGCCAATATTTCAGAGTTTTACACGAATATACTCTTAATATACACGTTGACAGTTCTTATTTTCAGTTTATTGCCAATATGTTTGGATGCAAATATATGTTCATGCTTCCTCATCGCATTTAGTGATTTCTTCTTTTGAAGTCTTCACTCAATCAGTTGGTTATTCATATATTCAACTAAATTCCTATTTTTCTCCTCATTCTCCACCCATTACCGTGTTGTCTTTGAGTCGACATAGTTGTAATACCGACATCCATACCGTCGACACCCCGCAGCAAAGCTTCTTCCTCTTTTTATAATTGTTCTTCCGTTTCCTTATCGAACCAAAACCATCATTGCTAAGTCTTAGTCACCCTGCCCAGAAAAGGGTGATGTCCCTTGATTACCCCTTCTCCTACTACTCCTTTCTTTCTTTTCCTTTTCTTGTTTTGCTTTCTACCCCACCCCCTTTTTATTTTTGGATTTCTTTCTTACATAAGGAAGAGCGTCAAAATTCTCTTCCGTCTTTTTATTTTTCTCAGCTGGTTAATCAACACTTATTTTGCCCCCCCTCCCCCCTCTCAAAAATAAATGTATAAAGACCCCCTGCTTGTCAAATTTTACTTTGCTGGCGACAGCTGTTGTGTTTTCAGTAACTTTATACATTTCACATTTAGTTGGGCACAATTGGACAACCACGGCGTAAAAATAATAAAATCGGATACGAAGCACAACGGTTATTTGCAATTTTTTTAAATGGCATACTTAAAGTTTTCTTATCGCACTGATAGGTTTTATTTATTAAGTATTATCCGAAGAAATTCCACGGTGGTAGATTTAGTGTATACCCAAACTACTTTAATGTATGGCAAAACGACTCCCCAATTCCCAAGCATATAAGTTAGTTTGTGTGTGATATTATGCACTATATAAGGTAGTTTGTGTGTGATATGATAGACTGCCCCCCCCCCCCCTGCAAACAGAACCAGAACCACCGACAGAGACTAGCTAGGAAATAAATGGCAATAGCAAAGCAAATATTTCTTTTCATGTCTGCATTTAGCTATGGTAATTATACCTACACTTGACATTATTTTCGTTGCCCCTATGCATATCTGATGTTCATTGTTAATAGTATTTTTACTGTTGCTTTGCATCTATTTATCTATTATGCTAAAGTATAATTTGACCATTTGTGTTTTTATTTCCTATTATAAGGCAGATTGTTTCCCTATAAGAACGCAGATTAAGCCATATATTTCGTTTTCTATTTATTATTATTATTATTATTATTATTATTATTATTATTATTATTATTATTATATGCTCACTAGAAGTTTTCACACAAGTCATCGTCAACGATTGCTCACCGACAACAACCGGTGGTGTTCATTGGAGTCTGAGTGAAAACAAGTCTCCCCAGATTTCCAGTACTCTCTGTTATATTATGGGTGGGGCCCCATATTTTTGGAAACGATTAAGTTAGCTAGTATGAATTATGGCTGGGGTCAGTTGAGACAATAAGTGCGGGTTAAGCTGACATGCACTGGAGGGGATCATTTTTGTCAAACCATAACAAAGTGACAAATTCGGTACTGACACAGGGAGTCTCGGGTCTGAAAAGGTCAGATATGGAACGATTGTTGAATGTCGTGTCTGATTGGCCGACGCGAGGCAAGTGTCTGTTACGTCATTTCTTTTTCTCGAAAACTAGAGTTTTTGGACAGAGTTCGCTTTGGGAGTGAGAGCAATAAGTCCACGATGTAGCCGCCCGTCCTGAAAGCAAGCGGACCCATGAAAAAATGGGCTAAATAGTTATGGTCTGGATGTCGAATAAGATCCGACATATATCCCCATGCATCCGTCGCACCCCACAACGAAACGCATGAATGAGACGAATGGAAGAGACGAATGGATGGAAACCCCTCCACAACAAAGACAGATGAATAAATGAATTGAATCTCTCGCTGAGAAAAACTGTCTCCGAGTTTTGTCTCCTGCCTGAAAATAAAGTTTGTCCATAGAAACAAGACCACCAGAATCAATCATGGCCAGAGACGTAATGAAATCCACGACACAGATAGCGATCACGACCAGTAGACGAAGAAAATGATAAGGTAACTTTTTGTGCATAACATTTTCGGGTCCTAATTTGATAAACTGTGACAGTTAAAACAGAAAGAAAAAGTGTACCATGCTTCAAAAGAAATGTTTAGAAAGAACAGTGCGAAAAAGGAAAGATGTTTTAAAAAGAATAGTAATTTAGAAAGAAATCTGTAAAAAAAAAAAGTGTTTAAAATCAGTTGTTTAAAATACAATGTTTAAGAAAAAACAGTGTTTGAAAACGTAATGGTAAAATTAGTGTTAAAAACCCGAGTGTTAAAAATGCCTTAACGAAAAAGTTTGAAAGCGCTTCTAAGGTTTCGGTTTCGAGAAGCGTCTAAGAGACTTTTCGTGGCAATAATTTAATTGAGAATGTAACAAAAGTCTGTTTGCTGCCGCATAATGTAACATCTCCACATCTTTTCGATAATTTCATTGAGAATGTAACAAAAGTCTGTTTGCTGCCGCATAATGTAACATCTCCACATCTTTTCGATAATTTCATTGAGAATGTAACAAAAGTCTGTTTGTTGCGGCATAATGTAAAATCTCCACATCTTTTCGATAATTTCATTGAAAATGTAACAAAAGTCTTTGCTGCCGCATAATGTAACATCTCCACATCTTTTCGATAATTTCATTGAGAATGTAACATAAGTCTGTTTGCTGCCGCATGATGTAACATCTCCACATCTTTTGGATAATTTCATTGAGAATGTAAAAAAAGTCTGTTAGTTACCGTAACATCTCCACATCTTTTCGATAATTTCATTGAGAATGTAACATAAGTCTGTTTGCTGCCGCATAATGTAACATCTCCACATCTTTTCGATAATTTCATTGAGAATGTAACATAAGTCTGTTTGCTGCCGCATAATGTAACATCTCCACATCTTTTCGATAATTTAATTGAGAATGTAACAAAAGTTTGTTTGTTGCCGCATGATGTAACATCTCCACATCTTTTCGATAATTTCATTGAGAATGTAACAAAAGTCTGTTAGTTGCCGTAACATCTCCACATCTTTTCGATAATTTCATTGAGAATGTAACATAAGTCTGTTTGCTGCCGCATAATGTAACATCTCCACATCTTTTCGATAATTTCATTGAGAATGTAACAAAAGTCTGTTAGTTGCCGCATAATGTAACATCTCCACATCTTTTCGATAATTTCATTTAAGATGTAACAAAAGTCTGTTTGTTGCCGCATGATGTAACATCTCCACATCTTTTCGATAATTTCATTGAGAATGTAACAAAAGTCTGTTTGCTGCCGCATAATGTAACATCTCCACATAGTTTCGATAATTTCATTGAGAATGTAACAAAAGTCTGTTTGCTGCCGCATAATGTAACATCTCCACATAGTTTCGATAATTTCATTGAGAATGTAACAAAAGTCTGTTAGTTTCCGCATAATGTAACATCTCCACATCTTTTGGATAATTTCATTGAGAATGTAACAAAAGTCTGTTTGTTGCCGCATAATGTAACATCTCCACATCTTTTGGATAATTTCATTGAGAATGTAACAAAAGTCTGTTAGTTTCCGCATAATGTAACATCTCCACATCTTTTCGATAATTTCATTGAGAATGTAACAAAAGTCTGTTTGCTGCCGCATAATGAAACATCTCCACATCTTTTCGATAATTTCATTTAGAATGTAACAAAAGTCTGTTTGTTGCCGCATAATGTAACATCTCCACGTCTTTTCGATAATCACAGCAAAAGAATTTGCGGTAATTCTATATATGCAATGTCCATACCAGCACACTATCCTAATTACCTTTTAAAGAGTTTACTATTACATATGAACATTTTGTATTTAAACAGTAGATAGTTTGTAAATAAATATTTACATCGTATCAATTGCCGAACGGCTGAAGAAATTCCGGTGACGTCAGTGATTTTCATTTTTCGCTTCAAAATCGCAAGATTTTCGAGGCTGATCAGCAATAGATACGGTGTAAATATTTGATTACAAACACACTTCTGTTTATATACAAAGCGTTCATATAGAATAGGAAATTCTTTTAAAAGTTATTAGAATTCAAAAGTAATCTAAGATTTTTCTATGTTTAAATGTACGTAAAGATAATATATAAAACAAATATTATATATATATATATATATATATATATATATATATATATATATATATATATATATATATATATAAAGTAGTAAGGCTACCAACATTTGTAAAATGTTTTTTTTCAGCATTTATTTATTATTTTGTTATTCTATCATTTTATAATTGTATATAACGCGTTTCAAGCGGTGGTCCGCTTTCATCAGATATGTAAATCCATTCGAAGAAATGTCTTTCGATTTGGAAGAGTGTTGTTTTCTCTCGTTGGAACTGCACTAATACTGCACTACCCTCTTATATATATATATATATATATATATATATATATATATATATATATATTACAAAAGATCAGAAAAACATCGATACCGTCGGTTTTAAATCCTAACAAAGGAGGCCTATAATATGCCCTTTTACTGGACTCCTTTCAGCCTTTGTTTATTTTATGTCTGTCTCCCCGGAACAGAAATAAACAGAAGCTGAAGATAGTCCCTTTTGTTAGGATTTGAAACCGACGGTACCGCTGTTGTTCTGATTTGTAATACATATATAAAAAATATTACGCTCTTATTTTTTAATTTTCTTAATAATCGAGTACTCTGCTGGGGGTTCCCTTCCACTAAAAACACACACACACACACACACGGAACGGAACCGTAAATGTACCAAAAGTGATTATTTTGAAAAAAATGATTCGTAAGATGAATAAATCTTGGCCTTTGAAATGTAACAAAATCTTGTTTCTTTATATATGCTCTGTTGTTACATGTTAACAATCATCGGACTTTTCAATTGGTAGAGGTTGGTATGCATAAAGAATATAAGGTATAAGCTAATACATATATTTTCGCACACTTTCCCGCCTCCCGGACAAATGTACCTTAATTTAAATTACTGTATGTGTCGATTTCTCGCGGCCGTGTGGTCCTGAGCGTCTCGTGATTCTAGGCTGAATCTACGAACTGCGTTCGAGCCCATACGACCGCATGCAACCGCCACTCCTACACTGATGAGGGTAAGAGAGTCCGAAACTACGTCGTCTGTAGGTGAAAAAAAACTTTAATATTAAAAAAGTATTTATAATATATATATATATATATATATATATATATATATATATATATATATATATATATATATATATATATTGTTTATGCCTATTTATACACTATATATATAAATATAATATATTGTTTTGATTCAAATGCAATTAAGATAATGGGGTCTCACACCAGTGATGGGAGCGATACGCGACAAAGCGGTGAAGAAAAGGCCCCGAAACAGTGCGTATTCTCTTGTGATGACCCGACATTATCTTGAGGCCGAAATGAAATACTCCACAAGTGAAAACAGCTGATAAAACATGATTATATACACTGGAACTTGATGTTTTCTTGAGGGACTTCTGTACGTGATGTTGTAACGGGTGCTGACGAAGTGACGATTTTGAGTTGTTCGGCTGAGTGCATTTACGTTCTCAGTCTACAGAAAATAGGCTGCGTAGCTTGGGAAGGCACATGCGTTTATAATAACGCACGTGTGCGTCGGCAAATAAGGAAAAAGTGAACTAAATTCATGCGCGTTTATTCAACGTTTGTTTTAACAAACGCTAGTATGATAAAAATACAGAAACAAAAATATACTTCAAGTCCCCAAACAATTGAATGCACATAGTTGTTACTCAAATAAAGGAGTAGTGCGAAGTACACAAAGGGTCTACTTACAGTCGACGCATTATGAGTTCTTGGAGGACCGATAAGAAAGGCTGACTTCACTTTAGGAAGAACAGCCGAGAAAAGACAGGAAATCAGAGGGATTCCTCGAATCTCGCCAGAATTGGGCCCAAGTCACGTGTCTTCCGAGATCACGAGACTTTGCCCTTTTTCTCAAGGGGCCACATTCCTGAATCTATCGAAAAGGGAAATCCTATTGAAGAGAGATAACTATGTCGTCCTTACAGTGTCTTCAGGAAAATGATACAGAATAAAATATTTCCAAATTGTCTTCGAAACGATCGTATGCCATATAATTCGTTGGTTTTGAATTCTTGAAATAATGTTCAAATTTTGTTGATATCAACTCATATATATATATATATATATATATATATATATATATATATATATATATATATATATATATATATATATATATATATATATAGTGAAGATAGTACTATCTGTCATGTACAACAGAAATAAAATGTTATTTTTGGGGGGAATATTTTGAAAATTTTATAATTTTTTAATTTTTTAAATTTAATTCAATAATTCTGGAGAGCACATAGTAGTAAATGGTGGGGTAGTTAGGTTGGAGATGTGGGTGGACCAATAATATAGATATATGTTAATGAAACAACAATCCCACAATGAAAAGAGTCAATAATGGGACCTGAAGAAATAAAATATGTATTATAGCATATAGTCTAGTCAAAATGTGGCTGAACCTCAAACAAATTGCTAACAAAGTTTTTAACTTGGATATTGGACATGAATAACCTCTCTTTCAGATAAAAAAGTTTACCAAAATTAGCCTTGTGGAAAGGGGTCAACGGGCGCCATCTTTAAAATCCAACTTAACAATATCAAAATTTCGAGACATAAAGTTCCTGACATTTCCTGACAAGTATGTCCATTATTCCTGACAATTACTGACAAAACTAAACGTTTTTCCTGACAAAAAAATTTTTTCTTAAATTAGAAATAAAAAAATATTTTTTGCATGAACACTCACACCGGCCCACCCCAAGCCAGCTTGAGATTTTCTTGGTGTTTTAAATTGTAATGATAGGTAGCTATATGCTTAATAATAAACTAACACCAGAAAATGACTAGCCTCTGCCATTGTTTTCATGTTGTTTTTTTTATTTCTTATACAAATATGAATATAAAAGGTACAAAAACAGACTAAGTAGCCTTTTTCAAGGCAACAATTGTCACATTAATTCCTGACATTTCATAAAAAATAGGCACAAAATAAATACAATTTACAATAAAGGAATGGTCAGTTGGTCGAATGCTAGGGCAAGGTTCTTGCATAACCACCACAGAACAAGTTCATGAACGGACCAAAGAACATTTCTTGTCAAAAACTAGTCAAAGGTAACTTCATCATCATCAAGATCTGGCTGTGGTGAGTTGCTGCAGTGGAGGCTTTTGCAATTACCACACAAGTTTGAACAGTCAATGTCATGTTTCCTGCAACTGCATCTTGCTGTAGTACACCCTGAAGTACAGTTACACCTAATTATAGCCAACAAATTTACAGGACCAGCTGGCAAGTCAGTCTTGATTGGTTGTAATTTACCATCTGAAAGTTTCCATCTCCACTCGTCAGGTTTTAGCTGGTTTCTACATTTCAATTCTTGAATTTGGAAGTAAACTTGAAGGCTTTGGAATTTCGTAGCTGCTCTTGTTGGTGGCAATGATTTGGCCTCAACATATTTTGAACTTTTTGCAACCTTTTCCTTAAAGCGACTCAGTTGGAGATGATTGATGTTTTCCCCATCATTACCATTGTACAGACACACTAAAGCCTTCTCTCCAGCTATCCTTGCCAAACACTTCTTGCCAGTTTGAGGAAGTTTCTATTGTTCATCACCTTTCAAGGGGATGCTGCGTTCCCAATTCCATAAACACTAGATGTAGAATCACAACCCAGTAGTGCATGGATGAAAAGAATGTTGGAACAGACCACATCTCCCAAAGATTTCCTCATCTCTTTGATGTTCCAGACTTTCACAGTTTTTGCACTATGTTTTGGTTGTGGCGTGAAGAAGATGTTGTAACCAGCATCTCTATTGGCATGATAACATAAAAAGACCAATAGGTCACTGTCATCTTCTATCAAAATGGTTTCTCCTGTCTGTGTCAGTTCTAGAGCAGTCTTCACACTCAATACGTCAGCGTCTCCAGATGCATGGACTACTTTACAACCTGCTTCCTCCAAACTCTTTCCCAGCAAGTTGATGAACAATTGTTTATTTTCTTGATTAGCTAGGAAAACATCCTTTTTTAATTTGAACACCATTAAAGGGCTCAGTGACACATTAACACCAACAGAGCCCCCTGCTCGGCATGTCGCGTCTTTAATGGATGGACCACTTTCATACCCATCAAAGACAATGCATGCTTTTCCATATCTAGTTGTGACATATCTGCGGTATTGGGCACAGATCTCATCAAATGTGTGACCCTTTTGCCATGGGAGGCGTTGAATAGTGCTCAACCATCTAAGAGATACTGTGGATCTGAAGACTGTAGACCTGATTGTACAGGGGAAGTCAGTTTCCATATTGCGTTTGCCAAAGCCGTTTTTTTGCCTCTCGTGGTAGTCTGAAAGAATAAAAAAGTGCAGGTGGGTAACCACAAAGCTCATACTGGAAATGTTCTTGCTGCTGCTGAGTTGAGGGTTCATTGGTAGATAGCACACACAGTCTCTGGAATAGGAGTTGTGAATCAGTCTCAACTGCTTCATCTTTGCTGAGCGAAACTTTTGACCTAAGTGTAATTGCCTGATCCTTTCTTTTAAAAGTGTATTCGTGGACATTTTCTCTAACCATTGAAGCTATGATTGCCTCTCCTATGGAGTTTGCTCTGTCCACATACACCTTTTTGTCTCCAGTTACTCCACTTGAAATGCTGTGAATGGACAGATCTTCCGTGAAAGGGTCATATGTCTGGAGAAATGTATCTCTCACATCTCGCTCTTTTCTTGCTGAAGTAGCCTCCTGATGCTGGTCACTTGTGCCATAACGAATGCCTGCTAGTTCTTGCATTGTAAACTTGATTTCAGCGCATGCTGGCAGTGGTAGCGTCCAAACCAATCGTTGAATTTCGTCCATTCCTCTGCCATGAGTAAGACCTCCAGATGTCTTCATGCTTCTCATTAACACCTGCTCAATAACCAGATCGGTCGACAAGCCATCCCAGTAGCGATCACTCCGTCTAATCACATAGAATCCTTCAGAAAATTTCTGGTACACTTCAGGATGGCTTTTCGGCAGCCCCTCCATTTGTTGCAAGTACAAGTAGGCCGACTTTGCATGCAGCGAATATTGGCAGCATTTTTCATTACAGCGTCAAGGTGCAATTCCCAGTTCCTGGTGCGCTCTGATTTGATAAACAATTGCAGGATCTTCACCATATCAAGGTATTAAATCCACAATTTTGCTGTTCGCTGGTCAACCATCGCATAATTCACATGGTTGATTCTCTGGGCAATCCTGGTCATAGACTCTGATGACAGAACATTATTCAATGTCTCTGTCCCATCAAGGAGACCTTTCAATAGCCCTTGAGCTTCCTTCAGGTCTTCATTTTGAGGAAATAACTCTTCTGCATCAGTGACATGTGAAACTGGCAAATCATAGGCTTTCGCTAACAAAATAGCATTCAGAGCAGCATCAACTAAGAAGTGAGCACGAATGGCTCTTGCTTTGCCACTTAGCATGTGCTTGACTGTGTTTTCAGCATACACAAGTTCAAAACGTTTTTGCAATCCAGAACCTGTCATCAAATGAGCAATTGACCCCAGAAAGCGCATCTGTGTCTTCGTCAAAACACCTAGCCGGATTTTCAACTTTGCCACGAGAATGTCTCAACCAAGAGGAAAAAAGAAAAAAAAGAAAAAGAAATATTCTTCTGAAGATGGTATATTTACCGAAAGTACTCAAGTTTATAAAAAAAATGTTTTTTAAGATGAACAGATAATTTATTTTTAAAAACAAATAATCTGCGTTGTGTAAGGTTTTCTAAATATTTTATAAAAAAAATATCTTCGATATATATATATATATATATATATATATATATATATATATATATATATATAATCTCGGAAGTTTCTCAACCATTAAAACTATATAAAGAAAAAAACAAAACAAAAAAACGAACATTTTAGTCCCAAGTATATATATACATGGGTGTATATCTCTTTTTATATAGTTAGGTGTGTTTATATGTCTATATATTTGTATGTACAGGATTCACTTCTAAACTAATTAATCGATTATTCTGAATTTTGGAACACAGCTGCAAGGCATAAGGGGATCAAATATGAGATATATTTAGTTTAATTTAGTTTTCTGCAAAGAAGGCAAAGAGAAAATGGATGCCTTTCGTGACAATTCAGACACCTCCGATTTTTGCAAATGTTTAACAGTAGTTATTAGACATCAATTAATAAATATTCCCTAAATTTCAGTTTCTTTGGGGTATGTTATATGGTTTTAGGGAGTATTGATTTACTCCTCTCCAGGAGTTAGGCACAAGGCCAGTTTTTATCCTACTCCCACAAGTAAGATGTGACCCAAGGTCGGGTCGGGAAAGTGGGGTTTAAAAATTGCCTGGGCAGCCCCGTCGGCATTCCCCGGTAGGGGCGCCTCAGGCAGTAAGCAATAAACTTACTCCTCCCCAAAGAGGGGAGGCGAAGCCTGGGAGGGTGGACCTCCTAGAACTGCACAGGACATACCCATTGACCGGCGTAAATCAAGCCCCGAAGGCTAAGACAATACTAGTTTATGGGGTGTAGTATCCATCGGAACAGATACTACACTTTGATCTTAGCCAAAAAGCCAAGAAGTATAATATTGACAAAACTTCCAATTCAAAATGGCATTTACAATCGCTTGGTACGTACTTATTCAGTTCTTTTACTATATTTACATTACGACTACGTGTTTAGAAATTAAACACTTCTTATATATGTTATTAATTTTCTACAATTTTTTAATTTTTGGTCTTTTAATTTGTGACCGCTGGGACTCCGAAGTTTGTTTTATATATAAATTCACACTTTCGTTGCAATTTGTGCACCATACGCTTTCTTGTTGATAAAATCTGTTATAGGGAAAGTTAACGAAATCGAAAATTCTGTTTACCTCATTCAGTAACTATTTTGAATTTGCCTTCATTGGAAATACATACATAAACAAATACATGATTTCGTTGCAATAACAAATCCGGCATTACTCTTTGACTGTCCGCGTCGCGATCTTCATCGTTAAGAGATTTACAAATTTGCCGGTCGCGAGACGCACGCACAGATCTTGATAATTATCGACGTAACTCATTAATTCCATAATTAGTTCTACCGCGTCTACGTTTTAAAAACACATACAATAAAACACGATTCGTTTACAAACAAGAAATTATATAGAAATAACATTTATTTTCGTTTATTTTTTGTCCTTTTTAGATAATAAATTTAATAATATTGGCGAATGGGCATGACAGGTAGAAGAAAGTGTCTACGGATGCCTGAAAGTGATACATAAATTATTTTTCAAATAGTCTGTATTATGTTAATTATTAGATTATGATGAAAGAAAAGTCTGAAATTAATATGACAAAGAGGAAAGTCTGAAATTAATATGAAAAAAAAAAAAAAATTGTTGTATCACTTTCAGGCATCCGTAGACACTTTCTTCAACTCTTTTCCACCGGAAGCCAGCGTTCCTACCTGTTATGCGCATTTGCCATAATATTGTTTTACTACTAGGTGCATGGTGTCACTTGATTCGTGTCTTTAAGGAAATGCCTCTGTTGTCATAAACAAAAAATAGTTTCTTCTGTTACTCGCCTTGAAGTTAATCTACCGGTGTACAGTTTTGCATAGTCCCCTAATAACTTATATGCCGCAAATAAATATGCATCATAATTATCGTACTTACAAATTTAATACAGACACACGTACAGAAGTTTACAATTATCCACTTAAAAACATAATTTAAAGTCAATACATATTTTTCTGTGTCGTTTTAAAAACAATTAAACAACAAAACAAGATTCGCTAACAAGCAAGGCACTAAATAGTAATAGCATCTGTCGGTAATATTTAATTTCGTTTTTTTTATGATGTTTATTTACTCCTCGCGGATTTAGGCACAAGGCCAGTTTTATCTTACTCCCACAAGTAAGATGTGACCCAAGATCGGGTCGAGCAAGTGGGGTTAAAAGCCAGCGCTCGAGAGGTGAGCAATCTGGCCATTTAAAAATTGCCTGGGCAGCCCCGTCGGCATTCCCCGGTAGGGGTGCCTCAGACAGTAAGCAATAAACTTACTCCTCCCCAAATAGGGGAGGCGAAGCCTGGGAGGGTGGACCTCCTAGAACTGCACAGGACAGGCGTGCAGTATCCATCGGAACAGATACTACACTTTTTTTTTTATGATGTATTCAATAATTATTACCGTGTGATTCGTGTTTATAGGAAGTATTTATTTGCGATTATTATTATGTCTTCAATTTTCTTTTTTTCGTATTTAAAAGTACTAAATTAACTTCATGTAAAAAGATTCCTTCTTTTCTGCTTTAGAACCGGATTTGGAGCGTCGATGCAAATCCACTGCTGCAACGTTTTCCATCGTCCCTTATTAAATTGTAGGCTGTAATTTAATCTATTTTCTCAATGATCGTACTTAACACTTCAATACAGACTCACACACATACATCGACTTACATTCAATAAATATATTTTCTGTCTTTTTTTAAAACGATCAGTGTGGCAGCCATCGTGCTGGTCCACGAGGTAAAAGAGTGCGGGCCCACGCCTTGTGTTGTTCATCGGAGTTGAACCTAGATCGTTCTGCTTACAAGATAGAATCTTGTTATTTTTGTGCAAAGACAAGAGTTCACTTATGCAAATGAGCATTGGTTTGCATGGGCGAATTCTCGTTGAAATAAAAAGAATAGAAACTTTCCTCCCGGGAAAAGACGGTAAAATTGACGAGACGAATTTCGGTTTCTGGAGAATTGTTAATTAACATTCTAGAGTAGTTTTTTTTTTTTTTAGAGTTGGCGTCGTCGGGTTTTGGAGAATTGTTAATACAATTCGAGAGTCGGACTTTTTATTTATTTTTATTTTTTGTGCGCGTTTTCGATTACAGAAAACAACACCGAATTCGCTTACAAACAAGAAATTACATCGAAATACCACCTTGGCGTTAATGATTTAATTATAATCATTAGACGTTTTCTTTTAAACATACGATCGAAAAAAAAGTGTAAACATTAGCATATTTTCAATCGTTTTTCGATAATCCATTCAGACTAAAAACGTCGGGTACGTACAGCTAGCTATTTCGAAGCAATTTCGGAGCTATTTCGAAGCAATTTCGAAGCAATTTCGGCCGGCGTTAGATTTAATAATTTTGCATCTTGTTTTCAGTTTCATCAGCAAATATACTATACTACTTCGTGTCTATTTTAAAACTATTTATTTCTTCTTCTTTTTAAAATTATTCTTAGGCACGAAATTTATTTTGAAGGCGGGCCCTGGGAATGAAAAAAAAAAACCCTTAAAAAAACAAACAAAAAAAGCGTAACGTAGACACGGTCAAACTTCGAGAAATAGACCGACTTAATTTTCTATTAGATAAACAAACAAACGTCGGATAGTCTTGCTAATCCGAAATATTTTCTAGTTCGTTACGCCCAGAAGTGTATTAATGGCGTCCACGAATCTTCTCAGTCAAAGATGGCTAATTATACTGTAGAAACAAAAGGCTAGTTATTATTTGATCTACACATGCGCACAGCGAGACAAATAACACCTTACCCGACGAAGATTGGCGCGTCAAGTATTGCATGGTTGTGCTAGCGAGCAGCGAACCATATCCTATTCATCACTTGACCCTACAAAGTTCGGTAAAGAAAGACCATTCAAAACAAAGGAATCTCAAACGATTTGATCGCTGTCGTCTCGGTTACATTTCGATATTACGTAACAACTGTCGCATTCCAATGTTGACCTCTCAAATGATACGCGTCGACATTTTCTTTCGTTTTTTGTTGACTCGTTTCAACTCTTCCTTCTTTATTTGCCCATTCGAACTAATTTAGTCGTTCTCTTTCTTTATAAAAATAGTCCGTTCTTTTTTTTTTTAAAGCTCGGTCATACGTACTTACTCACTAACATTCCGCGAAAAAAGTAGTCCATACAAACTTTTATTTAAAAAAAAAAGAGACATGTGTCCCTATTTATTTGCCTCCCCGACGAGGGCAAGGTTAGAGACAATGTACTTTTATAACTGGGAAAAATCCAGCCACCCCCAAAATACCTGTATAGTCCAGTCGGTACTCCCTTGGGAATTAAGAAGCCTCACCTGTGCTCAATATGATCAGAAATACACAGAGCCGATAAAAAATCAAATAAATAAGCAAAGGTTTATTACCCTTCGGGTTTCCACAAACAAGAATCGTCAGTTCAACTTCTTTTGGCCCCACGATCCTGGTAGTCCCGCCATTACTCCCCTGGGAATAAGGGTGTCCGACTCCTAGTAGTAGAGTAATGTGGCGTATCTTTTATTTACTTTGAAAGTATTAATAACAGGGCGCCCCGACGTTAATATTAATATTTTAACATTTTGGGCATCTTTTACGAGACTCAGCAGAGTAAAACGCTAAAAAAACAAATATACAACAAATAAAAGTAACTGTAAGCTGTAAAAGTTAGTTTCAAACTTGCCTGTAGCATTTGTTTGTATTTTTAGACCGTTACAACCGCTATTTATTAGAAATCAATAGTTTTATCACCGTAAGTTGGGAAAAACATGGCCGCTTTGGGGGGGGGGGGGCATTTGGTAAGGAAGCACGTGAATCGCCATCTTGAATTTTGTGCAAGGCTTTGGGAAAAAAACAATACATTTTTTTTTTTTACATCTAATAAAAACCCATTTATAATACGTAAAAACACAAACAAATTACATAGGTAAATAGAAAAATATCTATTCTCGTCGCAGGTCAACTTCACTTGTTGCAAATTTATGCTTTTAAACCCTTTCTCGTTCTTTTTTTGGACCCCGTTCGCGACTGTGCTGAGCGTCGTAACATATACCCTAACATTTTTAATTATGTATATTTATAAATTTTGTTTCATTTATTTTAAAATTTTATTAAATTATTATTTTTATATTTGCCCGTCGCGCATTCAGTTTAGTTAATTACATTTTTATCTACTAGACAAGGAGACATGTTTTATTCTTTATTTTATTGTGAACGTAGGCGAAATCATTTGTAAATTAGTTATACTTTATTATATTTTTTTAATCTGAATTATTTCTTTGACAGTATATATTCTGCATTTAAATTATTCCATTAATTATTCAAGTATTATCTATTTATTTATTGAGACGTTCCTAACTTGTGTTAGTATTCGGCAGAAATTGCAAGTGATTTGAATCAAATAAAAATTAAAAAAAACTTTTTTAAATTAAATTTGCCCCAGATCTATTGTTCGTTTTTAAATCTATGTGTCAGTGTTAATATTAATATTTTTTTAGTTAAAAAAAAATGTTATTATGTATATTTATAAATTTTGCTTAATTTATTTTTATTTTTAGGCGGAATGAGTATAAAGTTTCACCTTCATGCACAGTAAAATCAAACATATCTTAGCTAGCAAGAGTTATCCCTCCTATCAAGAAAAAATGTAATTAACTAGGTCGATCGCGTAAGCGGGCGTAAGTAACTTATATTAAATTTAAAACTGCTTCAAGCCAGTATTTACTTTTTGTGAGAAAATGTAACATAGAAATTGTTCAAATTTAACTGATTGACGCATATGCCACGAAAATACACCCCCAAAAATACGAAAAAGACGCTTATCCTCAATCAAAACAAGAAAAAATCACAAAGAATAGATCGATTGTCAAATACCTTGGTAAGATTGAAATTATTTTCACATGAAAGTGTATATAAATTCAGGAAAGTAAGGTGTTCAAACGGTTGGTACATGTATACAATTCTTGAGAAGAAGAATTGACAAATGTTCTCAATTACCGGAGTAAGAGTCTAAAATATTTATTAATGAAAATATTTACACGCTGGAAACAACCATACCAATGTCAATATAAGTGATCTTTAGCGCCAAGTTTTGTAATTCTGAAATAAATAATTTGTCTTCCGTTCTAGAATTTATTTTTATCATTTCGCATTTGATGCTTTCCTTCATTTGATTTAATTTCGAACAAACTATAGTAGACACTCATTAAACTTAACACCCCCTCACACACACACACACACACACACACACACACACACACACACACACACACACACACACACATATATATATATAGGTATATTCTCTTTATAATATCCGAAAAAGTTTAAAATTGCAAGCTCAATGAGGTTGTATTACAAGCTTCAGAGCATATATACTTTATAGTTGTATTCCAATGATCATAGGTAAAAATCAATCCAAAACCATAATTTTCATTTGTTCTTTCAATGTCTTTATTTTTATAATTCAGCGAATACCTGTATTTCTTCTTCGTCTCACTTTTTTCTGAATTTAATACTTTTTCTAAATCTTATGCGCGTTTCACAGCAAAATAAAGAGAAATATATATATATATATATATATATATATATATATATAATATATATATATATATATATATATATATATATATATATATATATATATATATATATATATATATATACTAGTGGAAAACCAGTCCCAGGACGGGTATAGGCAATAAATATAGTATTAGTTTTAAATTTTAATGCTTTTTCTGTCTTTGTGGGGTATGGTACGGTTCCGGTGGAACCCCCTAAATGGTATAGTTTGAACAAAAAGAGAATGTTACATACCCTGTTGCTTAGAATACATATTCCATAATTCATAATGATAAGTTCAATAGATTAGTATTTTACCAAACACCGATCCTTTTACAAATTTATTACTTAATATAACTCAACATTTTATATAGAGCAATTCTTCCTCTATTAATTTTTTGTATATGAAATTAATTAAATTAATTTTTCATTTAAATTGCACGTTGTGTTGATTTTCAAAATATTTCACTTAAATACATTTTTATGCGTACCTCAAAGATGGAGAGCCCCTCCCCCCCCCCACTTTTATAACTGTCCCGCCGGTCCTGTATATATATATATATATATATATATATATATATATATGGTAAGTTATGAAAATAAAGTTCATTGAATTCGTGTTATATATATATATATATATATATATATATATATATATATATATATATATATATATATATATATATATATATATATATATATTTAAATCTGAGTTAAATAATGTGCCTCCCTCTAGTACAAAGTTGAGAATTTTAGACACTATTATAACTTGACATCGGTTGTAGACAAAATATTGCGTGTTCAGTTTAGTAATAAATTCTCATTGTTTAAGATATAAAATATTTAATTATTTTCTCCTTTTTTCTCTTTATGAAACTAATTGCGTCACGACAATTCCCATCTGGATTTGGTTAAACGCAGGAAGTATTTTCAAGTTTTAAAAGAAGGTTCTCATTTTATTTTAATTAAATTTTAAGTTTTTTTTATTTGTTTGTTTATCTGTTCTCTATTTATTGTGCGGGCCTTTCAGGATCTGCACGATTATTTTTCTTTCGCTTTTCTTTCGCTTTTCTTCCGATTCTCTTAGTGGTTTAATGTAACAGCAGTTTTCATGTAAAGGATTTTTCTGCCAGATGAAAAGGAGTTAAGAATAACCCCATGATGGTCACCCACTCCACCATCCAATCTCCTTACAGATCTCCCACTAGTTCCAAAATATCTCCTTTTAGTTCCCCCGTAAGTAAATTATAATTACAATGGTTTGCCTAACTCTATATACCAAGAAGTCTGACAAGCAACGTTTGGTATCGGTAGTTTAGAAAACGGTAGCAAATCTCCACCAGGGAAAGATTCGTACTTCCAGACCGCAGCATCGGGAAGAAAATCTCTAAATCACCAAATCCACTTTCTTTAAACTGAAATTTTGTTCTAAAGGCACCAGAAAAGTCCCAAAACAAAGCAATTGTAAACCTATAGCTGTGGCAATATTGTAGAAAGCTATATTGAAGTACGACTATTGAATGATACATTCTACGGCCACATAAATAAATAGCAACTGAAAGGGAAGTAAGATCCCATGCAATAATATAGCAACCTCAGATTTTTCCCCAAAGAGTTCTGAAGAAAACTTCCGCACAATATAATATGCATACCCATAGATTTTATTATGAGTTAAACTACACAACATGTAGTTAGGAAACTTCATAGAATCCAATATAAGATCCCCCGACAAAATGACACTCAACTGGAATCTGAGCGAGCCAGTCTAACTTGAGTTTACCTAACTCTTGCAACTCGACCCAATAAGGTAACAAGAATATATAGGAAAAGATGCTCAAAATTCTTTGAAGAGACTCACACTAGCACTGAGCGAAGGTATTACATAGAACTTTACACGTTACACAAATCAACTTGCACTTTCTCCAGAAGGTGTTGCAGAGAACTAAACGCTTGTCCTTCTCCCACTGACCATTAGCAGAGCCACGTGTCTTTAATAATATATTAACCTTCTCCCTCAACTCCACCGGCATCTTGGTAAGGATACGATAATTGTCCAGGGATATAGTGAGATTTAAAGTGCCCATGCTTATCATTGCATTAGAATGCAGGGCGTTTCTACTAAGACAACTGATCACATCCGAACAGTATCAGAGAACAGCCCCGGCAACAAGGCGGTCTCACATTATTAAAGGGTACAATGTCTCTTCTAATATCCAACGGAAACCCCTCTATAAATTTCGCCAAATTTAAGAAATCTATATGTTTCATGTCCACGCCTAACAAATTGTGGACACGCTCTCAATCCAATATTCTTCCTGGTAATACCAACAGTAAACTTGCAGTCAGGAAAATTTAATTTCAACATCTGAGTTCACATTTACTACGCAGTTTTAAAACTGCGATAAAACATTCCCCAAGCCTGTGTCAGTACTCAGCGAACAGGCGTCGGAGACTGGACATTTGGGCTTAGGAGTTAATGCCTAAAGAGGCATATTTTTGGGGGTATGAAAAACCACAGGTTGCTGACAGCGACGATAACCACACTACCACGTAGGCCCTTATAGCAAGAAAAAGGTGTTGCTATTTTTCTCATACTTCACTGTCCAATGCAGCTACAATCTTACCCATGCTAACTTTTCTTTTCCTCATAAGGAAGTTGGGAAATGAATCGACCGACATTATGTGACTTATTTCCTTTCGAAATGCTGAACTAAATCTGAGTAAATTGGAAACAAATGCAATTTTAAAAGAAGCGCTTAAATCCTTTATACAAAGAATAACACACGTAAATATTACAAATAAAAGGTATTTATAAAATATCTTTCCTATCGCCAAGACAAATGAATAAATACGCATCTATATTTGTGCAGTTAAACCCCTAATTAAAGAGAAAATTCCAACGTACTAGTTAAAGGGAAACAATTCAAAGGGAGATAATTAAACGCAAGTCAAAAATTAGTGAAGTAGAGAGGAAATTCAAAACTTTCAAAATGTCTAACACTTGATCTATAAAAAACAAATGTGTTTCGAATGCATTTAAACACCCACATGCAACTCAACTGGGCGGGATAGAAAGAGCAAAAGTTTGTTTTTTAAAAAATTATTTCTAGAATGACTCAATTACAAAACAAGTGGTGTGGGCAAACCACCTAGAAATAAAATTGTAATTGTTCTTTAATAAACGAAATGGAGACAGTTCAAAATATACAGTTGCGTTGGGGGAATTCGATAACTCTCCATTGTGACACGTGGCGTATTTCTAATTAATTTAAATACCCAAATGCAAATTAGCAGGCTAGAAAAGAAAGAGTAAATCTTTTTACAAAAACTGTTTCAAAAAGTGACATAGTCCAAGTGTAAACGAGTAAAATAAACAAGTTATTTAAAAGCTAAATTGCTCGTTAATAAAGATATTACAAAGAAACAAAAAATCTCCCGATTTCTCAAGAAACATTATCATGTAAGGCTATGCTAAACAATTGGAGAAATAATATTTATCAAAGTCACATGCAACGCACAGGGTACAGCATTCTCCAATCTTCATACAGATTATCCACGGTATATATTCGTTGGTTTTGAATTCTTGGAACAATGTTCAAATTTTGTTGAGGTCAAATCATATATATATATATATATATATATATATATATATATATATATATATATATATAATTAATATTCAATTGTTATTGGTCAGACCTCCTGACGGTAAGAGCGTTATCTTTGAAAAGCCAATCTTTAGAAAAACTCAATGTTATTTTATATTTGTATTTCTTGTTTGAACACTTGATGAGTTAATAAACTTGTAAACTATGCAAATTATATCTAATTCATCACTTCATTATCCGTATATAAATGCTCTATCTACTATATTGAGATTTACCGTATCTCGATAGGATCTAATATAATTTTTGATTTTTATATTATTCATTTTTTTTATCTAGTTTTCTTATCTATTTATTCTATTTTTATTTATCAGTAATTATTATTTTATTACTTTATTTCTCAATTTTACGTTCTTATATACCTTATCTAGTTTTATTTTATTTCATTTTATTGTATTCTAATCTTATTGTTATTATAAGAATGTTCTTATTGTTCTTAATATTGCTGAGTGTAACCATTGTTTATATTTCTATTTTTACTTTTTAATTTTTTTTAATTGATAAATTTTTTCTCTTCTATATTTTTTCTCTTATGTAATTTCTCCTTCACGATTCAACCTGTATGCTGAATGTTCTGAATGTTTTAAATGTTTGATTTGTTATTCAATTTGCTGTCCTTTTTCTGTTTTGAAAGTCCTTTCACTGGTGTTGGATTTTAGTTCTGAAATCTGATGTTTTTTTTTTCTCAAGAGACACTTGTATGTGATGTTATAAAAGGCGCTGACGAAAGACGTTTTGGAATCATCAAAAATAATAAACAATAAAATATTTCCAAAAGTCTTGAAAACAATCGTACGCCAAATGGTAGTTGGTTTAGAATTCTTGGGACAATGCTCAAATTATATTGATCTCAACTAACTTATATATATATATATATATATATATATATATATATATAGTTTATTTAATCTCACATGAACAAAATTAAACAAAATTATATATATATATATATACATATGTATATTTATATATGTATATATATACATATGTATTTATATATATATATATATATATATGTATATACATATATATATATATATATATATGTATATATACATATATATATGTATATTTATACACACACACACACATATATATATATATATATATATATATATATATATATATATATATATATATATATATATATATATATATATATATATATTAAAGCCAAACCCTTGGTTCGAGAGGCCATCATTCGGGACCTTCTCTTTGCAGATGATGCTGCCCTGGTCGCGACTTCTTTTGAAGAAGCTCAGAATCTTTTGACAAAATTTTCAGGTGCATGTAGGGCTTTTGGTTTAACAATCAGTTTAAAGAAGACTGAGGTGGTCCATCAACCATGCCCTACCCCTAAACAAGTTCAAGGAGTGAAACAAAATCAGCCTGTCCATGAATTTCCATTAGAAAAACTCAAAGTGGATGGCAGACCAATGAACTATGTCAAAAACTTTACCTACCTAGGTAGCAAAGTTAATTCTGCTGCTTCACTTGATGATGAAATCGTAAACCGAATTACAAAAGCGGCAAATGCCATCGGAAAGCTGAAACATCGTTTTTGGAGTAGCAGAGGCATTAAGTTGAAGACAAAAATCAATGTGTATAGGGCTGTAATAAGTACAGGTCTTCTCTATGGATGTGAGGCGTGGACGCCTTACCGACATCACATTCGCCAATTGGATGTGTTCCACAGGAGCTGCCTTAGGACCATATGCGGACTTAGTTTGAAGGACAAAGTCGCTAACACCGATCTTTACAACAGATGCCATATTGGTGGAATTGAAAGTTTCCTGTTGCAGTCTCAATTGCGATGGGCTGGTCATGTAGCAAGAATGGACGAAGGGAGGATACCTAAAGCACTGATGTACAGTCAGTTAGCTTGTGGTAACAGGAATGTTGGTCGGCCCTTGCTGAGGTACAAAGATAAATTGAAAGATGCGCTGACGGCAATTGGAGTACCCCCAAAAAACTTTGAAGACTGTACAAAAGACAGGAAGACATGGCGAGCAGCTTGTTGCATTGGACTGGAAAGATTCAACGAGACCTGTGTGGATAATATGAGAACTGCCAGAGTTAGGTGAAAAGCTAGAGAGAGTGCTCCACACCTGGCATATATCCACACTCTTGCACTGTCTGCGGCTTTCCTTGCAGGTCTCTTGCCGGACTCAGGTGTCATGAACGATCTAGACACAAATGAAAGTTGTTGGAACCTCATACGTCGCAATCGACGGGAGAGTCCATCATATATATATATATAAACTCTATCAAAACTCAAATGAACAAAATTAAAAAAATAACAAAAAGCAGACAACACTCACACGTGCTCCATCACCCCACACCTCGGTAATAGGATGACTAAATTCCAATCAGGTCGCCATTTTGAAATTATCGCACAGAGCTACGTCTTCAAATAGCTACAGGAACAATAACAAAGACTGACAAATTCCAGTTGAAATAACAAGTGGCTAATTAAAGTTTGAGATCAATGGAGATAATTATTATCATCAGTAACACCATAGCGTATGTTAAAATAATAAAAAAATCGGTTTATAAGAATTAATTCAACATTCTTCTAATATAAGTAAGGGTTTTTTAAAACCCAGTACAGTATATATATATATATATATATATATATATATATATATATATATATATATATATATATATATATATATATATATATATATATATATGATCCAGGCAAGGTAAACATCCACAGGATAGTAATCCAATGAATTTCAACCGTGCTTATAAAAAGTGCTCAATATCAAATAAAGCTTTTATATATGATTATTTTTTATTTACACAGATATGTACAAAATCTGCGACACTGGCATGTCGATGTTATCGATTAACAGCTGTTAAAGGACAAATTATATAAGTGACATAAATATTCTCAACGTAATTCAAATATTTGGGAAAATATGTATCCAAAGTGTCGCAGCATTCCAGGAAACCCATTTACAGAGTACAAAATATATTCAAAGCGAGAAGGAGGACGTTAGATATGCTTAATTCCCAAACACAAACAGCAAGAATTTACGTGCAAAATAAAGGGAAGGATATTATACGTATACGTCTAATTTTGAAACTTTTGAATCTATATGAAAAATGTCTGAATTTTATCCGTTTTTACATAAAACCAACGAACTTGTCACCCACAAAAATAACAAACATCGGAAAAGAGGGGTAGAATTAAATACTAAAATGGTTTTAAAGCAGAGAAAAGAGTTTATTTTACATAAATACACCCAAAGGCGATCACATTTAGTCTTGAATATAATTTCCTATGCGGACAACAAATATTACAAATGCGCCAGTTAACAAATAAAATAAAAGTTTTCTATAAAAAAATATTGTTTAAACTAACAAAAAAATTTAATGCAAGAAAAAGTAAGGGCTCTTGTAGAGATCGAATACACAAGCGAAATTTATTTTAGAAGAGTGCTAATGATGTAAGGGGCAGTAACTCTCTTTTTTTAGTACGCAATGACTCCGAAAATGGAAAATATCCATTTTTTAAATAAGAAGTCATGCAAATTCAATTAATAGAACATTTTTCGAAGAAATAATAATTTAAGAAAATCAACAGTATATTGATAGAACATTTATTGAACAAAATAGAATTTGGGAAAATCATTTCAAAACCAGCAAAACGAACAGTCCTATTGTTTTTATTAACAGATTTTTTATTTTTTTATAGTTTAAAATATTAAATTATCGCAGATATTGGCTCTTGTATAGATCGGGTCTTCGAAAAATGTTCTATTAATTGAATTTTCGGCTCCTTGATTTCTGAGAACTTCGACTGAAGTAAACTGAAATAAAATTTAGCTCGACAGTTTACTATCTTTTATATTGGGCTAGGTGTTGGACGAAAACAAATCAGACAAACCTAAGCCAGAATAGTTACAACAAACTTCTATTACAAAAAGGATATAATTTCATCATTACTTAGCGAAAACGAACTGTCCACGAGGGGTGATACTCTGCTGTGACAGTTCAAATATATATATTGATTTCAAAGGGTCAAATGTCGCTTGACAGTTTTTTATGTTTCGATAATGCTAGGCGGTAAAACTAAGCGATGATACCCATTAAACTAAAGAATAATACTTAAATATCGTCTCTCTCTCTTCCCCACTCTCTCTCTCTCTCTCTCTCTCTTCCCCACTCTCTTCCCCCTCCCTTCTTTTAATACGCGATTTCATTGGCCTCGTCCTTTCTTTATTATAGTTAAATAGCTTTCTAGGAGCAAAGTGTAGTATTTGTTCTGATGCTGCACTTAGTCTTTTCTGCCTTCGGTCGGTGAAGGCGAAGTCTTTCTAGACTGAGGCAATTTTAATTTTTGTCCCAATCCAGAATGTCCCTTTTGGGGGAGATGGATTTTCCTCACATTAAAAACCGACATTGTGTTTAACGTGAGGAGGCAAGTAAATAGGAACTAGTTGTGAGTACCTGGCACTTGACAATGTTTACATTGAGATATCACTTACATTCAGTCAGTGTCGTATGATGGCGCAGGGGTAGAGGCGCCGACTGTCAGCTCGACGGTTGAGTTTCAATCCCGGCTTAAGGCACTAACTGGTCTAGCCGCACTGAAGACAGCAAAACAGTCTGTGTGTGGTTGACTATATATATATATATATATGTTTAATAAGTCATCAGTAGTTCAAGACAATGGGTTTTTAATAAAAAAATGTTATTATTCCTTCCTTAAGCCATGGCTTTTCAAAGAATGATATCTTATCGTCAGAGGAGAGCAAACAGATCACATGGTGCCTCCATTTATTTTCAACCTTTTCTTTTTACATTTTATATTATCTTTATTTTTATATTTTTTCACGTTTTTACTTTTTATAATTTCCCCTTACAAATTTATCTGTTTGCTCTCTTCTTTTGAAAAGCAATGGACGGAATGATAATATTTTTTTTTATTTAAACACCCTTGTCTTGAACAACTGAGTACGTAATAGATATTGTATTTGATAAAAATTTTATTCTCATCCTTTACTTATTTATATAATTGCTCGATCTCGTATATCGAGCATCAATATTTTTCATGATAGGTTTTACTTTAAAGGTATACATCATATCTTTATTCTCCTATCCCTTATATATATATATATATATATATATATATATATATATATATATATATATATATATATA